>QVRM01004236.1:45000-129857 GCA_003439945.1 Dermanyssus gallinae
GTCTGACCGACCATTCGGCGGGCTACCGTGTTACACGCCACCGAAAACGACCTCTAGCATACTGTAATTATCTGTGAAGCTTACCTGTTGCTGCTGCTGCTGACGCTGCTGCTGCTGCCGAGCCAGCAGCCGGTCGCTTCTGCTACTTGTGCGACTTCACTACCTCTGCTACTTCTGCGACTTCACTACCTCTGGATACGTCGACTTCACTACCTCTGGCTACGTCAACTTCACTACATCGGCTACGTCGGGTACTTCAGCCGGTGGTGGTGATGCTGCTGCTGCTGGTCATGGTGGGGTATTGGGGTGGTGATGGTGGTGGTGGTGGCAGTGGTGACGCTGGCGATGATGTAGATGTGGATGATGGAGATGACGATGATAATGATGATGATGATGGCGAGGATGATGATGGCGATGATAATGTTGTCGTTGACGCTAGTGAAGGTACCGCTGCATCGCTTCTGTGCTGCCGTTGCCACTGCGCGCGAAAGTACTGCTTGGCCACCACAGGACGAGAAGAACAAAAAATAATAGACGAGGAGCAAGCGACAGGCAGGGAGAGATACGGAGGCTACGGAGAGCGCCTGCCTGCCTTCCTCCGTATCATAGTGCCCACCGATCCAGTAGCCTAAATCGGACGCCTCGCGGCAGAGGTGGCCAACCGCCACGAGCGACGATACTTTACCACCACCGCCATCGTCGTATCGTCTTCCTATTCGCGGTCGCGGCCATTTGGTACTTTGGCACCGCTGCTGCTACTGGTACTGCTGCCGAGAATGGATGGATGATGCCGTCGTTAACGCTTCGGGCTTCAGAGCAAGCTGATGACATTCAAGCTCAGGCAAGCTCACATGAGCTATCGAGTTCCCTTGGGCCCACGTCGTCGGCGCGTCGTCGGCGCGTCGTCAGCCTTGACGGCAGCACACCACCCGGCCCGCCTTGTGGACAAGCTAGGCTGGCTGCAGCGTAGGTTGCAGCGTGCGACAGCGTGGCACTTGTTTCAACAGGCGGAATAAAAGGACACCCCCTTTGATTAGCCTTCTTATGAGTAGCATTAGTATTGTTATTAGCACTATTAGTAGCAGCAGTAGTAGTATTGTTTGTTGTTGATGATAGGACCTTGACCTATCAACAACAAAAACAACAAGAACAACAACAGTGTTGATCCGATAATGTGCATTTCATGTCTATAAATCACTTAGGCCACCAAAGTCATGACCACAGCAAAAGAGCTGAGATAGAATCAAGGAAAATAATAACCATTTCAACTCGGCTAAATGTCTCCTGACGTTCGTGAAAGATGAAGCAAAAAGTGATATCGAAAAAGTTTGACTAAAGTTTAGTAGCAAACGGTCCGGTGGTTGGTTTTTGCAGTGTTGTTGTTGTTTTGCTGTTGTTGTCGTCGCATCGGTCGCGAGATATCCGGTCGCATAACGGTCGTCCCACGGTAAAAGGCAACAGTTGATCATTTTGTCGGTTAGCTGAATGGTTAAAATCCATAAATCTGATTCATTTACCCCTCACTCCCTCCTAGCCGTTCTTGGTGGCATTTCTATACATCATTGAAAAACAAGCGCATGCGGTCGACCATGCGCAGTTCGACCACGATCACAGCAAGATCAAAGCGCCACCAACAACAACAACAACAACAACAACAGTCACAGCAACAGGAGTAACAACAACGACAACAGCAGCAGCAGCAGCAACAACAACAGCAGCAGCAACAACAACAACAACAACAACAACAGCAGCAGCAACCACAACAACAGTAACAACAACGTAGTATGGCAGTATTAGCACTGGCAGCCCACGCGCTTTACCATCGACGGACACAGTGGCAGCGACGAGTGCGTCAAACATTCATTGATTAATTAATTCATCCACCCATTCATCCATTCATTCGTCCATTTATTCGTCGTTGCGTTTCGTCGACTTGTTTCGACTTCACCGAAACCCCAAAACACCACCCAGCGGGATGATGATAACTGCGGTGACGGCGGCGGCGGCCACGCTAACACGCTCCAGCCGAGCGGCCATTTCGACAGGCATAAGGCACACATCAAGTTGGGCAGAGCGGGCGTCGAAGGCGGGCCGGGCGGCCGTGTCATCAGCCGCTTGCCATCTCGCACTGCTCCGGCGGCGGTTCTAATGCGGCTCGCTTGCTTTTTGAGCGTGTTCCTTCCCTCCTTTCTTTGTTTCGCTACGATTTTTCGTTTCTCTTGTTTCGTGGCGTTGCGTTTGCGGTGTTTCTTCGGCGCGATTTTTGGGGGATGGGCTCGGTCGGCACTAGTTGATTCGCCCTCATTGGGTTGGTTGACTCGGCGACAGCAGATGTTACGCTGTTGCCTATGCCGTGGCGGTCACGCGGCCGTGTACTGTACAAATCGCATGCTAACCACCACCCAGCAGCAACAGCAGCAGCAGAAGCAGCAGCAGCCAGCAACCCGAGGACGTCGTTATGTTGTTGGGGTTAACACGAACGGAACTGCTTGTCGTTGTCTCTGATACTGTTGTTGCAGCTGCTGCTGTTATTGTTGTTGTTGTAGCTGTTGCTGTTGTTGTTTAATTTGTGTCTTTGTTGTTGCTACTGCAGCTGTCGTTGTTGTTGATTATGTAGTTAATGTTGTTGGCGATAGGTCTATTGTTGTTGTTGTCGTTGTTGTTGCTGTTGCTATTGCTTATTTTGTTGATGATGATAGCAACGCCGATGTTGTTGCTATTATTTCTGCTGCTGTTGTTGTCCTCCTTCATCATCATCAGTATCATCATGATTATCATCTTATTTTTCTTCCTCTTCTTGTTTTGTATTGTTTTTAGCGCGGTGGTTTACGCCACGTTGTTATTGTTGTTATTGTTGCATTTTCTAACCCTAACATGCCGTTTGCCACTGCGTTTGCGGGCGTAGTCCGGTGAGGACATTGCTGCTCACTCGAGGATTGAACTGAGAGGAGAGGGAGAGAGAGAGACGAGGACGAGGAACGTGCGTCGTAGAAGATAGGGCACCGATTTCGGCGGTCGACGACTGTTCGCGTGTGAGCTATTGTCCCCGAACGGGGGGTCGGTCGGTCTCGTCTTCTGCCTCATGTTCTGCCGGTTGTTTCTCGCAGAACCGGGCGCCCGCGCATACGGACGGAGCCTTGCCAACTTGCGGCGCGCCCTGGCGCCGCCTAAAATGACGGCAAAAGCGACGCCGACGGACGACGACGACGACGACAGCATCATCTCTTTGTCTCGTCTGCGGTTACAGACAGCTAGAACGACTCGACGACTCTCCTCGTCGGCGTCCGGCACCCGAACAGGAATCGAGTCGCCCAGTGGATCCAGTGGGCCCAGTAAAGCCCAGCCGCCAGGCCCAACAACCATCAGCAGCGGCATCATATTCCACCATCTTACGCTGCTATTTGCGCGCGTTTGTCTGAATGAACACACGACGTTTGTACGGGCATACGGTACGCATGCGCATATATCTATATACTCTATGTATGTACGAATGTACACACAGAGCATGAGACAAACAGACAGACAGACAGATCGCAGTAACAGCCGGCGCCGCCGCCGCCGCCGCTATACGAAACTAGACGTATTGCGAGCTAGCTCTGTGTGTGTGCCAGACGGTGATGGGCTAGTCTCTAACCATTACGACCACGACAATCGCTACTGCCGAACGCGGGTGAAGCAGAGCAAAATTAATGATGGGCTGCTGACAGTTAACGAAAAAAAGAAAAACAATCAACTACAGCAGCAACGAACGACACAGCGAAAACAATAACAACAACAACAACAAACAACAACAAGGAAAGCAGCAACAAGAACAACAACAACAATAGCAGCAACAATGACAACAATACCGCCGACGACGACGACGACAACAACAACAACTTACTTTTACTGAGCCAAAGGTATACGGTACGTATAAACTACGTATAAAACATATAAACATATAAACTGCGTATAAATACGTATACACTTGCTTAAACTGAGCCAAAGGTACTATTATACTACTAAAAAATATTGCTAACAACAAAATAGCAACGGCACATGAAAAAATTGTGATAACAACAACAATAATAATAATAATAATAGTGGGATAAAAATCCTAGTTAAAACAGCTCAGTAAGATTTAGACGAATTTAGCGTAAAACCCTATAAGTAGCAAATTATAATCATTATTATTATTATTATTATTATAGTGGGAGCTGCGATAGTATTCGGAGACAGGGAGAGTGAAGCCATTTGCAGATTCCGTTGGAACCAACCGAATAGATAGACAGACAAACATACAGATAAACGGATAAAGTTACCCGGAGCGCCGTGAAATATACACACATATAGATACATAGACATATGAACCTACGTGTTCAGAACGTATACGCCTATATGTGTACGAGGGAATAGCATATCCCATCATCGTGCGGTGGGTAATGATGGTGCGAGCAGCGTTGGCGGCTGGCTTTACTAACTACTTCGAGCTTTAACAGCAATGACAGTAAAACAACAACAACAACAACAACAACAGCAACAGCAACAACAACGGCGAGCAACAAGGACTAAACGAGTCCCAACCCATGGCCAATTGAATTCAGACGTCGTCAGTTTGTTCCGAAACAAATGGTCGGTTGTTTAGCTAGCTAATCTAAGTCGGTCCGTCCGTCTGGTTCTTCGGTGATATATAGTCGACTCGAGTCGAACAGAGAGATATACTTCGGAGAGTCAGGCGCAAGGACCGAAGGCAGAGCGCGATGAGTGAGCTGATAGTTGGCCGCTCTGCGCGTTTCAGTCAGCAGCCCGATTGGCCGAGTCAGTCAAAGTCGGCTGACCACATTGGCCACCGAGAAACGGGCTGAGTTTCGAAACGAATAGAAGCAGCGGCGTGCCTACTATTTGCTCTTTCTCTTCCATCTCTCCCTGCCTCTCAGGTCTAACTGTACAGAGCGCCGTCGTATCTATATATATATGCCTCTACACAGTAGGTGGCTAAGTATGATGTGTACAGGTGGGTTTTCGTAGTGTGTGCTCGTGGTTTATGTGGGTGTGGGTGCTTGTGTACATGATGAAAAATAGCCACAACCAGGCCATTTGGGAGCAGCTTCTTGGAGACTCTCCCTTCCGGCGTGTTGTGCGTCGGTTTCACTTTCTCTGCGGTGTTTCTCCTCGTCGATCGAATGCCATACGACCGACATACGGCGGCTTATTTGCACGGCGACGGCAATACGATATACACATATATCTCTCTCGGCCGCCCCGGGTAGCTGTAATGCCCTGTTTGTTTCTTGGCCTCTCGACGACTCGCGACGACGACGACTCGCAAGGGCGATGTCGGCCTCGGCGACTTCATGTTATCGAAAAATCCTCAATGAGTGTAGTTCGCCAAGTGCTCGCCAAAGATATCGCCATCGCCGCCGCCGCCGCCACCACCACCTCCACCTCCTGCTTAAGGACCGTCAGCCAACGTCTGGCTGAGAGAGCCGACGTCTGAGAGAAAGCTCTCGTCTCTCTGATCTCCCGGAGTGAAAATACACGCCATATTGACGTAATGTACTTACCGCCGCTACCGCCGCCCTCGCTAACGACAAAAGCGGTACGTCGTTACCTCAAAGTTATTACGGCCCCATTGCGGAGACCCCCTCCCTGCCTCGGCCAAATACAGCGATGAGGAGGGTCAATGAAGAATTCAAAGCTCAACGTCGTTGTAGATACGCAAATTCAGGATTCAAGAAGCATCTAGCTGGTGGTGGTTGCTAGGGTTGCTATGGCGGCTTTGCTTGCGGCGCGACCCGTGACCGAGAGAGAATGCGATCGCTCTTCTCCTTCAGTCATTCAGAAGATACTTAATGAATGAGAGAATGAGAAAAAAATTAAGAGATATTAGCCTCTGCTCACGAACTTTCTCTCATCTCGTCAACAAATCTCTCCTCGTCGGAACACAGTTTAAAGCGCCGTAGATAGTGCTTACGCTTAGTGGTTGGTTCTGTTAGTCTCTAATTACGAACTCATCGCACGCTCGTTTCAAGCTCGACCACAATGACAAGAGCTTTTTACCATTCTGTAATCTCTATTCTGTAATGACTATTCCCTTGAGAACATGTGAGGAATGTCTCAACTCAGCATTTCTGTCCTCAGATCACTGGAGTGGCCCAACGTGATAGCTTGAACCCGCTATTCTTCTAATTGCTACCGGCTGATCTGCCAAAAGTTGTGGGGGGCTCATGAGAGAACTTTTTGGGACGGACTCCACGTCCGTTCTTGACAGCCTGCAACCTGCTAAACTTCTTTTTCGACGATCACGATTGGACGCAATACTGTTCGAGCGGACGAAACGTCTACTAAGTTTCCGATCAGCTGTGGCAACAGACCAAGTCTTTCAAAGTGACCCCGCTCACAATCGCCGCACGATAATACTCAGCTGAGTTAAATGTGTCAAATAAACTCAGCTTCATTGCCAACCACCTCTAGAATAAGCTAATAATAATTGATATTGATCACATTCAAGTCGCCGGTCGGATTAACAGTCCAACAATTTTCTACCAGGCGGAAACGCTAGAACCTCATGGGGGTTCCAGGAACAGGCGATTTGGCAACTAATATAGGCTATAGGTATACATAGACGGATGTAGATGGACGCTCTACACAGTAGTCTACGATATGCATATTACGCTTATGCCTACGAATGTACCCACCTTTAGGCTGTCTACATAGACCTATTAGAGAATAAAAATGCTCTTTCATCTCTGCAACAAACAGTATCATAGAGCGTCGATCCACGCGCTGCTGGCAGTCCTGATCTCCTCAGCGGCAGCGTGCGTGCTTTCATACAAGTCCCGGCATCTGTGCACGTTCGTGCACTTTTCGGCCACTCGGTTTACTGTATCAGTTTGTCATTACAGAGGCACACTTGATCAGATGACAACAACATTACCAACAGCAATAAGAACGAGTACAACATCAACAACAACAACGACAGCAGCAGCAGCAGCAACAACAATAACTGCAGCAACAGCAATCAACAAACGAATGCCAGACGAAGACGAGTCCAATGATGGCTGCGACGAATGGCCTCTCCGGGCGGGCGGCTGGCTGGCTCTAGCGTTGGATCACCGCTGGACCATCATCGTCATCATCATCATCTTGGCGACGACGTCAATGTGAAAATGAGTCCGTCGCTTCGTTGCTGGTTGCTTTAGTGTTAGTTAGCTGGTTGGTTAGTTATGTAGTTAGTTGATATGTAGTTAGCTATCTGACTGACTGGCTGACTGAGTGACCGACCGACCGGTCGACCAGACAGTAGTAGTAGTTAGTGACTGGTTCCTCGTCAGTTAGTGAGGCAAGCCATTCAATCGTCGTCAATCAGAGCGCAGCAGAGCGGTGTGCGCCATTATCATTGAGGTAGACGCAGGCAGACGGACGGACAGGTAAGCAGCTAGACAGGTAGATGAGTCGATGATGGGTACAAGGAAATCAGACGCAGCAGTCACATTCCTTGGCGGCGGCAGCAGTTTTCGCCAGTGGCCAGTGGTGGTGTCACAGGCCGAAGCCACCGCTCCGCTCGTGCCGCTCGTGGTAACGTTGTGGACAGACAGAGCAGAGAAGCAGTGTCGACATCCGCCACGTACCATCACGCATACTCGAGTGTGTTCTCAAGCAACCGCTCCAGCAGCAGCAGCAACAGAAGCTGCCGCAGGTGACCAGAGAAGAAGTGTTGTCGTCAACAAGAAGAGCTCAGTGCTAGCTGATGACTGGCCGGTGTTCTGTTCGATATTGTCGTCGATGAGAACTTACAGCAGCAGCAGCAGCAATATTAATAATAATAATCATAATAATAATGTTAATAATGGCAACGATACCAACAGCGACAGCTACCATACCAAAAAAACAACAAGCAGCAACAATGTACAACAACAACAGTAATAGCAACAATTTACAATAACAACAACAGCAGCCGCAGCAATGTACAACGACAGCAACAATGTACAACTAGAAGGAGGACAACGACGATGATGACGTTAGGCAAACGCTGCTATTGCAGATTTTCATGATAGTAATGACAATATTTATGTCTGTCGGCGGTGGTGAAGATTTGTGCTGTTGCTGCCGTTACCACTGCTCATGGTGTCAATGAGAAGAGCGGCGGTATGAGGTAGAACGCTAGATGGACGCGGCCGCTGCTGCTGCTGTTTCTAACGACTATGATGATGATGATGATGATTACGACAACGACGACTTAATCGAGTACGAGAGGCCCGAAACGAATGAACATCTCTTCATTTGACCAATAGCTGTTCCGTCTCATTTGTCTGGTCAGTAGTGGCTTCTGTAATTTTCCTACCTGCCGTACTCTCTCTCTCTCTCTCTCTCTATATATATATATATATATATTATTTTCCTTCTGTTTAGCGAGCTCCTAGTTTCATCGCATTGCAGAAGTAACATCTAAAGATCTCGCTTTATGTCAGTGACATACAGTCAATAGAGAAGAGACGCAATAACTCCCCAATCTTTTTGGACCATAATTAATAACTATGTAATTTATGTAACTCCATAATTGTGAAAGGATATATATATATATATATATATATAGAGAGAGAGAGAGAGAGAGAGAAAAGGAGGGTTACGTACTGAAAAAAGCTGCTCCAATTATATAGTAGCAGTGGCGAACGAGAGTACTATGTTTACAAGACGTACCCCAACAATTAAGCCTGTGGCAGACAATAGTAATGAAAACGGAATGACGAAATGATACAAATAAATCACAGCCTACATAAATCTCTCGCTGTTTCGAAATCTACCTATCCGACTAGCGTCGCGTACGAATTCAGTAGGAGCGCTCACGCACTTAGCAATACCTCTCCCTCCCTCCCTCCCTCCTTCTCTCTCTCTCTCTATATATATACGTGTGTAAGCGTACAGAAATAACTTGATACGTGTGCCCGCACAGCGTGATGTATGTTTGTTGCCACAAACAGATCAAGCACGAAAACCACCACCACCACAACAATGAGTCGCCACAATTTGGCTAGCAGCTAGCCGCAGCATCGGCAACATCGACCGACCGACCGACCACAAACGAGAACGCAATTAGAGGCTGTGAGAAATTGCTCCGAACGAGCCGGCGAACGGTCGTGCGCCAATCACAGCAGCAACAGCAGCAGCACCAATGCGATGCCTCAATCTGTAACAGAGTTACGCAAAGCTCTACCTACGTACGACGGACGGCTTGTGCTGAGAATCTGCAGCCCACGAGAGCTGCCACAGCTTAAGTGACCACACTACGTCTACTGTACGCATGGCCGTCCGAGTGACCTATGAGGAAAATTCGGGTCTGCAGGTCGTTTCATCACCAGTTCATCTGCCAGTGCCGCTCGCGAAACCAGACAGAGGTTGGCGGTGGACCACCATGCGCGTGTGGAAAAAAAGACTCTCTCTACTGCTCATTCCCTCCTAATTTCTCCCTCTCGTCCCCCCCCCCCCTTCTGTCGCCGCCCTCTATCTGTCCTCTCTCCCGCCTTCCATTAATATATATATATATATATATATATAATATATATTTATATATAGAAATAAATATATATATATATATATATATATATATATACACATGCATACTAATGCATGCTCGCTGCCTGTAGTCTCTATACTGAATCACGTATACCTTATATACGCCAAACGCTTCCTCAACTAGACGCTAACTGCTCAACTATACGATGCGTCGATAGGTGAAATTCAACAAATATTTCGCGTCTAGTCATTGAGGAAGACGACGACGCTATCGACCTAACTTGTCCTCTCTCATTCCTCGAATCATCATGATGATTATTCGGCTCTGTCACCACCACCACTACTACGAACACATTCACTAGCTGATGTTTGAAATAAATATACAGCAACGGATATATTAGCACGCAATTATTATTAGACAGCCAATACACTAATCCCGGCAGAACCGAAGCAGTCGGTAGCTGCCAATCGATTGTTGTAAGCGCGTTATGCCAGCATATCCATCCACGCATGTGTCCGTTTTAATCCGGTGAGCGTCTCCACAGCAATACAGCATATAACTAAGTCCACTAAGTCGAGTTGTTCTTTCTTCGTTTCGAAATTTGCTTTGGCTCTCGCACAACTGTAAAACGCTCGATGCCGTGGCTACTGATACTCAGCAATAACTCAAAGACTTTTTTAATCGACTTGCATTGTAGGCTTACGATACGGATTTGTACAATTTTTTAAAGCCTGTTTACCGGCAACCACGATGATAAAAATCGCAGCGGCAGCCGCAACAAGAACAACAACAACAACCATTTCAACAAGCATAGGAAAATCTTCAAAATGCACACAGGAACAGCAATAGTAACCGCGTAGCGAGTAACACCAGCATAACGTGCATCCATCTTATGCAACTATTACGTTAGCATCTTCTCGAGATACGAACGTTTACGAAGGTTAACGGGCGATCATATGTGGTGGCAGACATCGAGTTGAACGCCATAGACCTCTTCGCAGAGTATCGCAGAGAGCTGCTGGCTAGATAAAGAGAAACTACCATCTGTTTGTACGGCAGCAAAAAACGATTTCAAGAAAAGCAATGTCTTAGCTTCATCTGTACCACGCGCGAAGCAGTAAGACACTCTTCCTTCTTGAAGCTAGGAGGAAGGGTGCTCCCATGCCAACGAATGGGAGATGGCGCATGGCGCTAACCACAGCAAACTGAATACTGAACTAACTATAGACACCGGCTGCTATTAATGATGCAGTATTGTCACTGCTACTGCGGCCAGCACATGCAGTCATCTTAATTGCCCCTTGGTTGAGCGTCCTTATGTCTGTCAAGAAGCGGAAGGCGGACCACCCGGAACGACGCCCAGAGTCGCGGCGCGAGCACGTGGGTGATCCGACGAAACCGACAACGCAACAGCTACTGTGCTTGTGTATCAGCCGTGTATACGTTATGCTGCCCTTATAAGGACTTCGTGTAATGTCACGCTGATGGATGACGCCGTGTATCTATCGTTTGATGTCGTAGAAGCTCAAAATGTCAAAAAGTCATATCTATTACGTTCAAGTTCGCCCCATTCGAACTTAAGAGTCATGCTCGATTTGATTGGTTGAATCCTACATTGGGTAGGTCCATTTCCTTTGCTATATGTGCTTAAATTTAAAGCATGCATATATATATATATATATATGCAAGACACGTGAATAGTAAATTTAGTAAAAACAGTCTGATGCATCGATGTATTCAGCATCTAAGCAAACTGAGCCATCCTAATCTCAGAGAACGGAGGGAGGGTCGCAGACGGTTATTTCTATTGTTGTTGTTGTTGTTGCTGGTGTTGCCGTGATTGCTCTTGTTGCGGTTGTTATTGTTGTTGTTGCTATTAGTGTTGTTGTTGCGCTGCTGTGTTGACTGGTGAACGACGTCGGCAGCCTGCTAGCAAGCCAGCCGCGAATGGTAAAATTCAGCTAAAAAAGATCAAGGCAAGTAAGCGTAGTAGTATCTGTAGCCTGTACACGCTGAACGAGCAGACAGACAAAATTGTTGGACGCCCCCGCCGAATTTGCCTTCGACAGTTTTCAGTTACCGAACGAGACAATGAGAGAGTCTCTGTGTGTGCGAGAGAGAGCGCCCGAGAGATAGATCAAGAGAATGAGACTGAGCGTATAAAGCACCAGGAGCGGCCAATGAACAATAACAGCAGCCAACATCAACAACAACAACAACAACAAAAGCATCTGCGTTACCATCTGTACTGTAGATGGTGTATCTCGGCAGACTCCCAGCAGGCTGCAGCGAATGCAGAACGAAACGGCGGCGTCTGCCAAGACTTTACTAGTTGTACAGTACGTATCTTACGTAAACATCCGACAGGATTTAGCAGCAGCAGCAACAACAACAACAACAACAATAATGACAAGACACTCGCACTACTACAAAAAGTCAAGCAAGTCATTGTTGTTGTTGTTTTTGATGCTGTTGTTGGCATTCATCTTGGGCTTCATCGTCGCGCAGCACCTTAGGCGTGGCAAAGTAGCGTATTCTTGCCCGGCCGCCATCGCGGTGGCCTCCACCGCCGACGCGGCTATGGTTCTGGCGGTTTTTGTTGCTATTGCAGCTGCTGTTGTTGTTATTGTTGTTGTTGTTGTTGTTATTGTTGTTGTTGTTGTTATTGCTGTTGTTGTTGTTGTTATTGCTGTTGTTGTTGTCAACGTTGTTGTTGTTGTTGCCGCCGTCGTGTGGCCAACTGAATGGTGTTGTCGAACGCGCACCTTCGACCATGCGCCGCCAAATGTCGGAATATCGATTGATGCTCATGCTTACCATGATGGTAGTGATGATGATGATGATGATGATGGTGGTGGTGGTGATGATCCTGATGCTTATGACGGCCATGACGCCACCAGAAATGAACCGACGAATACTGCTTTGGCGAACAGGCAGCCGGCCAGACCAGCCATGTGGCTGCAGTACAGTGAGTAAGTCCAGTAGCAACAGCAGCAACAGCAACAGCAGCAGCAGGGCAAGCTGAAGTCAGTTCGTCAGATCGATCCGTGCCATCATCGACGTCGTGTCGTCGTCGTTGTCATCATCGCTCCTCGCTTGCGCTTGAGCCGTCTTCGCCGGCGTCATCACCACCTCCCTCACGAGCATCACTTGACGATCGATCGAGTTCGCTTTGTCATTCGACGCTCACGAAGAAACCCGCATGCGGGCCATATATATATATATATATGTATGCATATATATATATATATGTATGCATATATATATATATATATGTATGCATATATATATATATATATATATATATATATATGCATATATATATATATATATATATATATATATATATATATATATATATATATATATATATATATATATATATATATATATATATATATATAATATATATATATATAATATATATATATATATATATATATAAATATATATGCATATATATATATATATGTAATGGCGGCGTGGTCTAGGGGACCAGTGCGCTGGTCATAGTTAGCTGTCATCTAGGGAGGTGTCGCCGGTGTAATTCCTGTTGTTGATCGAAATGGCGTGGAGCTCATACTCATTAAGAATAAATGATAAACCATACCGCTGATAGTCAGCGGCCATGCTGCTGCGGCCACAAAGACAGTTGGTATATCTATATATATGTATAGACATGTATATATATATATATATATATATATATATGTATATATCTGCGTGTAAATATTTGTGTGTTTGTGTTTGAAATCTATTCGTTCAGAGTGAACGATGCGCTCAGTTTCGATCGAGACGCGTGAAAATACTGTATTGCAAAGCTTGCCACCGGGTCGTCGCCATCTTCATCATCATCATCATACAGCCGAACCGTGAGGGTAGGCATACGCGCACACCGGCTCACGCCAACTATCAGTCAGCCATCATATGAAGCGATAGAAAAAAAGAGAAACATGAAATTGCTAACGAATCACAAGGGAATCAAACAGAAGAGAAAGCCGAAAGTTGCTATGAAATGCTATCGGCAGAAAATAGAATAACAATATATATATATATATATATAGAAAGAGAGAGAGAGAGGGGGGTAGAGATACAAGCACAGTACAGGTAGGGAGGGGGTTAACGGGTGAACAGAGCAATAGCAGAGCACGACAAATAAATCGTTCAAGCTCAAGAGACCATAGTGACCACCGCCGGTAGCCACCACAGCAATCAGAGATGACCATTACGCTAGCGCCGATCAGCAGTGACGACGACAACAACAGCGACAACAACAACAACAAAAACAGCAAGAATCGACGATTACAGTAACAGCAGAAACGGCCCGTCAAATCATTGCGCGCCATACTTTTCACGCCGAAACGCTATTGCTCGCGTCGTGTTCGGTTCGATCGTGCTAAAGTTCGAGCCTGAGATTTTGGTCGTTTGTTCGTTATGGTGGTGACGTCGGTGCGGCAACAACAACAGCAGCAACAATCAACAACAACAACAACAACAACAACGGCAACAAGCAGAAAAACAGCAATAATGGCAACAGCAACAAAATCAACAACAATCAACAACGACAACAACAACAACAACGGCAACAACGACAACAACAACGGCAACAACGACAACGACAACAACGGCACCAGGCAGAAACAACGTCTTAGCAACAACAACGAAAACAATGTCTAATAGGTGCGGCGTTGTTGTTGTTGTAGCCGTCACCGCCGCCCGCGCTGCCGCTAGAACAGTAGCCGAATCAGTGCTGTTGTTGTTGTTGTTGTTGTTGTTGTCGGATCAGTCAGCTGGGCCCGGCCCAGGCCCAACGGTGTAGCGGTTTAGTTTAACTCAAGAAACAGCAACAGCCACAGCAGCGGCAGCAGCAGCAGCAGAAACAGCGCTATCGCTACCGCACCGGCTCGTGGTGTCGAAGGTCAAACATGATCACTTGTGGATGTATGAGGGAATGAGTGAGTGAGTGTGTCGAATTCTTCACTGTTGTCGTGCTCATCATTAGCGCCAACATCAGCATCGCCAGCATTCGCGCGCAAACACATGAACACGCTCACATATATGTGTATGTATATATATATATATATATATATATATATATATACATATGTATATATATATATGGTGATATATAGTGCGTGTGTGTGCGTCGAGCTCCATGTGTCTGCTGATGGACAACAACGGTGGCACGAAACCAATTGAAAAGTCATCGATTGCTTTTGACGTCGATCGGTCGGACGTCATCTTTAAACGACTCGAAGGAAGACCGCAACACAGACAGACAGACCGACGACGACACAACGGACAAACGGTGCTAGCAGCTTGATTTGAGAGACTCATCTACCTTTAGTAGCTTCTCCCAGATGATGTATATCTGTCTACCGACTACGACGTATTTTTCTTCTACATCTGCCGCTGTTAGTGGTGGTGGTGGTAGTGGTAGAAAAAAAGAAGAAATGGGTAACAGAAAAAGTAGTAGTATTAGTAGTTCTCTAGTAAAGAGACTAGGTCCATTAACAAGCACAGTTACGTGTAGGGTTGTACTCGAAAGTCGTACTAGACCTCGTAGGGAGAGCCAGCAAGCTGTGTGCTGTATGAATTTGTGCGTCAATCAATGAGGAATTAACGTGTCTCTGAGTGAGCGAGCAAGTGTGAATGTGCGGCCAGCCAATGCCTTTGAGAGGTAGGTGATGAAGGACCAATGATGAGGCCATGACTCTGGACAAGCGGTCGTCAGACATTCCACAGTTGGTCGCAAGCTCACAATCGTAGTCGCTGGTCGTTGTTGTTGTTGTTGCTGCTGCTGTCGTTGTTGCTTCTGTTGCTGTTGTTGCTGCTGTTGCTGTTGTTGCTTCTGCTGTTATTGTCGTTGTCGTTATTGTTGCTGAAATTATTGCAGCAGCAGCAGCAATAACAGCAACGTCCAACAGCTGCTATGAGATCACAGTTCGAAAGATGAGTGCCAACGTATACGCGTGAGGAGTATCCACTCACCACTAATCGTCGCAAACGTGCTAGTAAAGGCGAACGCAATGTCTGTGGCTAGTGTCATAATGATCATCGATAGATGATGTCCATGACTGGCGAGTATGTGCGTTTGTGTGTCCGTCGTAGCAAATGATGAGATAGGAGTTTCCTTTGACGTTCCGTTTTCTTTTGCCTTCTTCTTCGATCTTTCTTTCTGTCCGTTCGTCCATAAGTCTGTCGTTCTTACGCACACACGTCTGTTGCTACTGCTTCGGCGGTTGCGGTTTGCACTTAAAAATCAATTGAATATTATCTCGTTTCATCGTCGGTGCATAGAGCAGCAGCGATGCGTCCAGCACATCTGAGTGCTAACGCGTACTAAACGCTACAGCTGCTGACTAACACCGACTAACGTCGAAGATCAAATGCACACGGCAAAATGCGTGTCATAGAAAAAGGGCATAGAGACAGCGAGAGAAGAGAGAGAAATCCTCACGCAGAGAGGAGCCAATGTGAAATGGATATCTAAGAAATGTATGGCTAATGATGATAATGATCGCAATGGTGACGCTGCTGATGCTGATCATTGCACATGGTGATAGTGATGATAATGTAGCCGCTTTTGACCGCCTTAGGAATTGTTGTTGCTGTTCTTAACGCTGCTGCTACTGTGGCTTTGAAGCAATAAAGCAACAACAACAACAACAACACGCAGTGCTAATAGTAGTGCCGGCAATCTTAGTATTGTTATCGTAGTGGTATTAATAGTAGTAATAGCAGCAGCAGTGCTACCAATGTAATAATATTCGTAGTACCCATAGTATATCGCATAGAAGTAGAAATAAACTTGTTGGTGTAAGGTGGTGATGGTGATTCGTATGAGCAGCAATGCTAGTGTTCATGGTTGTGTGATGGCAAACGTATTCATGGAAGCGCTGTATGTTTTGCCGATTTGTCTGCGGTTCGTCTATTCATTTGCCAGTCAGTCCATCTATCTGGATGTCTGTCTGTCTGCACTGCCCATCGTCTACCTGTTTCTATGCTCGGTCGTCCTACGTCTATAATTGCGCTTCGGCTCTCTCCTTAGCGCATGTCTGACCGCCACGCCACAGCAAGCTTCACCGAGCCGTCCGCACCGAGTCAGTCGAGCTTAGCGAAATAGAGAAGCGAGAGACCAAAAAGAGCGACAAACAGGGAGAGAAGAGATCGAGGAATATGACTTTCGACACGAAATCAATGACTGCCGACGCTGATGTCAGCTGATGTAAGTGCTGTTGTAATCAATAGCAGCAGCAGCAAGACATTCTACGGTCCTGTCGATATATGGCTGTAGTATATCTTGTTTCAGTTGCCCGACCAATCATAGAGATGTCTCACGTCTGCTGCAATGCGACCACCACAGCCCTCCTCTCGTTTCCCGACACAGAGTACGGCTGAACATTGACGAAGTGACGATGAGAAACAACAACAACAACGGAAATAATAACGACGACGGCGACGAAGACAACAACAACGACAAAAACAACAACATCAACAAAACAACACCAAAAACAACAACGATCATTGTGATGATAATGATGGTCATGATCTATGCCGTCATCATCAACGGTGACATCTTCCCCATTCAACAACATTTTTGACATGACAACAGTTAACTGTTGGCTAAGAGTCATTCCGAAAAAGTTTAACCTAAAGAACGGTTTTATCATGATCAAGGCATATGAGGTAGGTCTTTTCAAAGCGCCTTCTTATCGTTAGAGTTGCAGATGTAAGTTGAGGAGTCACAAGCTCCTTATATACCGTCGTTGGAATACACACCTAACTACATACTGTTGTAATAGTATATGAAACAACGCTATGGTATAGACTTTACCGCAACTAGAGACGACAACCACAAAAACGACAACTTTGGGATCGTTTCAGCATTTTGTATTAATCTAGGCATCGAAGCACCGCAAAAGAGCTCGCGTTTTTTTTTGATACGTTGCCGCCGTGTACGCGCTTGGATGCCGTGGCCTCATGTCGAATCAGGCCACTAGGCGTCTAGTAGGCGCATGTAGCCAGCGAAATCTTGCTAGACAAGCAAAGCTGTTCTGATCGGAGGAAGCAAACAACAATCTCCCGACATTCACGCTTTCGGCGCTCACAGCACCTCAGTGCTGATGCTGCTGCTGCTGCTGCTGGCATATACCGTGCAAACACAGACACACACACAGATACACGCCGGACAAGTATGCCAAGTTCGACTGAGCAACGGTCGATTTTGTCGAGGGGGTGCCCGATATCGTGCCAGATGTGATTAGATCGATTTCGGTCTTTGACGGTGTGGTATCTCGATTATTAAGTCTGTTACTACAGCTGGTAATGTTGTCATTGTTGCTGTTGTTGTGGTTGTTGTTGTTGTTGCTGCTGCTGCTGCTGTTGTTGTTGTTGTTGTTGTTGTTGTTGTTTCTGCTGTTGTTTTATTTTGTTGTTACTGCTCCAATTGGTATCGTTATAATTGCCGTTCTCGTCGCAGTCGTTATTTTTGCTATTACTGATGTTGTGGTTCCTATTGTTGGTACTATTGTAAGATACTCTTGTTGTCACTGTCTTGTTGCTCTCATTGCGTGCGTTTGTTGTTGTGGTTATTCTTATTTCGAAACGTACTAGTATTGCACAAATGTGCATATAAGGCTAAGTCGTGGTATTGTTTTCCGTTAGCGTTTCTGTTGTTGATGCAATTAAAGGCTAATAGTAATCGTTGTTATTATTGTTGTTGTTGTTTTTGTAGTTGTCGCTGTTGTCGCCGTTGCTTCCTGTCACCATCGCCGTCGAAATAACACTATGATTAGCAGCTCGATAAAGACATCATCATGACGGGGCAAGGACAACAACAACACAACAGCAACAACAACAACACAACAACAACGAGCCATGCCTACTGGCCATTCAATCTATGTTGAATGAACGCCATGACATTGTTGGTATTTCAGTTTAGTTGTTCGGTTAGTCGTCACCAGTCGTCGTCACTCTGGTCTCGCGGTCGCCCGTCTTTCACTTACTCGATCTCAGTGGGCGCTAGATTCGTGCAACATATCTTTACGCAGCACGAGCAGAAGCAGAAGCAGACGAAGAAGACGACGGAGACGACGATGGAGTGAACAGAACCAGCGTGACAGTCAGGCGACACCGCCGCGCGTAGCGTCACAGCAAAGTGCCAACCAAGGGTGCGTCGTTCGACCATTTTGTCATGAATAGGCGGTGCCGCCAGCGATGACACGGTCAGTCAACTACTATGAAGACGAGATCATGACGACGATGATGACGATGGTGATGATGATGACGGTGATGATTGATGATGGTGATGGTGATGAAGGCGGAGAAGGCGGTGAGGATGGTCGTGACGACTACAGATATGGAAAAGTCGACGCCGGGCTCGTCAGACATCGGAGGGTGTGTCCATGGGGTCGCCAATGGCAGCACCAATGGTGGTTGTGGTGGTGGTGGTGGTGGTGGTGGTGCACGAAAAGGTGAGAAAAAGGTCCGAGCGATCACTGGACAACCTGCAGATGATTATGATGTCTCCGACCAGCGATCGGACGTCACCAGCACCGCAGGTCATAACGGCAATGCCAGCCGCCCACAACAACATTAACAACAACGAGGACGACGACAACAACAACACCCTCTAGGGGAATGTCTTTATCGTTCCTTGGCGATACATGAATTATTTAGACGCATAGATGGCACACGCACGCAGATATATGTATGTATGTATATATATACCTATCAAGTCATCGAGCTATATATTTATATATATATATATATATATAGTTCGATGACTTGATAGGTATATATATATATATATACATACATATATCTGCGTTGATATATATATATATATATATATATATATATATATATATATACATATATATGCTTTTATCGGTCTAATGGTGTCAAAATGGCGAGCCGGCAAGCCAGTGCTTGGAGAAGGAGTGGCATGAAAGGCGGTGCAAGGCATTGAATACGTCCAAATCCCCGACCTCCCCTCTGGCCTGTTCGACTTTAGCTTCCCACGTCGAACTAATGCATTCGTCGGGTACTACACGCGGCACCTTCAGTCTTAGTTGGATTGTTTCAATAACTGGTGGGCAGATAGCACGAAGCAGCTTCTCACTCGCACCGATAAACAAAGCACTCGCTTCATTTATAATAAAACTTTCGTCAGTATCATACGTCAGCCTCGGAACAATCATAAGCATGAAGAGCTTTCACTGTTGAGAAAACGGACAGTCTGAATTTCAGGACTCGTGGATCTATATATATATATATATATCCGTCATCCGCCTGTCCTCTGCTAAAGATTCTTGAAAGTATGCCTAATATTCGCCGATACTAGAATTGAAACGCATTTTAAGAAAGTTATTTACAATTATAGACTATTCACCGTCCCCTACGGGCTTAGAATCTCCGTAAGGCCAACCATGCTGAGACATCTTGGGTTTCCCCAACAAGCTTTGTGGCAACATAGATGTTGTATCTATATTGCCACAAGGATTGTTGGAAATATAGAGAGTAAACCATAGCCGCTGGCTCTCAGCGGTATATGGTTTATCCTCTATTCGCAAATGAGCATCGCTCAAAGAAAATTCCCGATCAACATCAGGGTTAGAACCCGATGTTGATCGGGTTCTAACCCCGATGGCTGTCACCTACCTGCAACACCCCGGTAGGTAACAGCCATGACTAGCGCACTAGCACCCTAGACCACGCCGTCACACTTATTCGCCGATACCAACCAGGCATGCGTTTCTATGTTGCACGCATTAGGTTCGTTTTAGTATGCGTATGTGTAAGGGGTCCGTCCTTAGGTAGGCATTAGCACGCGTTGACGTCGTTTTATAGGGCCTTGGTGTGACGGGGAGAGACTATCATACAGGCTGAGATGTAGACTCGCTTTACAACAACCAAACCAGTCTGCTGTGTACACTGGTTAGTGCGAACGAAGCTGATTGACTGTGAGCTGGTGGAACGGTTGCGCACCGCTCGCATGATATCGGCATCGCACTTAACCCTGCTGTTGCTGCTGCTGCACGCCATTTACGCGAGGACACATTCAGCGGTGGCCAGTCAGCTTTATGTGCGCCCGTTTTTCCCGTCGTTACGTGGTATCTCTCTTAGAGTTATAACCGCAACAAAAAAATCAAGAAACGATTACTTCGACGGCTATTACTCTGAACGTTACTCTACTATTGCCCTCGTAGTAACAACTAGTGCCACCACTACCGGCTCTCTCTCGTTGACGACTGACAGATTGGTGACAGAGAGGTGCGCAGATTGGATTGGGAACTGAACGTTTTGTCTGTCTCAACGACAGCTGATGAAGGGTTCGTCGTCATCATGTGATCTGGCCGCTGGCTTTTGACGTCTCCTCTCTTCCACAAACGAAGAGAACGAGAACAGCAAACAGATAATCATAGTGCGGGAGACATGATGGACATTATTTTAGCTTCCGACCATGTGCCCTATCAATCGTCTCATGTGTATCATAGAGAGAGAGAGAGAGAGGGGAGACATGATTGATCTTAGGGATTGAGCTAACCTTTATCTCTAACGTCTATCATCGGCCCTACCAATTGATCCTGTGACTCAATGCTAAAGCAATATCCGTACTCGTTTGCCCTTGAGGCTCGTAACAAGTTCGATTCCCGGATAACAAGCTGGCACCGGCACGTGACCGTGACCGGTCCCAGTTGCTGCTCAGGCCATTTTCAGTGTGTAGAAATCAGGGCTACGTAAGCTAAATCAGGATATATGTTACCTATAACACGATTATAGCTATAAAGCGTACGCTTTCTTTCGGTGGGCGACCCATTAGTACCATAAACTGTCAGAAACTAACTTTAAACTCCACGGACTACGCAGAAAGACATTTCGCGAGCACTTCCGCCGTCTTCATACAACTATGTCGCAAAGCTGCGTCCAAATGGTGTTGTATTCATTCTGTATCTCTCAATATATATATATATATATATATATATATATATATATATATATATATATATATATACAGCATGGTTGCAAGAGTTTTCTGCAAATCTGCGTCTATTACAAGCTATAAACTTGTTCTTCACGAACGTTACTTTAGTTATATCGTAGAAAACTCTGTTCTGGAAAATAACCCATGAATGTTGAGTTCCACTCGCATTCAGCAGAGATGGATACCTCATCTCAGTGAAAACCGTCATCAGTGCCGGATAGACGTGTGCCGACGAGGTGGCCATAACGTGATCTGGTGGCAAGTCTGACCAAGCGAGGTTGCAGAGGCCAAGATCATCTCGTTGTTTGACGCGTTGTTCAACACGAGCGTGCTTACGTCAGGTGTGAACTTGTGAACTCTCTAGTGAGCTGATTTTCGTCTGCTAGTCAGTTTGAAGCGCCTCGAAAGTGAGTGAATGAATGAATCAATGTGTCTATAGCAAAACATGTAGGGTACATAAATGTGTACTCACGTCGTCATCATCGAGTCGGTCGGCCAACTCGATCTTGTCGGTGCGCACTGTTCCCTGGAACGGTAGGAGTCTCGAGGCTCGTTCAAGACGTTGACTTGTCCGCACAGCAAGGATTGCTTCGTTGTGCGACGAGGCGCCCAGGATCAACTCCTGAGGTATGAGTACACAGGTTTCCATTTTCGTGGTTTGTCGTGGTTGTCGTTATTTGGTTGTTTACGACACTTGTTCTGCTCGACGCATAAACAGCTTGCCGGCAGCAGACAACAACAACAACAGCAGCCACAACGACAATCACACCAACATCAACACAATAACGACAACACGAATAACGATCTAGTCTTTTGTTGTACACAACTACTATTATCTATCTCTCTCTGGTTCGGTGCCACTTGTTGCCTACGCAATGCCCGTAATCGTCATACAAACACAGTCGGGTATGTTAGACGATGCTCAGCCTACACGTGTTCACAAGCGATTCGTCGTAATGCTCTGTCCAGCGGCAGAGCAGGTAGTCCGGTAGTTGGATCAGATAGAGCACGCCATAGTACTGCCTGATCACAGCACAACCGTACTGAGATCACTCACTGAGATCATGCGCCACATCACACACCAACAGCAACGACAACGACAACAACAATAACACCACCAACAACATCATCATCATCATCATAATCATCGTCGATGTCGTCGTCGTGGTCTTCGGCTAACGCTTCTTCAGTTTCTTACTTTCTACACAGTCTTCTTCTTTTGTTGACCTTTTTCTCTGATGTTTCTTCTTCAGTTTAGTCAGTCAGGCTGACCGATCAGTCCAAGTCCAAGACAACGGAGAGATGGAGTACCACCGGCAGACTCTATCTGGCTTTAGCCAGACACCGTTTCAACAGCTGACGACACAATCGAACTTCACGTCAAAATCGTTGTCTAGCAGGTGCAATCTTAGCATTCGGTAGAACTCAGATAGGTCGAAGTATCACGATTTACCAGTGATCAGTAATCGCGCATCATCATTACCAGCAGCAGCAGCAGTAGTTGCGTATGAGATCGACGAGACCGACGGTAAAGGTGACTGGTGACGATGACGAGAGAGGATCTGCACCGAACACCGAAACGACAACACATGGGATGGTATGGAGACGGGTGGTCGCTAGTTGCTAGTAGTGATAGCTAACTGTTTATTTCACGCACTCACACTACTATTACGTCGATGGCGACCACTTCTAGGATTTCTTCCACTACAACTGTTCTGACCTGGAGGATACTACACTACTTCAACTCTTCTCACAATCTGGCGTGCTACAACAGCCTGTAGGCATTGGCTATCGATTGCTCGATCGCGACTGTACCGCAATCGTAAGTATAGCACCAGCAATGACAACAACAACGACAACAGGTCAACAACGACACCCCGCAACAGCATATAGTTGCTACTGCTGTTACTACATTCGCGTCAATGGCGCGACTGTAAAAGGTGCTACTGCTCGGAGCGATACGGCATCACCGCGAGTCGGTAGACCACTGCCGTGATCGTCGAGCCGCGCGCACCCCGCCGATCCAGCCGGTAGACGATACCGCCGGTCACAACCGGCGGCGGCAGCCGCAGCAGCAGCCGCCGCTGCGGTTGCGTCGACGGCGGTACCAGCGTCGGCGGCGGCGGCGGTACCGGCGGCGGGAACAACGACGTACGCGACGGCGGTATCGGCAGCGACGGCGGCCGCTAAACCAGCGGTGCCAGCAGCAGCGGCCGCCGCTGGTGCCGCTGCCGCCAAAACAACGTATTCGTGCCGCTGACGACGACGACGACGACAGCTAGGCCCCGCCCTCCGGGTGGCTACCGTGTGACGGAGGCGACACCGGCAGCGGCCGCGGCGGCGGCGACAGTGGCCACCTCTGATAGCAGCGGCTGCCGCCCGACCGCCTGATGACGGCGGCGGCATTAGCGGCGCCGGCGCCGCCAAATCCATCCGTTTGTTCGTAGCCGTCAGCGGCCTCATCGCTGCCGCCGCCGCCGCTGTCGTCACCGTCGCTGCTATTGCCGTCGTCGTCGTCGTCGTCGCCTTTGTCGTCTGCACTGTCTGCTCTGCGGCGGCGGGCGCCGCTGCTGCTGGTGCTGCTGGTGCGGCTACTGCTGGTTCAGTCGCGCCGCTGTGATTGAAATCATTATTGGTCGCCAAGAGAGGGCGGCCATGATGCGCGCTACGGGCCGTCGCAGCCCAGCTGCTGGTGGGCGGAGCCTGTGGCTGCAGGACGCTCCGCCTAACGGTTGTCGATTCGTCGTCAACTCGCGAGCTGGACGGGGCCGGTGCTCTACCGCTGCTGCTGCTGTTGTTGCTGCTGCTGCCGCTGCGACCACCAGACAGGCGCCGCAGCCGCTGCCGCCGGGAGATCAAGAACCACGACGCCGAGGGATCAAGAAGACGACGATGGCGATGGCGACGGCGACGACGACGACAACGAAACGACAAGGAGGAAGAGGAGAAGAAGCAGAAGGAGTTAGAGGAAGAAAACGACGGCGACGACGACGACGAAGAAGAAGAGGAACCAGAAAAAGAAGAAGAAGAAGAAGATGGTTGTGATAATGATGATGATAAAGATAATGATGACGATGATGATGATGAAGGCGACGAGGACAATTTTGCAGTACGTAGTAGCAGTAGTAGTAGATCGGTGACTACGACCGACCAAGACCGATTGCAACGGTCACGACAACGACGAAGACCGCGGGCGAGCGGGCGGGTAACTGGTCGAATGATGATGATGATGATGACGACGACGATGAAAAGAACAACGCCAATAACGATGTTGCCATTGCTGCTGCTGTTGATGTTGCTGCTGCTGCTGCTGATTGTGATCATAAGGTTGATTGTGCTTCTGACACGCTAGCAGAGGCTGCGGGGACGACGGGGACGACGCTGACGCCCGCCGAACCGGTTAGACGGTGGATCGCTCGGTCGGCGACGACAACACAGACAACTGTAGCAGTGCCAGAAGTCCCGGCAGCAGCAGCAAATATGGCTACTGTGCGCTACCGGTCGGCTACCAGCGGGTAATAATGATTCGCCAGTACGGCGGCGCTACTGTTGCTGCTACCATCGCAAAGACAACGACGGCGACGACGATGATGATGATAATGATGATGATGCTGATCATAATAATGACAATGATGATGACTACTGGCGGCTACTGCTACGGCGAGCAAGCGAGACAGTCATTGCTTCTGCTCAATTTATCTTCGGTCAATTTTCCGTCGTCAAAATTCGTCTGCTTCTCTCCCTCTTCCTGCCCCCTTCTCTTCCGCCCCTTCTCTTCATCTCTTCCTCTCTCTCTCTCTCTCTCTCTAGTTATATGCATTACAAATGATATAGAGACCACGATATGACGCCAGTTTAAGTCGGCGTTGGCGACACCGGCAACAACAACAACAACAACAACAACAGCAACAACAACAACAACAGCAACAACAGCAACAACAAAAATTACCACAGCAAGAACAATCTACGAGCGACTACGCTACCACCGTCCAAGTCATGACTAAGGCCACCATCACAGCATTGTTACGACAACGACACACTAACTAATCAAAACAACCACTAACTTGACTTGATGGGGGGGGGGGGGTTGGATGGTAATGCACCATCTCTTTTTATTGAGACATCTGTGCTCCCCGTTTTTTTTTTCGATCATGGTCGATTTTTAGTCCACTCCGGCATTCCACCTTGTTTAAATTGGGAACCATGAAAACCAATTTAGGAGTGGCCGGTCTGGGTCTCGAACCCAGGCCTCCCGAATGCAAGGCAGAGGCTGTTGCCACTAAGCCATCTTGCTGCGCTAAAAACTACTACTGCTACTTTTAGAAACAAAAGCTTAGTATACATGCTATTTGAGTATATGTTA
Source organism: Dermanyssus gallinae (assembly GCA_003439945.1). NCBI lineage: Eukaryota > Metazoa > Arthropoda > Arachnida > Mesostigmata > Dermanyssidae > Dermanyssus > Dermanyssus gallinae. The sequence goes on from QVRM01004236.1 coordinate 70,846, forward strand.
CAACAATTTCGATCAAATCTGCAACACTTTCACGGGTTAGTTCGCCGAAAAAGAATCGCCTTTTGCGCTGCTCTGTTGCGCCGCTCTTAGCGTCGTTATTCGCCTCGGAGTGTTGGTTTATCTCTATTTTTTTCACTATTTTATTGTTACTAATACTTTTCGGGCTGAACCTCAGCTAAGATTTAGCGTCCACGGGACTGCTTTTCACATTGCTTCATAGACGGACCCCATAATACAATCGGTGCAACGGTGGGGCTCAAACCCGCCCACCTATGTGTCTTCTCCGGTTGCGAGGCGCTGGCGAATGCACTACACCACCGGGCTCGACCCACTTCATTGTTGTCGGGCCCGGCTGTGCCTCCAGCTCTAGACCAGTTGTTTGTGTCCAGTTCGATTTTCCTTCCTTCTCATTATACTGGCCTCGACCAGCCCGATAGCCTGCTTTCACTGGCGCCACTACTCACCTACTACCTCGAGCGCAATTTCGAGCGTGAAGTGGCGGGCACACCTGACGGGTCCGTGTGCACCATCGTCATGTCCGATGAGACGCTGTTGAACGCCAGCGAATTGCAAGGTATCGCGTTTGTCTTCAAGTAGAGCTAACCAGACTAGAAATGTGTGTGGGTGGGCCTCACGAGATCAATGTTCTCACACACACAAACACCCACACTTGGTACTAACTTGTACTAGACATTTGCTGTCTTAGTTATTTTGCTACTATTACAGCTGTTGACTCAAACAAACGTTGGTAAGCATACAACCACAAACCATGTATATTTGTGTGTGCATGTATATTTTTCTTTATTAAAACTCGCTGCCCTTCGCTCTCTCTCTCTCTCTTTATATATATATATATATATATATATATATATATATGTTGAGCAACAACAGTATAGTTGCTAATAGCTGGTGGTCGTTGAAGTAGCAACTGTTTTGCTGTGTTGTTGTAATTAGTCATTACGGTGCGCTAGCAAATAGTAAGTGCCCCGTATGCCAGCAGCAGCAACAGCCGCAGCAGTCGAAACAGCAATAGCAGCAACAGCAGCAGCACATTATGCAGAACCTGAAGACGGATGATCAGGATGCATGATAGGCACTTATACAAACACAACGACAAGCATACAGATACTCACACACAGAGGTGTCGTGGTGGTGGTTGTTGCTGTTGTTGTTTTTGTTGTTGTTGTTGTTGTTGTTGCTGTTTTGTTGTTGTTGTTGCTGTTATTTCTGCTGCTGTTGCTGTTGTCATTGCTGACCTGGCACAAGAGGCCACCGCGACATCAAGCAGGACGACGACGACGACGAGGTCGAGTTGGCTAGCAGTTCTGCAGACAAGTCAAGAAAATTGAATGGATGGATACCCCTGACGCCTGGCAGAAGGCTACAGGAACCCCCCCCCCCCCGCCTAGGTGACACACGGGCAGCCTGTTGGACGTGGAAACGTCGGATCGCCGGGGTCGCTTTGGCGAACGTTTCGAGTCTCTTTTTCCGAAGTCGCATCGGGTCGATTGTGCTGCGCGACTGCTTAGAAGAATGGTTACGGATGGATCGTTGCGTGGGTGGGTGTGCTCGAGTTGAATGGCCGCACTGGTTGGCTGAAAGATGATGAACCAAAACACAACGCAACCGAACCGAACCTACATTATGGTTGAAGCCACTAGAAAATACAGTATAATCGAATCCCGTTTGCTGCTGCTCCCGCAATCTTGCACGCTGTTTGCCTGAGTTTGATACCGCTCGTGCTGTTGATGATGCAGGCTTCCTTGCAGATGATGTCGTCTAGGGAACATCGTCGTTTATGACCTATCATCTCGTATTAAAGCATCGCTCAGCACATGACATGTTGCTATGTTATATATATATATATATATACATGCTGCTATGCGACTGTTGCAGGCAGCAAGCCAGACAAGACATGATACGCTCTACAAAGATTTCACTTATTCTCCACGATTTGTGTATTTTTTCTCCACCCTCTTTAGTTTTCTGTCCCTTTCTTTTCTTGTCACTCTACTTGTTTCGTTTGTAGCTGGCAGCTTGCTCCGCCCGTCGAGCCCGGTGGTGGCATGGTGCATTTGCGTGCGTTTTGCGACCGCAATACACCACGCCACCACCGGGCATAAAGCAATGGGCGAGCGGTTCCGTGGACGTCGTTAAATGTTGCCTGAGAGTCAGCCCAAAAAAGTGAGCTTAAAAACGTAACTAATACTCATGTTGTTCATGATGACAATGATGATCAAATCATTGTGACGGTAGCTATTTGTGTTCAGGATATTAGAAGTGTTATTCCAGTTAGCTGCGTTAGACGCATCGTGGTGCGGCCGCAATTACTGCATTACCACTAGAATTAACAACATTGTTTCAATAATGTTGTTTCAATTCTAGACCATCTTCCAGCCCCTTCATCCTAAGGCATATCTTCAATGTGCCGAGAGCCAGACATGCCAGAAGATAACTAGGATTTCCCCAACAGTTCTTGTGGCAGCAAGGCCGCTGACTTCTAGCAGCTTGCTTTATCATTTATTCTCAATGAGCATCGAATCGCCAAAGTTCGATCAACAACAAGACGAATCGAACCGGCGACACCCCCGATAGTTGACGACCTATGACACTAGCGCACTAGTCCCCTAGACCACACCGCCACGACTGTATTACCACTGTGTGTCATACAGACTCCATCTCTCCCATGTGGCAACTTACTCAAAACAGCAGGAACAGCATTAGCATCGGCGGATTCGGCACCTGTCTATTTAATAAAAATTCGAAAATAAGAAGCAGTTATCCTCTATGTATATGTCTAGCTGCTCTGGATGAAACGCTGCCATGCGTAAGCATGTCGCGACTCCAGGTCAGATGTTGTGGTTGGTTGATGACTGCCAAGCCGTCTGCTTTGGTTAGCTGCGCGTGTCAACTGTGTGTGTATGTGGTCTCCAATGTATCCACTACCGTTTCCGTCGTCGTCATCGTCGTCGTCGTCGTCGTGAGGTTCATCTTCATTGATGTCACTGTGGTCGAGGTTGTTGTTGCGGTGGTTGTTGTTGTTGTCATCATCTGCCCGAGTGCTCCAAGCTCATATGGCCAGGTCCGCTGTCGCAGGCACATTAGCGACCTCAGTTGGCGTTGTTCAGCTCGTCATCAGCCAGCCGGCTGCGAAAATCGTCCACAATCGTCGCGCCGACATTGCGTCTGTTCGAGACGGTGGCGTTGTCGTCATCGACAGCGCCACCGCCCTGCGTTCGATATGAATGCTGTTGCTTCAGCTGCTGCTGCTGTTTTTGCTGCTACTGTATGAATACTGCTGCTCCTGCTTCGACGTCGTCGTCGTTGTTGTTGTTGTTGCTGGTCGTGGGTTTGGGTTGGTGCGTTTCGCCTCGACAGAAAGTGACAGAAAATAGCCGAAGAGACGAGGAGATGCAGATGCTAAAGGCAACGACAACGAGCGAGTATCGTTATATGCAATCGTTGTCGTTGTTGTCGTCGTCGTCGTTGTTGTCGTCGTCGTTGTTGTCGTCGTCGTCGTCGTCGTTGTTGTTGTCGTCGTCGTTGTTGTTGTTGTTGTTGTTGTTGTTGTTGTTGTTGTTGTTGTTGTGTTGTTGTTGTTGCTGTTATTTTTACTGTTGTGGTTTATGTTGTTGTCGTCGCCGGAACCGACATCACCATTATCGGTTTTATTCTTCTTTTCTTATTATCACGAGTATTATCATTATAAATATGATTATTACAATTGCTATCATCAACAGTAGGCTCATTATCACCATCACCATCATCATTATCATGATAATCACCACCATTAATAGTAACCTCAGCAGCAGCAGCACCACCACCACCATCACCAGCACAAACCATCATCATTCCAGTGTAATACGGGTGCGAATTAATTTAAACGAGGAGCCAAGCTATTCCGCCGACAGTGCTACGGCGCCCGTGTTTTAAGCGGCGTTTTTATTGTTGTTGTTGTTGTTGTTGCTGCTGTTATTACTGTTACTATCATTGTTGTTGGTGTTGTTTCTACTGTTGATGCTCCACACAGTATGCGAGTGTGTGAACTTGTGTGTCTGTCTGTGAGTGCTTGGACGACGAGGTGGTTCCTGGCGTACAGGTTTGGGAGAGCCCGGCCGGCGGTTCGGTCAGTGTAGATAGTCGACCGGCAAAAGGCCGCCTCTTCTCTCTTAACATCCATCTGTCAGCAGTCAAAGCGCACTCCTCACCATCACTGGTGGTCATTGGTCATCGGCTTGATTCGTCACGCCGCACACTCGGCATTACCGCCATTACTGCCAACGACTACGAGCACAATAATAACAATAACAACAAAAACAACAACAACGGCAACAGCAACTACAAGTACAGCTACAGTAGCCACAATAGGAAGGGGAAAATACGAACACGACGAAATTATGAAGAAGAGAACGAAGAGGAAAAGGCCGAAGAAGAAAAATAACACTGTACAAATAAGAACGCAAAATATAAAGAAAAAAACAACCAAACGCGTAGCAACAACAATAGCAGCAACAACGATAACAACGGTTGCAGCAGCAGCAGCAATGTCAATTATGATGGCAGCTGTAACCCGCATGAACCAAATCAGCAGTCGTGTAACTGACAACTATTTGTACTAATCATGACGATAAAAGCTTAGCTGCATTGTATTGCATTGTTGCACTACGCTGAACAGAGATCAAAGCGGTGACACCTCGGTGGATGTCAACCATAACTACTCCTAAACCACGCTATCGTTAGTATTTGTTGGCATGTACCGTGGTGTCGTCGGTTTGATATCTGATGTTGATCGAATGTTCTTTGAACGATATTCGATCAGAAAAGGACGCTAAACTATACCGCTTAGAGTCTGCGACCATTCTGCCGCAAGGGCTGTTGGGAAAACGCTTTCTTCAGAAAGTTTCTGAAAATGCATCATGTCCGGGCAGAACTGGCAACCATCGGCTTTCAGTGTGCAACTCTCACCCACTCCAACCCGTCTTTCTCCGTACACCCTCAAGGTTCGGAATTGTGTGGCACTGCTTGGAGACCTGCTTATCAATCGCTCAGTAAGCTTGCTTCAGGAATCGGCGGTGCGTTGAGAACTTGAGAAAGGCCTGGTTGCATGCCACTCCTTAGTAAACTTTTCCTCGGCTAGTCCTCTCGACCCCCAATTCATGCCCTTCGGTATTTTTCTAGTCGTGTCTTCTTCCTCATGAGAGCGTCCAGGAAAGATGCTCCCCGGGACCAGGCAGCGGGGCTTCTCCATCTTGTGGCTTATAATGTCGGCGCCCCGTAAGCGCAAATTTCTATGGCGATATGTTGTCAGAGCGCTGCATTAAGCCATTATGTGGTCAGAAGACTGGCCCTACGTGCATGAGATGCATGTATCTGCAGACGCCTTCCCAATCTTGACCATGTAGTACTGGACCTGCCCGTATCCCATGAAGATTCCCTGAATTAAAAAGAACGTGAGACGCCCCTCGTGGGGCCCGCTGTAGATCGCCTATAAGCGTGCCAGTCCAGCGCCCGCGGGAGTTTCTAGCGGGGGGCACGGCCCACGCGATAAGGGCGGTCTCGCTGGCGTGCGTCTAGTTCAAGATCTATCCATCATTTACTTTGCTCTCTAGCAAGTCCCAAAGAAGCCTGCGGGGGGTAACCGTAGATATCTCAACACGTCTGCTTATGCTGCCGCTCTAAGCGCTCCTGATAGAATAGTTTCCTATACTGCAGGACCATTTATTTCAGCGTCAGAAATAGCACAACCACAAAGAGAAGTGGAAAAAGCAATGGCAACCTTCGGCAGCCCGCATAATGTACCAATATATATATATATATACACTGTCACGGTGCGAAAAATAAGACTACTGACTATCAACTTTATATAGGAGCACATCTTGTAAGAAATAAGTACAGCAAGCTTACAGCGAAGCGTATCTGATGTGTTTCATAATACACACTCACAGTCTTGCAGAAAACACGTGGGTCTGTAACAGGCTTACAGCAAAGCGTATCTGACGCATGTCACCCACATGTGTTAAGCACCGCTGTTTAATTGTTTCTCCTAGTTGGGCTCGTAAAGACGTACTTGTAACTTGGATGGGAGGCCAGCGCCAAGGTGACTTGCTGTGCGAGGATCGTTTCATTCGTTGGCCGGACGGCGCTGTTTATCATATTCCCACGGCGGCCGACTTGGCGACCGTGGCTGGACAGTACGGATGGCGAAACCATCGTTAGGGGAGGACGAGATGGGGTGAGACGTGTAATGGGATGCGCAGATGTGCTAATAGCAGTTATTTGTCACCTTGCATTTGTTACAAAAAAAGAAAAACTGAGATGGCTGCGCTTCAAAAATCTGCTTACAAAAACGATATGCACGTGCTTAAGTAAGTTATAGTCATGCTTATATATATATATATATATATATATATATATATATATGCACATTGTCCAAAAGTTTAGCTTGGGATCTTTAGGCATAAGTAGCTGTATATGTATACTTACGGTTACCCTAGGAAGACTGTTTGGCACATATTCTACTATTGTGGTGCATCGACAGATGTCGCTAGTGCAAAATCGGCGTGGCACCCGAGTTTACGGAACCGTGTTGACATTGTCTTTATCGCCCCATATGAGTTTTGACGAGGACATTTTTGTTGCAAAGAGGGGCAAAGGGTCTACGTCCACCCGCACGTTAGGCGGTTCCGGATCGGTTTGGTTTGCGTAGACGTCTAACCACGTGAGAGGTGACGCCGACCGTTTTAGTGCGCTGGGATGTTTTCGGCAGTGCGCACGTGGTCAAAACGTTTCGTTCGCTTAAGTCGTTGTCGGGTCCCGCACGAACCGGCAGTCAACGGCGGTTGGGTATCACACGGCACCTTTTAGGCTGCTGACTCTCAGCCACCATTTAACATTTAACGACGTATACGAAACCGCTGTCCGTCATTGCTTCATAACGGACGGGTCCCAATAAATCCAAATGTGCAACGGTGGAGATCGAACCCTTTCACCCATGTGAACCACCCCCCTTCTCCCGTCGCAAGGCGCACGCGAAAGCACCACGCCACCACCGGGGGGGGGGGGTTCGAAGGGTGTTCACTGCATGCAGTCGAAGTGGGTTCTTTCGTTGATTCGTTGATTCATTCATGATGACGGCGGCGGTGTTCAAGACGGTGTTTGGTCGTCTGTACATGCGCCTGGTGGTGCGTATCGCTAGGCCGTAGGATCATTCACCCGTTCCCCGCTGGGTCTGGGTGCTGTCGCCGACGGATCAGGGGTCGAGACCGCTGCTGCTGCCGCCGACCACGACGACGACGATAGACTTCTAAGCGCGCTGATGATTGAGATCGCCGATAAGATCTTCACACGTCTTTCATCGAGTCCAATCGAGTGTCGGGATCTTCCGAGCACCGGCTGCTGGGATTCGTTCGTTTGTCGTTTGATGACGCCAGGCTCATGATGACGGACGGACGAACGGACGGACGGGCGAGCTCGTCCATCGCGACGTCTGCGTCGCGCGTGCAGTAGCAGCATCATCACCGCCACCACCACCACCAGCAAACAGTTTTCAATCAGCATAGAGGCGACGGCGACGATGAAGGGAGCCCACCAATCGATCGACCAAGCAAGCGGCAAATCGACACTCGAACCTTTCGACCGCGCATGGTCGTCCGAGAGACAACGTCTACTAACTACTGATTTTTCGAATGCCTACTTCATACATATATATATATATATATATATATAATTTCCAATGCCTACTTCATATATATATATATATATATAGATATATATATATATATATATATATATATATAGATGGGACCGTCTACTCCGGACGGCAAATTTATTAATTTTCAGTAGTTCTTCATTGAGCTTAAAGTTTCCACAATTACACAATTCAAACAATTGTAACCATTCAGGGCATTTTGCAGAAAAGGCTACCGCCCGTGTCTAGAAAATATTGTGATGATTTATTAATCATTTACAATACGTTTGCACACTCGGCAGTGCTCGCCTTAATAAAATGGTGGTAAAAAGGTGTCACGTGAAGTTAAGAGTCAGTTGTCCGTGTCCTTGCTTGATGGTAGCCCCCGCTCTTATGGACCCGGTGCGAGCGGTATATCCTCAAGGTTCCTTGCAAAGTTAAAACGGTGAGATCCATAAGATTCCTCTTCGTGACGCCGAGCCCCAAGAGCGTCCTCGCAGATTCGGAGTCCCATCGAGGTTTTTGCGGGTCGGAGAGCGCCGCTCTTAGGAACTCGACGTCATATTTGGCGATCTTGTCTTGCCGTGCTTTTGCCAGGTCCCGGTTCGGGCCGCAAACCTCGGCATCTAAAACCCAGACCTCAGTAGGTGTTGTTATTACGAGGTCGGGCTTTAGACCCGGTGCGCCCGGTCGACAGAATACTCGCTCACGAACCACCTCATGACCCCTTTCGCGGAGAAGACGCGCCACGCGATTACAGACGTCAACATGTCTCTTTATGGTCTCTTTATATATATATATATATATATATATATATATATATATATATATATATATATATTTATATATTCAAGTACTATTGTAATTGCCATTGTATATTTAAAGAATCGACAACATACACACAATGTATTGCTATTTTGTCGCAGTGAGCAATTCGTTTCTCAGACAAACATAAATTTAAGCTTCTCAAAACATTTCGAAGAAAACTGAAAATTACCAGCACTTGATGTACATCAAGCATAGTTAACCTATCGTTTGCGCCGTCGTGCCAGTCACCTGCTTTGAGCCAATATGGGAACTTCTCCGTTATATGCTTTATGCATCCCATGTCATCCAGTACTGCTACATCCCATGTCATCCAGTACTACCGCCTACCGTAAAGATTACGCACACCTGCAGTAATTACATATTTGCTCTTTTTTTGTATTATTGTCAAGAGCAAGTCTGTCATGATGTTGCGGTTGCTTCCTCACTATCTGACTCGCCTAACCGCTGCTTCTTTGTGTTGGCAGTTTATAAACTTAGTAACCATTTTTTCTGACTGGTGTATTGCTATGCTAGATTATGGTCATTCGTATAGCTATTACTAATATCGCCAAGTAACCTGGAAAACGGTTGTTGGTAACGTCCGTTGCATGAATACTATTTACGAGCGTCGTTCAATCCCATGCGTCGGTGCATAGAGTAGCTCCATCAGGATAACCACGACAATAGCAAACACAACTACGACGATGGCAACAACAACAACAGCAATCCCAACAATATTGCCAACAACAACAATAACAATAAGGCCAACAATAACTCATAACAAATTCAGTAGCTGTTACCGCCTGCGGTAGCGGTCACAGGTCGCTGTTTAGCTAGCTCCTCCGTGCTACAAGGACACCGGCGCTATCACCATCGACTTCGCCGTCGTCGTTTAAGAAGACGACGATCTACATCTCGTGAACGATCTTTGGTACCGCTCGTCGAGGTTCACTTCCTCAGATCGCCCTATCGATATCAGACGGGTGCTGACCCGTCACCCCATCCAGGATCGCCAGGTTGGTTCCAATATGTATATATATATATATATATATATATATATATATATATCAGGAACAGAGAGAGCGACATAGAGAAGGATGCCGACGAAACCCATCCGGTCAGTCAGTTATGTATGGCCAGTTATGTGCTTCGGTCGATGTTGTTTGTGCTTGTTCAGCTGATCCACCACCATGGCCTGCAGCTATCAGGCTTCAAAGCACCGACGTCCGGCGACTACGGTGTGCTGGACTAACTTATCTTTCTCTGCGGCTCGTTTTTCTTCCACAACTTAGCGCGTGACAAATGACGCTCGAAGGGAAGATGGGAGGAAAACAAAGAAAAGACCGGCTTGGAAAGAAGGAGGACGCATGTTAGACGAAGATAACGGAAACGTCGAGAATATGCGGCGGGATGCTATGCGGCGACTGTCTCTCTCTCTGTGTACGAGCGGAAAGACGGGGATCGGCCCTATGTAAATAGTAGTGTGGACTGGTACGCGACAGTTTCTTTTTTAGTTCATCGCTTGTATTCGTCGTTCGCTCGCAGGCGACAATTTCTCACGAACATGTTCGATTGTGCTAGCTACGGGGACGGGTTTAATCCGGCCGTAGTGTCACCTTTTCTATATGTGTGCCGACCGCTTGTCATCATGGGTCGACAGTAAACCAGCTCAATTAAGCGCATTCTAGGTACTCTCTGCATACTTTATAGCGCCGCGTACATCCCAACGCCGTTGCAAAAGTTTATCGTCATTATATCATCGCTATACGAGCATGCATAATACGTGCATGAAATATTCGCATTGTCGGAATTGCTATAGCCATGAGGATGCAGTGACACCTTTCCCCCTCCCGCGAGAAATTAACGCAATCTGCAGGTTTGGTCCATTTCAGAGCACCGTGTGGTAAGCGTCAAACTAGAGAAAGGTTACATTACATTAGTTCAAGTGACGCGATCCTCTAAATGCGTGTCGTTACTTTCTTATATGTTGCGCCTTGTCGAATGTCTCTTCGGAGCCTACACCGTTGATCTTCAAGTCAGATCAGAGTGAAACCCCGGAAAAATCTCAGTGAGAACGATGACACGATGCCAGTGATGCTCACGATGGTGACACGTGAAGCCCGTCCTGCGTGAGTCATCCATTTTCTGCCATCAAAAATACCTATACGTCTGAACGTCCCCCAATAATGTATACAATGTTCAAACTTTCTCAGAAGAGAGAGAGAGGTATAAATATGGGGAAATATGAGATAGAGAGAGAGGAAGCATTGCCGTTGCGTAGTACACAAGAAGATAGACTGCCAAATGTATGCACATTTTCAGGACACAACACGCTCAAACTCTTCGGTAATATGCTATTTTAGTACGCTGGCGGTTACTAACTGGCGTAAACAACGTTCGTCGTCCAGCTAAACCAGCTGATTAACTACTAACTAACTTCTCGACCTCCCTCGACGGCGGCTTGACTGGTTAAACGTAGACACGCTCGTTGACGACAACGACCACGGCGACCCGATTGTTCAGTTCGAATGTCACGTGATCGACAATGACTCGCATACCGGCATCACCTACCAGTGACCGGCCTAACAATCGCCTTAACTATTTCAATTGATGTTGCTATTGTCGACGTGGTCGGTGTTGTTGTTGTTGTTGTTACTGGTGTCGTGGTTGCCGCTATTGATTCCAAATGTTTATGTAGTACCTGCCTCGAGCGTCTCGTAGCCTGCGAGCCAGCCCTGTACGAAGCCCTGGAGCCAAGCAGGCGTGTACGAAGGCAAGCAGCCATCGCTTTCTTTTTGTTGTCGCGTTGTCGCGTTGATCGTTACGAGGCAAGATCGAATCCATCATCACTGAGGTGGTGTCTATTGACTCCGTCCGTCCGTCCGAGGTTCTGCAAGTCAGTGTGTGTGAGTCAGCCACTCACTCACTCACTCACTTTACTTACGTGTGAAGAACTGAAGTCTGACGACGAAGACGACGATAGACCCCCAAAGGTGTTCACCTATCTATCTAACTACCTACCTCCTATTCTCCTACTTACCTATTCATCCATTGATCTACGTATCTAGAATCGATTGCTTGGGTAGATCCTTCGTTTCTTCCTTGGCTAGGTATAGCTCAGCCTTTTACGCTCTCTCGTCTCTCTCTCTCTCTCTTCCTTTTTGCTCTCGTATATCGCTCTTCTTACGTGCCGCTGCCCCCGGCCTGTGGCTAATTGCTGTGACCAACTTTGCATCATTTTGTTGTTGTTGTTACTGTAGTCGTTGTTGTTGTTGTTGTTGTTGCTGTAGTCGTTGTTGTTGTTGCTGTTGTTGTTGTTGTTGTTGTTGCTGCTGCTGCTGCTGCTGCTGTTGTCTGCCTAAAGACAACCTTCTCTCTCTCTCTCTGTCCCGCGTTCTCTCTTTTTTTTTCGCTTGATACGTATTCTTCGCCCACTGAAGCCTCTTGAAACGGGGCCTGGGCCGCGGGCAAAAAGGCTGGGCATGCCTGGTAAGAGAGCGGCGCGACAAAATCGAGGGATCGAGAGGCGTCAACTTGTTACGGATAGCATAGATGCGACGAATGCGACGAGAAAGAACCACGTCAGACTCAGCTATACGCCACTACATAGAGAGAAGTCAAGGAGCTATGTACGTGCATTTACCTATATATATATATATATATATATAAAGCGCGAACCATTCGTCCCAGAGTGGCAGACGCCTTGATTAGTAATTTGAGCGAATGGTCTGATCACGTCCATTTCGTCGTCATTGATGAGGACTACCAGCAAAAGCGAGAGAGTCAAAGAGAGAGAAAAAGAGGAATATGAAAGGAAGAGAGTGGGTGACTGAAGGCAAAAGGGCCGAGAGAAGAGCAAAGAACAACGATGTCTGCCTCTGTGACACTTTACCGCCATCACCAGTTACAACGCCACCGACGTCGACGACGCGACTTCGGTGATGAGGTCGATGAGGACGACGACGACGACGAAGACGGTTGCAACAAAGCGACTCACTTCTTTGGCGGAGACATCGGCTAATCATAACGAAGGAATTCTTCTTCGCTTTTTTTTTCGGTTCTATTCGACTCTATTCTATTGACTGGCTCGCCCGCCCGTTCAGTCGCTCGCGTGCCAACTCCCAACGTTCCATGCTACACGTTCTTACATCATTGTCGTTTTTGCTATATAGCTTCGGTAGCAACAGCAGCAGCAGTAACATCTAGTTGTCTGTTGTGCTGTTCAGCTGTTTTCAGCGTTCCTTTCTTGTTCTTTTTCATCTACTACTTCTTCTTCGACTTCAGTTTCAGTCTCTTTTTTTTCTTCTGTTGCTTTTTTTACTTTCCGTCTTCCCGTGATGATGGTCCGCTGCCGTGCGCGTATTCCTGTCCGCGTGCCGATCGACGCTTGTGACGCTACTGGCGGCGGCGACGTTGTTGCTGCTGCTGCTGTTGTTGCAGTCGTCATCGTAATGGTTACTGTTGATGATTGTTGTTGTTGTAACTGAACTCTCTGAGATATGCGTCTCTGTAAAAGAAGATATATATATATATATATATATATATATATATATATATATATATATTGAGAAAGAATGAGAACGAATAACTGAGCCTTGCTTGTTATGATGCCGCATTCTAGAGGTATCACAGTCAGTACGTATATCTGTTTGTGTGTGTGTGTGCGTGCGTGTAAGTATGCGTGTGCATCAATTTTTTCCTTTCTTTTTGTGGTTGATTTCTGCTCGTGATGCTATGCCTGCTGCTGCTGCTGCGGTTGTTGCTGCTGCTGCTATTTCTGACGAAGGTGACGTTCGATATGAAGACGACGACGACGGTGATGATGATGATGATTATGAAGCTAACGAGGGGTGAAAACCACTTGGTCTCTAGTTATCGTTGTCTAGGTGAGGGGGTTCCGATGGGTTGGTCTTTTACGGGGGAGGGGGGGGGGGAAATGATGAGGAGCCTGTGCGAGTCCATCGACAGTGGTAATCGTCCGTTGTCGGCGGTCGCTCGGTAAATCTCTCTGTGTACCTACCTATCTTTCTATTCGTATGTCTATGGGCATCTGTCTGTTTGTCAGTCTTTGCTACAGACAAGCGGTGTGACGGTATCTTCGAGGCGGCGCGCAACGTACAATGCCCGACGTGTGACTCGGCGATGACTTGGCGTTCGAGGTGCTGGAGGTGTTGCTGCTGTGGCGGTGTGATGAGGTGCTGTGACGGACTGTGGCCCCGCTATAACCGAACGAATCGAACGAACATCGACAATAGCAGCAGCATCAGAACTCATGCTCGCCCATGTGATCGCGTCTTGACACGTTCGCAGATTGCGCCCGCTGCCGCCGCCACCACCACCACCCATAATTTTAGCGACTGTGCCAGCGCTAGGTTCGCTTGTTCGTAGCTGGGAGCTGCCAGTCGAGAGGTCGAATCACTCAGCGGAATCAGCAACTGGATACCGCAACGATGGACACATAGATGCCGTATGATGATGCAGACGAAAAAGTAGAACAACAACTACAAGAACAGCAACAGAAACAAGAACAACAATAACAATAATAACAACAACAACAACCACAACAAGAACAGCAACAGCAACAACAACAACCACAACAAGAACAACAACAGGAACAACAACAACAAAAACAAGAGTTAAACAAGGAAAAGGAGCCATACTAACTCGACTCGAGACAGCCTACGAAGTTCAGAGGACCGCAACATCGTCGTCGTTGTCGACTTCGATACGTGGCGATGAGGCTGATGGCGTGCTGATCGAGTGTGCTATCGTAACGGCTAATGAACATTCCTACAGGTTCAATTCCGGCGCTTCGGTTTTTTTTCATATCCGAGCCTCCCATAAGCGGCGGTCAGCCCCCAAGTTATTGAAGTCCTCTTACTAGCAACAATCATCTCCTGCGGGCGGACATAGTTGACGACTTTTTATTATATGAGTAGGTTGGGTATATACTCGTAGACGCATTTGGCACATTCGGCATGCCAAAGAGGGAACGCAGTGTCGTCGTTGTTGTTGTTGTTGCAATCATGACCTATGAAACCGGGTCTGGTAGTGGATCACGGGTTAAGAATAAGTTTTGGAGTCCTGCACTAATCACTAGAGGCTGCTGGCAATGCATATGCGTCATGTGTTCCAATTTGACACTTCACAAGTGCAGCAATGTGCAATATTGGTGCCCTGCGCCAACTTCAGCTTCATCGCGCATAACCATATTAGTGGCATCAAGCCAAATTAACTGTTATACCAACAGTTTGATCACAACCAAAACTGTGGCTGTTCTCACAGGCTTTTTGTGTGGTCTGTTTACGTGACGAATGAACAAATGAACATATACAAGTGTTACTCATTGCTGAACGCAGGTTCTTTTCGTGTATAGCATTCCGCATATATAACCCCTTTTGTTGGATGACAAACACGCCGTTATATTTACAAGTGAATAATAGATTCATATATATATATATATATATATATATATATATATATATATATATATATATATATATATATATATATATATATATATATATGTATACTCACTATAATTGATTGATTAATCAATTTATTGTTCGCTTGGCATGTATACCTAAATACACATGTCAACCTTTTATATCAGGGGCGCTTAGAGCGGCAGCATATATATTACCTACGCATCAATATAATCCATGTCTACTTCAATACCTACTGAGTATTTGTTTTCCATGTGACAATACTATAGTATGCCCGTTCATATGTATAATTGTACCACTATTTTATAATTCAGTCAGACCTAGACGATAAGCTCTTCACTATTCTACGAGTGTACGTCAGTTTGTAAATACGAACAGTTTACGAACCTAATAAAGCATTGAAGAATGGTGTATAACACCCATGACGGTAGGACGTTGCTATCATTGTCTTGTGTTTAGTGGAACGACGCCTATTTCCGCCTTAATGTAGTGATTATATATTTAGCCTTATAGCGTATTCTACTATGCTTTTTAGGGTCCAGCTAGAGATTATGCTACCGCATCCTGTCCCCCTTTGTAAAGCCAATATTTTCAGATACAAATTCACCTTTTTGTCAACGAGGGGATACGTAGCTTGTCATTACGTAGCTTGATCAACATTTTTTTAACTAGTATATATATATACAGCCTCGCCTGCTGTAATGCACTTGTGTTACCATCTTTCCCACTCCTCGCAACATTTTTAAACGCGTACTTCAAGTTGAACTTGCTCTTGCGAATTTTTATTTTGCACGGGAATAGGGAGGTTGCGGAAGTATAGAAACCGCATTTTCCATCAAATAACCCGAAATTAGTAACAATGTGTGCACCGGTGCATTGTCGTGACGGCGAACCCCAGAGATGTTTAGTCAGAGTTCAGGCCTTTTACGTCGGATATTCTTGCGCAATCTTCTTAAAATTCGCGACAGTATTTCGTATTGACCGAATAACCAGGTGGCAGACATTCGTGGAAGATAATTCCCTTGTAGTAACAAAAAAAAAAAACCTTGGTGTTGGATCTGCTTTATCTGACTTTCTTCGATAGGCACCTTTCTTGAGA
Source organism: Dermanyssus gallinae (assembly GCA_003439945.1). Classification (NCBI taxonomy): domain Eukaryota; kingdom Metazoa; phylum Arthropoda; class Arachnida; order Mesostigmata; family Dermanyssidae; genus Dermanyssus; species Dermanyssus gallinae. The sequence goes on from QVRM01004236.1 coordinate 86,885, forward strand.
TATCTATAAACTGATGACTTCGTATTCTGTAATCACTTTCTAAAGCAATCCAGAAATCCAAAATTTTTAGAACGAATTTCGCCAGGTCTTCTGGCGCATAAAGTATCGGTCAAAACTGCTACAACCAAAAGGCATCTCTATTTGCTGAGCTGTCTCCCCGATAGTAATCCACCGATTGTGTGTACTATGTCACGAAGTTTTCAAGCGTTTTGGTCTGCTATTGACGTCAAAGGCGTTTCTAAACGGGGGTCACATTCGATATCTTCACGTCCGTCGCAAAATGAACGGTATCACGTATACACAGTGTCTCGGAGTACTCATTGGCCACCATTAGCAGTGATTAACATTTCCACCACTTTAAAGCAAACTTTTTTGTTTTTAACACAATGCTTGATGCAAATTCTTTGCTTCTACATTTTTGGCCTATTAAAGATCGCCGAACCAATCGTTTTCTTCGCTTTTACTTCTACCTGTAAATTTGGCCTGTGTGCAGCTGATTAATAACGCTTCTAAGCAACACAAACCGGAAGCCTTTGGTAGTTTCGGTATGGCGGCAAAATGTAAAGTACTAAAACTTGCTGAGCCGCCTATATATATATATATATATATATATATATAATGCACGGCAGGACTTTAAACAAGAGGACAAACATAAAGACATCGATTAACGAAATATCAAAACATCAGAATCCACGGGCGAATCAAATTTACTAATATGGTGATGATAATGCTCGATACATAGGTTGTAGAGAAAAAAGCATCTAAATTGTCTGTTTAAAACTACCCGCGGGTCAATGTCTAACGTGAAAAGTGTCGAGTGTTAGCATATAAGTTACCTTGCAATTGGACGTAACATCCTAGCATATTGTAGTACTTATTTATTATTTAATTTTAGGGTTACAGCGAAACGTGAGCTATTCTAGCATATACCCACTCACCCTTACGGATGGTCTACGCCAGGACAGGGGGCTGCTGCGTGTGGCGAAAATCTTGGTGCTTATTAAACGTATACATTTAAAAACGTTTCCAACTAACGTGTCCGTAACTTTGGGAGCAATCAGCACTACTCATAATGAGCAAAGATTGAAGATTTATTACAAACACATTGCGGCTCTTGTACGCCTGTTGTTGTAGTCATCATCCCTTTCAAGAAGATTTTTTTCTCCGAATTCTACACTCAAGCTTGTAGGGAGCAAGAAGACGAGAATTAAGTACATACTGAACCTTTAATAATAAACTTATTTTGATGTTACACGTAAGTGCAAGACGTTTGCTCGCTGCTTTATAAGATGCTTACCTGCCTAGGAAGATCCTTCTACGCGCGAACATGCAGTGGTGAGACGACACAGTGAAACATCTGCAATCAGGCCACCCTGCATGGAACGGCGGCCCGTGTCCAGCTATATATACGGCAGTGTAACTGCGGTAATGAGCTTAGTTGCCGTAGTTGCGCTTGTAAGATCGTTGAAAACAAATGAATAGTTTGAGCTCTGTCGTCTAAGCAAACGTTTATCTTAACATAAACAAATCCATCATAAGTGCCACCATGAGGAGCCGGAAACTCTAGGTTCACTACCCACATCCAGTAGCTTTAACTTTGTTTGTATGTATGTATATATATATATATATATATATATATATATATATATATATATATATATATATATACATGTATATTCCATTTTTGGTTTATTGTTGTTTTACAAGATACAAATTAAAATTATATATATATACATATATATATATATATATATATATATATATATAATCCAGACTTACACATTTATTTAACTTACGCATGAAGAGTCGTATCCTTAAACATGGTCGCACAACAGGTCGATCTGCTCACGACGACGGTAAGCGAAAACAAGATATTTTAAGGGATACATTGTTCTACTGCTTGCACGTACTGTAAGGAGGTCATGGCAAAAAGCAAAGCGCTCTTATGTTATGGAAGTTACACATGACTTATTGAAAAAATAATAGAGTTTTGCATATTACTTTCCTTTGACCGGTGTTTTAGTGCTAGTAGATTTATAATAGCCTTATAATCACTTATGGTTATTTCAGTAATATGCCGCATTTTTTCGCGTCTATGTGAATTTCGACAGCGTCTCTTGCAGGACGATACCAGGCCAATTATAAATGGAAGAAGCACTTTAGCACGTTATACGTGAAGCAGATCTCACAGCAGAAGAATCGAATCGATCTGCTCTGAAAGGACGCCATATTATTGTGGCAGCCCCCTCAATGGTTGCGTGCTTAGAGTTGCAAATTGAACTTAATTTCAAACCAAGTTTTGAAATCTGCATTTAAACATTTCCCTAGGTATAGTTTATCAGTTCCGTCTGTAAGCGTCTAAATAGATTCCTCTCTATAAACATGAACGCTGTGGTTGCGTTTGCCATACAAACCGATAAAAGAAAACGCTGCTTAAAATATTTTTGGCTAGATTTAAGTGTCTGTGGGATACTAATCTCGTGAGCATTGGCACTATTAGCACAGTATATCAGCACCGTATGCTAAGCGCGCTAAAGATTCAAACGAGTGAGTAGTTGTGAAAATGTTAAAGTACTTCCCGTATATAAATATATATATATATATATATATATATAATTAAGTGAATCCCGCCGCCGTACAAGGGTAATGAGTGATAAACACCAGCGACAGCCTGGCAGAAAGTTAACATGAAGTGCCAAACATGCCAAAGCATGCCAACACCTTCATGCGGTTCGGTAGTAGCTGTTAGTTCGAGTACTTCACACGGCGGTTGGTGGTTCTATTGCGGGAGATGATAACATGAGTGCGGTCGGTTTTCCGTTTCCTCTTCATCCTCTTGGCCTGATGAGGGCAGGCGTTTACGCGGCTGCTTCTGCTGTCGTCGTTGTTGTTGTTGTTGCTGCTGTCGTTGTTGTTGTTGTCTGCACCCATAACAACACCAGCAGCGACTGATCGCCGCTGTTGTTTGCTGCTAACGACCGCAATACAGGACGGGTCCATCCTTCATGGCTTCAGACATGAAACCGCCGCCTTCCGTGCAATTGGGGGGTTGGACTGGACAGATTTGTGCGTGCTCGTAGTAGAAACAATGTTTTTTCTACGGGTAGAGGACACTTTCGAGGAAGAGCGCAATTAGTACATTTGGCAGTAATATGAGGGAGACGATTTATGTATGTTGGTGTTGCTTTTGTTATCGTTTGCCCTGTGGCCATTGTTGTTGCTGCTGCTGCTGTCGTCGTCGCATTTTCGATAATGGTAATTGTCGTGTTTGTATGGCTGGGCACGATAAGGCTTGATGCGCCGTATGGTGCCACTGCGGCAGGTCTCTAAGTGAAGAGGCAAATCGCCATGCACCCTGGTCCAGCACTGCGTCTTACATTGATCGCTCGGGTATATATATACATACATGCATGTATGAAGTGGCGGCGTGGTCTAGGGGGCTAATGCGCTAATCATATACTATCATCCGGGGTGGCGCAGGTTTGATCCCCGTTTTTGATTGAACTTACTACTTATATATATATATATCAGCAAATACGAATACTTTGAACTGGATATTTCAAAAATGTCTATTCGTGTTTGTTCAGGTTTTATTCCGCTCCTCGAACACTGAGTATGCTGTTTCAAGCAAACTCTGTGGTACACTATGGCTGTTCGAACCAGAGGTCACCGTATGCTATATATATACTTATCATTTGTTGGGGCATATAAAAAATGAGGTCTCAATATCTTCTTAGTCTAAAAACGATAGAACTAGCGATATATAGCGTGGTTTTATCCAGTAAGTGCACAATAAAATGTGTTAATTTTTAGTTTAAAAAATTGCTCTCTGGACTTTTTTTGTGACTAAAGGCCCTTCAGATACCGTAGTACGTTGGCTCTTTCCAAAAAATGACCCGTAAAAAAATCAGAGATCACTGACAGAGTCATGGGATGCGTCGCTTGGTAAATATTGCTCTTAGAGCATTAATTTGCAATTTTCGAGCCCTCTAAAGAACAACCTCGAATTCATTCTCTAATATATACGAATACGGTAAAGCCGGGCTGGTGGACCAGCGTTTTGTAGACCAATAGAGGACCATGCACGGCAACTCCTATAAAATGCATGCGATCGAGAGCTGAAATGATGGCGTAGCATTTGGTAATTATGTAATCGAAATGCTCACGCCAGCTTATGCACTCCCACAGTATAAGGCCGAGACGATTTGTGTCTCTGCTAGTATCAATTCTCCCACTGCTAGAAAGGTGTTTTCCTGTCGAAGTGCGGCGCTCACTGAGGAGCTCGGAATGCGATAACTTTCTTCTTACTGCCGACAGTAACGACAAGAAAAAACGTATTGAGGATTTTAACAACAGTTTCTACACTTGAGAGGAGATAAGATAACTAACCCATATCTGTAATGTATATAAAAAAAATATATATATACATATATATCTTAAAAATTGTTGAATCATATGTAATATTCATACCTTTTCGATAACGTTTTTTTTTCGGAAGTGCTATACAAAATATAGGATTTATGTATACCATCACGCATTTAGCTTATGTAGTGGTATGAGTGGCGGCTCTAGTGTGAAAACATAGCGTGTTGTTGGAACGCGCAACAACCTTGAGAAACGGTGCCACTATTGGAATGTGCATCATATTATGTAACTATGATTTCTTGTTATTACACTTCTTCTTCTTCTTCTTTTCTTGTTCAGCTTTTTATTGCTATTATTATGAAGTAATACTGAGCGGCCGGATAAGTGGCTAGACTCATAGGTAGATAGTCGTGGATAATGGCCAGAAGCAGAGGGTGGAGAGAGAGCGTCACGTCTCCTGCGTCTTGCCCCCATCGCGCTCTCTCTCTCTCTCTCTCTCCTGAGCCGCTCAGCTGGGCCGCGTAGCAGCGGCAGCAGCAGCAGCTCATTGAGGGCCCTCTCGTCCGTGCGCCGGGCCCCGCGTCCGGATTGGTCCACCGTTGTCTGATTCTCGACTGCCGGCTTGGCAGGCCTGGTCTTCTTGCAGAAAAATGTCGCCGGTCTATCTGTCTGCTCGGCTAGCGCCGCAGATCCTCAACAACATCAACAACAATCATCATCATCATCAACGCAACAACAACAATAACAACAACAGCAACAGCAACTACGGCAACAACAACAACAACAAACAACACGTCGCAGTAGGGCGGCAGCAGCAGCAACAGCAGATCAGCAACAGACATCGGCAGTGGTCGACTTTAAATCGCTCTCACGACCGTCTCGTTGGTTGGCCGAGTCAGGTTATTTGGTCGGAATTGTTGAACCAATCGTCGAGAGGGCTGAAGAACATTTGCGGACTGAAGGAAGCGTGTCTCCATCGTTGTTGTCGTCGCCGTCGTCATCGTCGTTTTAATTTGTTGTCGTCGTATCGTCGTTTTTATTTGTTGTTGTCGTCGTCGTTTTTATTTGTTGTTGTTGTTGCCATTCTATGAGGACGGCACACTTTTGCAACAAACCCAATAGCACCGTAGCAGTGCCAAGAAGCACTGAGCGAAACCCACCCCACCCAGATCGGCCGCATCTCAATCGGCCTGGCCTCTCTCTATCAGGCGCCAAGCAGCCTAACGTGATTGACCTCTCTGTTTAAGGAAAGCCATTCCGAATCTATCCAGTCGTGGCAAGATGGGTACCATCAGCAGTACATCACTACCACGACTTGCCTTCGGCTAGAGACCCAGATCTATCGTCCAACAAATCGTGACTCTCGGTTGATTCCAGATAGATAGATATATATATATATATATAAATAGATGGTGGAATTCGACTTATCGTCTTTTCCTTACAGCAGCGGCAACAGCAGTAGCAAGTGCAACAACAATTACAGCAGTTGTTGTGTCGTTGTTGTTGTCGCTGATGTTATTGTTGTTGTTGTTGTCGTCGCTGTTGTTGTTGTTTAGCAGTGATTCCGTGACAACAGACATCCACCCAGCCATTAGCCTGCCGGATTCCGAAACTTCTGCGAGCTGCTGGCATCGCTGGTGGGCGGTCGCTCGATACTACTGACCACTGATCCACCGTTACATATTATGGTATACCGGCTAACACCCTAGCTGCGACTGTACCGGACGCCCGTACAGTCGCAGCTTGGCTGTGGTATCATTCTTTTCGATTGGCATAGTAGATTAGTCGACCGAAAGGGACACATACAAGTGTAGCAAGACTACTCCTTTGTATCTTTTTGTGTATATATATATATATATTTATACATTTATATTGCTTATTTTATCATCCTGCAGTATTATAATACAAATACAGGCATATTCTAATATGCACATGTGTACGGTTATATATATATATATATATATATATATACCCTCCCTCGCTTATTTTATTGTCTTCCAGTATTCTAATACACATATAGGCATATTCCAGTATGTACATTTTTACGTTTATATATATATGTATATGCGGAATGCGAGCACTGCCGAGTGTGCAAATGTATTGTAAATTATTAATAATATTTTTTATATATATATATACATTACAGGCCCATATCGTGTCCCTCTGTTTCTGTTCCTGTTGGTCGGCATCTTCACTCACTCGTGGCTCTCTGTCTGTTTTGCGGGCTGTCGTTGCCGCTAAAGTGCAAATTCGCTGCAAGCCAATCCCAGTCCTACCTTTTCTGACGACGGTGGCCATCGCATCTGCGACGGCGCACGCACAAGGTACATGCGCTCGGACGGGGCCAAAAAATTATCGCATACCTTATTAATCTATTAAATGAAGATATTAACGTTCATATCTAATATCATATTTAAAAATATATTTACACTGATAGCATTATAACGTTACACTTTCTTTTCGCCAATCACCACTTGGTTCAGGCGAACAGGGCCAGCGCCCAAAATTCAAATTAGAATTAACGATACATATGGTTTGTATGCGTGTGCACGGAGTACAGAAGGACACTGCAAGAAAAAAAATCTATATATATATATATATATATAGATATATTATTATATATATTGAATATACACGTGTGTTTGATGTTCAGGTATATATTATGGTCAAGAACTATGTGCCGGACATCGGCCAGCCGAAATCGTCAACATCACTGGATTTAAAAGAGCAACGGTCTACGACATTGTCCGACGCTACAGAGATGCAGAAGAGACAGGGCTAGGTAGTGCAACACCTGGAAGGAAGATTCACAACCGCCGACGAGAAGTGAGGACGCCAAAAGTGATCAAAATGGTGCAAAACTGCGTTTTTAAGGATCCAAGTCTATCGATGCGCCGTTTAGCGATCAAATTCAATATGAGGGATTGTTCTATGCGTCGGATTATCAACGAAGAACTGCGCTACAAGTCTTACACGTTTTAAGTCAGACAGATGTTGTCTCAGGCCGCAAAAAATAAGAGGATGACTTGCTGCCATCTCATCCTCACGTTTTTGAGACACGAAATGGCGGGACATCTTCGACTCTTCTCCGACGAAAAAATCTTCACTATTGACTAAAAACATAACCCGAAAAATGACCGGTGGCTCGCAAAGAACCCTGAGGATGTACCAATCGTGCATAGAACCAAACATCCTGCCAGTGTGCACGTCCTAAGTGTTGTGTCGAATGAAGGAGACGTGATGCCCCCACACTTTTTGACAGACACGAAACCGTAACAAAGGAAGTGTATTTACGTGTTCTGCGAATCGTGGTAAAACCATGGATTGATAGAGTGTCCAATGGAAGACAATATGTCTTTCAACAAGACGGCGCTCCCGCCCACACCAGTAATCTCGTCCAGGATTGGCTACGGGGCAACATGACGGCGTTCTGGGACAAAACGATATGGCCCCCTAGCAGTCCAGACTTGAATCCCCTGGACTTCTATGTATGGGGCGTTGTTAAGCAAGAGACTAACAGGTCTCGACATGCAAATACAGAAGCGCTACGCAGAGCCATTGTCGAGTCGTTCAAGAATCTCAATCCGCTAACTTTGAAGAAGGCCTGCGGGCGCTTTCGCGCCAGAATTGAAAGTGTAATTGCAGCTGGTGGTGGCTACATTGAATAAAAATGTTCCTCAGGAGTGTACCTAACGGCACGTAAAAAAATTACCGAAATCTTTATATCTACAACTATGTGACATAAGAGTCCACAATTGTGTGAAGTTTTGCCAGCCATGTCGCTCCAAGTGATAACGCTGGGAGCGTCCTCCCTGACAATCTCGCCTTTGGCTAACCTAAGGGACCTTCCCGCCAACGTAGTGCTCCATCGGATCTCGCGCCCAGTTGTGTATGCATTACATTGCTACAGCATATATTTGATTTGTTCTAACCGTACGAATTATTTTATCTAAGTAGTCAAGTACTGCTGAAGCCACCGGATAGCGTTTTTTAAACTTTTGATAGTAAACGTTATAACGCAATTATAAAGATTAGGCAGATCCCTAAAGTCTGACACACAGGGTCCAAATCTTTATCGTGGAGTGGCCTCAGAGCGCACATTGAGGAAGATTTTCTACAAGTTGATTATTCGGCGGATTGAGCACGTGTCTGAAGAGGCTCTTCTACCGGATCAATTCGGCGTTACGAGAGGCCGAGGCACACAGATGCAGTCCGCATTATCCAGTCAGAAATCGAGCGTACTGTGGCACAACCCAAAGGTCATCTGTATGCAGCCTTAATTGAGTGCGTCAAGATCTTTGACAAAGCTCCTTGTCATCTGCTGGTTGGAGCATTCCAACGAGCAGGAGTGGGTGGCTCTCTTCTGAGTGTAATAGCAAGTTTCGTTGATAAGGACATCTTGTTGGTAGACGGTGAGCATGGCTGTATTGGAGATTAGACAAAATGCGGTAACTCCGCAAGAATTGATGTATAGTCTTTACAGGGTGTGTAACCGCCTCACGCTGGCGAACTTTACCTAGCTTGAGAGGTGCTTCTCATTATATATGAAGCAAATGCTTTGCTTGCCTATCAGGGAGCCGCTTTGCGTATCTCATGTCAGGCTGCCCACCAACTACTAGAACAATAAAACTGAAGATGCCGCTTACAGTATCTTACGAATGTCTTTTTTTCGGAATGGGAAGCTAAAGTCGAACAGGCCAGACGGAGGTCTGCACTGAAACATAGGCCCTTCATTAGAACGTAAGAAAAAGACAGGTAGTTTGAATGAGCACAGCCAGTTTCCACAGGTGGCCAAGCTACCTGGAACGTATCGAAGGCCCAACCCATTCGCCGCACTTTGCGCTGTCAGATAATCATTTTTCGAACTTCACATCTTTGGAGGCTATGCACGATGGGATACAATAGTTACACGACTCATGAAAAATAGACTTTAACAGTAAAAAAAACGACAATTTAAAAGCTGATTGATCGTTGGGAGGGGAAGGGGAGGTCGTCATAGGTGGAAGAGACTATTCCGATGATTAAGTATACCCGCATGTTGTGGCAACTTTTGTTTTCGCTGAAGGCAAAGAAAAACGTTTGCACACGGTTAATACAAGCATTGTATGTCTGTCTGTCTATATGGCTTGACATATCTCATCTTTTGTTACCTCCTTAGCACGCTAAAACTTTGACACCACTTCTAGCTGTTGACAGCGGCACGATAATGATGAACGCCAGTCACGGTGACAGGTTTAACTGCGTATCGATTACAGCGCTGCTGCCGCAACAACAACAACAAAACCATTTCCACTAACGATAGTAACAGTAACCTCAATCGCAAATGACTGAAGCAACAACAGCCGGAATGCTAGCATAGGAATAACAGCAAGATGGATAACAACAACAACAACATCTGCAACAATAACATCAAAATATAACTTGTAGCAGCAGCAGCAGCAGCAACAACAACGAAAACGACAACAACAACATAACCGCTGCTCATATTTTTGTATTCGTCGCTTCTTCAATGTAGCGCTGACACTGTCAGTTTGGTCAAGAAGCTATGGTTACCGTTGGGTCTCCGTGTCGTTATGTCAACAGCGCGTCTTGTGCGTAAACTTTGTTCGCATTCGAGCTTGTTGTTGTTGTTGTTGTTGTTGTTGCTATTATTGTTGCTGTTGTTGTTGTTGTTGTTGTTGCTGCTGCTATTATTGTTATTATTGTGGTGGTCAGGCTTGCTGTTGTGACCAGCCTCTTCGATGTCATCAGTCTAGTTACCCCGTTCTTATGGTTGTTGAGGTGGTTGTTGTTGTTCATGTCGTCCTTAAGTATAGGTAGAGGCATCAAAAGGGCTCGGCAACTTGTCATCAGCTTCGTCACACCCGCTCCCGCTGTTATAGCTGTTCCTAGTATTTCTTCTGCTGATGCTGCTGCTGTGTACAACTCCTGCTGCTGGTTCCGTGTCAAGTCTGCCGCCAAAGCTAGGGTTGTTGTTATGATTGTTGATGTTGTTGTGGTTGTGGTTGTTTTTGTTGTCGTTGTTGGGGTTGTGGTTGATTTTGTTGTCGTTGTTGAGGTTCTTTTTGGCTTTGCCTTTCTCTCCCGGGCCAACCGCGCGCTTGATGTGAGCGTGCCTGTGTTAGCGACAATAGTCATGGTGATGGTGGTGGTAGTGATGGGGTCGTCGTGGTGGTAGTGGCGGCATAGCGGGGTGTCTTCCCACCAGCGCTTTCAGTGGCTAACTTTCACCGCCTCGATGGATGCCAAACCATTGCCACCATATTCATCACCTGCGCCTTCTCCTTCTTTTTCTCGTCGTCCTCTACCTGATACTGTTGCTGCTGTTGATCATTGAAGTCCTATTAGGAGTTGTCGTAGCAACACCCCTACCACTAAGGCTATCCAAGGAAAGCCTATACACTTTGATGAACGAAAAAGACGTATAGGTGTTGTTACAGGGTACACTTCTCGTAGCGCTGCTGGTGCTGTGACTTGGGCTGTACCTGTCTTGGTGGGATGACAAGCCAACACCTGGTTTTTATCTTGCCAATATTGTTGTTGTTATTGTTTTCGTTGTTGTTGCTACTATCGTACCTTGTTTATTGTTGGTCTTGACATTGTTGTTGTTGTTGCTACTATTGTACCTTTGTTGTCGTTGGTGTTGCGACTGTTGTACCTTTGTTTTTGTTGTTGTTGTTGATTTTGTTATCGCCGGTGGTGTTGTCGTTGTCATCATCATTTTGTTCGGACACAGTATTCAAACCTGACGCCATTTGTGGTACAATGTAAAAGAAATAGGTTGGCATTTTCCGACGATATGACACGTGTAAGAGCACTAAGATGTATGTAAAGATCTGCAATAGTTGATCCATTAAATTATTCTCTATCGACATTACAACACAATTACAGCGACATAACGTGTATGTGCTTGCTATGCACAAGAAACGTCGTCTGGCCTTTTCAACTAACCAACTTCTAGTGTCATATCGCACATAAGTTTTGGGACCATGAGTGTATTATACAAACGCACATATTAGTCTTGTCGTTATATTACAATCAAACGGACGGCTGAGTTGCAAATTACGAAAGCTTATGAGGCGACGTGTTGCCAGACGTGCTTTCGAAAAATAAGGCCTGCGCAGACTAGGAAATGAAGCTCCGTCATCGTTTGGGAGGGATATTATGTCCTAAAAATTATTCATAAAGTTGCTGCAAACAGCTTTCAAAGCTGTACATTTTTGTTACTTAAATTCTTATTCATCCCGTTGAGCCCGGTGGCGTGGAGGGTGCATTCGCCTGCGCCTCGCGACTGGAGAAGACACGTAAGTGCGCGGGTTCAAGCTCCACCGTTGCACCGATTTGTATTTATGGGGGTCCGTCTATGAAGCAATGCGAAAAGCAGTCCCGTGGACGCTAAACCTTGGCTGAGGTTCAGCCCGAAAAGTATTTTTTTAGATATTCATCCTGCTTATGTGCGTTCATCAGGCAACGCCATTGCAGGCCTCGTGCAGAAACGTACATACAAGCATTTAGTTACTTACTAACAGATTCAGTTCATTATAGGGACACATTATTTTACGCGCACATGAAATAAGTACGCAGTATGATCTTGTATATTTAGAATGTGATATTGTACATTTTTTCTTTTGTTCTGAAAGGTTTCGGGAACGCCTGATACACATGCGCGTAGTGGCTAGCAGACAGCAGCAGTGGCCTGCATGACTAGTGTGGGACTCACAAACCTCCAAACACCCTAACCCCACCCTCCTACGTTCGGTAACATTTGGCAATTATTTGGAGTCGTCTAACACAAATGTTAAGGTAGTTCTTTAAAAAAATCGTACTCTACACCGGGAGGTACATCCAAACGTCGAGAATAAAAATGTTTTAAGGCAGAGGACCAATGGCTGAGCTATGAGGGACGCCGGACGGACGCGGAGAAGACGACAAGAAGGAAATGATTCCGAAATAGACCTCGTAGCAGCCGTGATCGTGCTTTCACGGATTCCTGGAGATTTTTGTTTCGACGAGAGAAGGCGGTGATTCAGCCTATCAAAAGCCAGTGAGAGATCCTAACAAATGCAATTATTTTGTTGATGCAATGCTAATGTCACACCCCGATCCTGGGGCATTTCAAGCAGTGGCGTGCATGTTAATCAAACTTTCGAAAATCCTTGTTGATAGAGCTTTAATTGAGATGTTGCTTTCGGGAAGGCGGTCACGGCAGCAATCTCTGGAACACAGACAAGAAAGAGCGTCAGAACGCTTTAGCCGGCGGCTCCGAACTCAAAGCGACTCATTCCCGACACAGGGAAGTCCCACACCTTTCTCATAGCTAGCACGGCCTCTTACCTAATTGCAGATTTGCTTGTTGTCTTTAATATCGACGAACGACTCGTTTAGTACGGAAGCCTGGTAAAAGCTTTCTGGGGTAACGTTCTTATAGAGGTGATGGCCTTGGGGCTCGTCGTGACTTATATATATATATAATATAGGAATCTGCTCTCCTATGAACGATCTCCTCGATTGCTTCTGCAAAAGATGACAGTTGCATAAATTTTATTTTAAAAACATATTTTAGTTGCAGCCTCGTATCATGTATCTGAAATCCAAAATAGTGTGGCGTCTTCATGGTAGTACTGATCATGCAGATGCTAATGACGACGACAATGACGACGACAAAAACAATAACAACAAAAACGACAAAATATTGAGATGGAGATTTACGAACAGCCTCGGTAATAACACAACAACAACAACAAAAACAACAACAACAACAACAACAACTCATTCATTAATGACAGGGATGAAGACGACGAACCACAGAGATCACTCACAACTCATCAACGACAAGCCACCACGTCGTTAAGAATGATGGTAGTGTTGTTCCAGTTGCTCTTGCTATTCTTAGTAAATAATTCAACAACAACAACAACAATGACATTAATAACAACAACGTCAACATTAACAGCAACGGCAACAACAACAGCAACAATAACACCAACAACAACAACAACAACAACAACAACAAAAAAACAACGAAAACAGCATCAACACTAACAGAAACAACAACGATAACAGCCGCAACGACAACAACGGTACTACAAACGTAAGCTGTACTTGTATTGCTGCGACTTTTGACGTTACTCGCTACGCCAATTCGTTCATTGCTTCGGACGGACGGACGGACAGCTATCTGCCCTCGTCAACGCAAGCGGCACTGACTTATTTGCCTGCTTACGCTGGCCTTTCGCCTATGCTGTCATTGTTCTGCTGCTCCCTGCTGCTTGATGACAAGACTGCTTGCCTGCCAACATTGGTCTGAAGCTGCTGCTGCTGTTGTTGCTGTTGCAACTGCTTCTGCTGCTGGGCTGGGCTGGTTGCGGTGGTGTTGGCGGCGGTGGTGGTGACGAGTGCAGCACATGTATGATGTACGCCTTCACGTGCATGGATTGTCAACGGTGACATGCCAGACAAAACCAGGTCAGGTTGGGTTCTACAAGCCGCTGATAATTGCCGACGACGACGACGACGATTGGCGAACATGACAAATGATGACGATGATGATGATGATGACGACAACAGAACACCAACACCAGTAACAACAACACCGCAGCAGCAGCATCAGTACAGCAACAGTAACATACATTATATTAACAACAGCAACAATTGCGATAGCCGGAACATTAACAACAGCATCAGCAACAACAACAACAACAACAACAATTACGATTGCCGGAACATTAACAACAGTACCAGCAACGACAGCAACAACAACAACAACAACAACAACAACATTAGCAATGACGACAAAGAAACAACGATGATGACAACAACAACAACAACAAGAGCAATGACAACACCGACGCTGCCAGCAACGAGTAGAAAAAAAATTAAAACACCATCCACGAAACAAACAATCGATAGAGTGAGTCTCCTGGCTTCCTGCAAGATGCGCGCGACTCAGCTCGCACCCGAATCAACCAAGGAAGTGGGGGAGCCCTTCTTCTGCAATCAGCTGTTCTTGGTTGGCGGTTGGTGGAATTGCTCGGTCACGAATCCTAGTACAATATCTGTTCCCACGACTCCATCGCTTACCACTATCAACGAAACGACGAAGATAGTGGTGTCGAGAATACCGCCTAACCACTGACCAGAACACTAACCATGACCAACAACAACGGAAACTGACAATTGCAATGACAGCAAGCCAGCCAGCCAGCCGCAATAACGAGAACAATAACGACCACAATGAATAGTGGCTACGGAAGAAAAACTACAACAAAAACAACAATAGCTATCATAACACCGTTAACGACAACAACCATAACTCTAATAACATCGATAGTAACACATATGGCAATCATAACACAAATAGCATCAAAGACAGATGTAATTAGTTCTCTTTCTCGCCTCCGATCCACGTGTCGCCTTTCCCCCTGACACGTGATTCAAACAACAAATACAAACAGCTATAGCAACAACAGCAGCAAAGTACAACAACGACGCCTCCCCTCAACAAGAAAAGCAACAAGAACATACAATAGCAGCAGTAGCAGAGACGTCAACAACGACAACAACAACAACAACAGCAACACTTCCTCTCGACACGTAACCGTATACCAAGAGAAACAACATGAACAACAACAGCAAAGACAACAACAACTCTTTCTCTAGACACGGACCAGGAACGACAAAAACAAAAACAACAACAAGAACGACATTAACAACAACAAAGACAATAACATCCCCTCCCTCGACACGTAACAGCATTGCCAAAAAAAAATAATAAGAACAAATTTAGGAACAATCCCTTCCCTTCAACGCGTAGCAGCCTTACAAGAGAAACAACAGCAACAGCAATAACACCAACAACAACAACACCAACAAAAACAACAACAACAACAACAACAGCAAAGACAACAACATCATTTTTCCCTCAACACATAACAACATCACAAAAGAAGCAGCAGCAACAACAACAACCCCTTCCCCTGTTTACATAACAGCATTACAAGAGTAACTACAACAACAATTTCGTCCCCTCGAAGCAAGACAGCATTACAGAAGAGTAACAACTACATTAACAACAACGACCACAATAATGACAACGCCAGCATCGGTCGCATACAGGTCCGATAGACACGCGACCTCAGCAACTTCGAGTCGGCAACCCATCGGATTAGATCATCACCTTCATCCTCTCTCTCTCTTGGTTTATGCAGCGACAGCACGAAATCGTTTGGCACCGATGGACGAATTAATGCAGACATACATGTGTATGCATTAATTCATCCATCGGTGATCGTACGCTTGCGCGGCTGGTCGGTCGACCAATAGAGTGACCAGTTGTTCCCTTTTCGCAGGGAAACAACGGCGGAATTAACGATGACCAGCACGGTGGCGATGCCGATCATCATTATGATGACAGTTGTCAACAATGCTGCTGTGGCTGTCGTTGCTGCAGTGCGGAGCTCGCGGCAAGACCACCCAACGTTGGCCGTAGGAACAAGCTGAATGAGCAATGAACTTGAAGTGGTGCAGACACGAACAGTAGAGCGGCTGAGACACGGGGGACAAGAGGAGAGACATACGGCGGCGTTCTAAGGGCATGATGACAAGCCAGGACAGCCATGCAAACGATAAATAGGATAGAAGAGCAACGCTGAGAGTTATATAGATAGATGGAGAAAGAGAGAGGTGGGGGGGGGGGGTAACCAGAGTGAGGAGCGGGAAAGAGATGTCATGAGGTTGATTATGTGAATTCGATGTACTGCCGAATCAAAGATTGATGGTGGAGGAGGTGGTGGATGTCGTCGCGTTGTATTGCGTCGTATACTGGGAGCTGAACATCAGCTGGTCCCATCCCAATAATCGTCCGAATTGTCAGAATCACCAGAAACCAAAAAACGACGAATTACGCGATATATATAGATTGTGTAGAGTAGTAGAATATATAGATTGATCGATCGATCGAGCATGTATCATGTCACAGTCAATGACCACTTCGACCAGGCCACCAGGGTCGCCAGCCAAGAGATAACGGTGCATAGCCTTCTCATTTGGCGTCCTCTGACGCTGTTGTTGGTGATCTTTGCTTATTTGTTTTTGTCGCTGCTGTGCTTGCTGTTGTTGTTGCTGTTATTGGTGTTATTGGTGTTATTGCTGCTGCTTTTGCTATGCTTTCGCCCTCTTGGTCTCGAACTTATTACACGCACTCACGAATTACCTCGTCAACGTCGTGCAACGTAGGAACAGCAACAGCAAAAACAACAACAACAGCAATAACACGCCGATAGCAACGATGGGCTAGTGGAGATGTCTTTGATTTTGCTTTACTTTTACGGCTAGAGCCCTACCGCCACCAACCGGCGACCAATAGTCTCAATAACACTGCGTGCGAGGTCTACAAAAACGTGCCGACTATTAACAAAAAAATAACTACCCTGTATCATTAGGCAGGCAAAATATCCTTGGACAAGTACTAAACCACCAAGAAGCCTTTAAATATTTAATTCAATTTATTCACCACATTATTAGTAGTTACAAGAAATCTGCATGTTTTAGTCTTTATAGTAGGCGTAGCACATTTGCTTAAGAGAATGCACCCACAGGTGTCAACGTGCCTGTGGAGATACAGCCTGGGACTGCCCCGCCTGAGCTACATACTTCACAGTGCACCGACAGACCGAGGACGAACTCAAGGCATATGATATTCCACCAGACGAACTAAGGCATATAATACTTCCACCAAAGAGACCATGAGCGGGGGGCTAAACATCAAGCTGAACGGCGAATTAGATGTAAAAATAGACCCCGGCTTTTTCTCGGAAGAGAAGCGGCTTCTTTTAAAGCGGCTCGAGATGTTTTCATTGGAGGTTGGCTTGAAGCCCTGCCATCTCCACGCTTAGGCACCACGCTGGACACAAGAACTTTGAGCATGGCTGCAGCGATCAGGACTGGAGCTCTAATTTGCGAATCTTTTTCTTGCGCAGCATGCAAATCGATTCCTACTGTCTACACCCATTAGGTTGTTCAAGGAGTTCTAAAAGAATTTTATGCCACATAGAGTTAAATGAAATTATTAAAAGAGCCCTTAGGAAGGCAAGCAACTATACCATTATGGTTTCACGGCAAATGCTTAGCCTGGGATGCTACAGTGTCCTGCACCATAGCTCCCTCGTATCTCAGATATAACTCTGTCAGCACATAATGGGTAGCAGAGCACGCCAAACAGGAAAAGAGACGTAAATACGCAGATCTCGAAAACAGTACTCACTTTGTACCGGTAGCTATGGAAACATTAGGATCCATCAGTAGTGGGACAGCAAAATTTATTCGGGATCTGGCCAGAAGAATGATAGCAACAACGGGGGACCAGCGCGAGGGCGAATATTTGAGACAGCTTCTGTCTCTCGCGGTGTGTAGAGGCAATGCCGCTTCTATAATCGGCGCCATGGGATGAGCAGCTAAATACGTGCTTGAATCGACGTTCGAACCTCACAACTGTACTCTGATAACACAATTACGAATTAAATAAATAATAATTAATAATAATAATAATAACTATCCTATATTAGTTATTTGCTACTAATGTTGCTATATTGTTAATGTTCTTGCAAACGCTGCGGCTGCTGTTACTGCTGCTGCTGCTGCCTCTATGGCTGGTGCAACGGGTCGGACTACAATCGATTTATGTTTGTTTTACTGCAGGTCGAACGGCAGGCAGACGCAGACAAATGCAGGCTGCAGATACAGAGAGCCGCAGCGGAAGCTAAACAAAAAAAAGTAAACAAAAAGAAGCTGAAGAGTCAAAAAAAAAAGAAGTGCACGGCTAAGCTGGAAAACTGACAGTTAGTGGTTGACGATGGCGATAAACTACTCGCTTCGCAGCCGCCGTGGTCGTCGTCGTCGGCTGCAGGCCGCCTAGAGATCGAAACGTTTGGTGCTCCACCATTATCGATTCTTCTCCGCGATTCGGATCGACGATTGGATTGATCGGCTCGACTACTGGTTGTTGTCTGCTCCGTCGCTAACTGCGTTTAAAGTGGCCGTTGGTCACGATTTTTCCGCTTTTGCCGCACTCCTGTTGCTGAAGCCGCACCGATCTCGGCTGCTGCTGCTGCCGTTGTTGTTGTTGTTGTTGTTGGTGTTGTTGTTGTCGGTGGTGGTGTTGTTGCTGACGATGGCGGCGTAGCGGCTGCCCCGCTGTGGGTTTGGCAACGATGGGAAATGATAGTGGCCGATTGAGCCGGCGAAAAAACGATGTGAGGATGACAGGACAACCTCATATAGCCGAATTCGACAAAGCCAAACCTAGCAACAACAACAACAACAACAACAACAACAACAACAACAACAACAACAACAACAACAACACACAACAACAACAACAACAACAACAACAACAACACAACAACAACAACACAACAACAACAACAACAACAACAACAACAACAACAACAACAACAACAACAACAACAACAACAACAACAACAACAACAACAACAACACAACAACACAACAACAACAACACAACAACAACAACAACAACAACAACAACAACAACAACAACAACAACAACAACAATAACAACAACAACTCGTTGCAGCCGTAGCGACTAAAGCAAAAATAGACAAATACATCAATCACCAACAATAACTATCATTACAAACAATAAACAAAGTATCAGCACCGTTACCGCTGCAATAATAATAATAATATTTTTCTAATTTATTCAGTTAAATATAGAGGGGCTAATTCAGGCTCCCTCAATTTATTGGAGGAAAGTATTGCAGAGGAACGCAAACCAGGGTAGCTATGAAGTGTGTGTGTTCTGTTTTGTGGCAGGGCTCTTAACAGCGACTTTCAGTGCGAGAGAAGGGAAATAGAGAAAATAAGGCTTAAACAAGATCCGATAAGCCCATAAGCAGACCTGTTAAATTGTGCCTCCTTTCGCCGTTTTTTGCCAGCCTCACCTGTTATGTACAGCAGGAGTTCTCGAAGAAACCGGTTAATCGGTCATGCGTGCAAAGAGCATTGTGATTGCTCATCCTGGGACCGCTCGACGCACCACTGAGATGGGACAATTTTCTGGCCTCCGATGCCTTTTTATCAACAAAGGGAAAAGCAACGTCATGAAACAATTGTATGCTTGTAAACAATGCTATCATGCAATGCTGCGAGCGGCACGTAGTGCTTGTGAGCTGATCTTTGCTGTTTTTAGTTTTTAATATTGATTCTATTGAAACGGCTTTTACAGCACATATCGACCTGCAAAGTGCGTAACCGTTAAGAAGTCTTAGGCTATTAATTTGTTTTTAAGTAACCATGTAGCCAGGATTGGAAACGGAAACAATCCTAGGCTAACTTTTAAACGCTAAATAAGAATCTAGCAAAGGTTATGGTGCACACTTACTTTTTGGTTAAATTATATGTAACAAGTCACTGCGTGAACCGCATGCTTTATAGTCACCATCAGTATTGGTGAATTATAATACTACGGCTACATTACAGCAATATATACATATCAAAAAGACATTTTAAAAACTTGCCTAGGTCAAACGATGGTATTAGCCATCATCATGATCTCTGACGGTATATGCGCAATTGCACCTATTCTGTGATTGCTGACAGTGCCAGTGACAAGAAACTGGTGCCGGTGGAGTAACCGTTGTCTCTTGCAGTGTGCAGGAGGGACACCGCCTCGATAGTTGGCCATGAAGTCTGAAAATCGTCTGAAACCATTATAACTGACAGCAAGCACACGTTTAAACCGAATAAAGGAGTGGCAAACACCTACAAAATTAGATGGTCACACCATCTTGATGATGTCGGGGGGGGGGGGGGGGGAGGTACCAATGACCGCAAAAGCTCTCGTCTGGATGGTTTTCGGTGAAGTATATGAGGCAAGCTTGTTTTACTTTTTATGTTGACGTACCGCAAAAAAAGATTAAATCGTGCAATATAGAGAAACCTTTCACCGAAACTGCTAAGCGACTCAATAGATAGCACATTAAAACAGTTTTATTAAAACCAAAAGTCAAATTTAATAAAAAAAAATACCAGCAGTAACGACAACAGCAGAGCAGTACTAGAAGATGGCTACGGTGATAACAACAACAACAGCAACAACAACAACAACGATAACCGCCTTCTAAGCATCCGCTTCGACACCAGACTGGCAATCCCGCAGCCAGATCACGTCCCGATATCGTGACATTGCGCTCTAAATGGAGACATGGCCGCCACTAGTAAAGCCAACGCAACAGAGAAGAACCTATTGACAGCTAACAGACCAATGGCTAACAACCATCAATCAGTCAATTTCCCAGTCAATTCACAAATTCGTCGGTCGAAAATCTAAATGTTTTAGCTGGTCGAGTCAGTCCAATCTAAACATTTATCGCTATTGTCTATCTATATGCACTAGTATAACAATAACAGCGACAACAACAGCAATAACGACAACAGCAACAACAACAACAGCCGCAGCGACGACGACAACAACAGTTACAAGACATATAGCACCAGCAACAGTGCCAACAACGTGGATGTCCTCAGATGAGGCATTGTAGCTACGACAGCAGTAATAGCATTTCGCAAGTCTACGTGTGCACTCAATTAGGAAGTTACCATTGATCGACATAATATATAGCAAGCAGTTCGTATACGTATTCACTCATGAGCACATAGACATATAATAATATTGAGTGTACGATACGCTTTGTGATGCGATCACATTCGATCTGTCTTATTGCGAATCTTCCATGCTGGCTAAATTTGCTATCAAGACACGCTTAAAGTAATTGAACCCTCGGACGGCAATTTTCACACGATATTACTTTCTGGTACTTTTGGAATTTTGCTAAGCAACAAAACACCTGGCTTAATACTCGCATTGCCCGAGTTTTGACGTATGTCATATGTTTATTCACATACGTTATATATTTGGTAATGTATTTTATGTGTCGAGTAAGAAATTCAATATTATAAGTCACATGTTCTGTATATTATGCTATCGGCATAGTACTAGTGCATATATTTAGTCATTTATTATATATATTTGATAATATTTTTGTATATTTAGCGATTCCGCATGGTCGCCGCTGTCAGGAGCTCCAATTTTCGAACCTTTTCCTTGCGCAGCATGCGGAAATGAGGTCGATACCTACGATCTACACCCATTAAGAAGCTCTGGAAGAATTTCGCACATAAAGTTAAATATGATTATTAAAAGAAGACCTTAGAAAGACAAGGTTGCCAGCAAAACTGGAACCACGGAGCGTCGGACGGGACAATGACAAGAGACCTGATGGTGTGACCTTACCGTTATGGCCTCACGACAAGTGCTTAGCCTGGGATGCTACCGTGTCCCGCACCGTAACTCCCTCGTATCTCAGCCATATCTCTGTCAGCACAGGATGGGTAGCAGAGCACGCCGAACAGAAGAGAGGCGCAGAAAATACGCAGGTCTCGAAAACAGTCTTCAATTCGTATCGGTAGCTATGGAAATATTAAGACCCATCGCCCCAGTAAGACAGCAAAATTAATTCGGGATCTGGCCAAAAGAATGGAAGCAACGCCGAGGGACCAGCGCGAGGAAGAATATTTGAGACAGCTTCTGTCTCTCGCGGTGTGTAGAGACAATGCCGCTTCTATAACCGGCGTCATATGATAAGCAGCTAAATTGCACTTACTTAAATCGAGGCGACACGTTCGAACCTCACAACTGTATGCTGATAACATAAATATTTAGTAATCTATCTCATATATTTAGACAAAACTATAATGCTTGCACTTTAGAGCGTTATTGCGGATTTTACTATCATAGTGATGGCATAGGAGTTGCTGGCTCGATCCCGACCCATACCATTTCGACGCGGCCATTCTTAAGAGTTGCAAATTGGAGTTAATGTTACGGGACATTGTGTCGGAGAAGCTTCGTCGTTGTGGTGATACGGAAGGATTTTCAGGGCGTTAGGTACACCCTGCAGCACTTCTGCTTCAGCAACCAACTTAACGTCAAAACAAAAGCGAGGAAGCTCCGAGCAGAAGGGCGACTCGCCGCCCACAACTGGCTCCTGCTCCGAGACTCCCCCATAGAGCACGTGAGCCGATTTCGCTTTCTGGACGGTACCTTCACTATTAAACGAACAGCGCATTTCTAGGAGCATTTCGTCTGTGTCAACAACTCCAAATCCCCAGTGCTTGTCTCTGGCGACTGCAGTAGCCTTGTTCAACACACTGGCTTAGGACGACTTGACAGTGGTGAGAACGGGAAGATCTCGATAAGGTCAAAACAAGACCTTCCTCAAATACATTTTCGGGTTACCCCGCATCGCGCGCAATCGTATGGTCTACGCGCTTTCGAGCAACCTGCCATTTATCGAAAATTTAGATCCGCGTTTTCGCCAATCTCAGCTCAAGACGCTCGTATCCGTGAAGATGTAACAAGTACCCAACTACTTCCACGATATGCAGGCGAAGAGGTCTTAGCCTCTGCGAGTGCGGTGTCGTCTAGTCACGCGGTATGCTGTTTATGACTTCCATCACAAGATCTTTAGACGCCCGAATTCTTATGCACCAGAAAAGTATACGCGAATTTTGAGCTGATAAGTGTACACTGGACCACCTTGATACTTGCCGAGCAAGGCAGCCTTAGCCAGCTTGCCGGCTCTTGGTTTAACACTTATCACTATTTTAACGTGATCTTATATTATACCAAGTGGTAAAATAAATAAAGAAATATATATATATATATATATATATATATTGTGATGATTTATTAATCATTTACAATATGTTTGCACACTCGGCAGTGCTCGCCTTTATATATATATATATATATATATATAATCTCGTGGCAAATCTCGCGCAGATTTGAGCCTGACAGCCACAGAAGGGAACGGATTGCGCCTACCAGAGGCTTGTAATTAAACGGGCTTGCAGATGTTGGGACAAGCACGTCAAACAAGTAGGGGAAATCGCGAATGACTTCGGCCACATGATCCGTTAGGCGCTCGCCGCTTTTTTTTCCTAATGGCCCATAGTACTGTTCTAAGTACATCTGGGTCATTAGAGAGTAAAGTTTAAGAGGGGGTGTGTTTAGTGGGGAGAGATCTGGGCGGACCAACATCCAACCGCTGGGGTCGAGCTCTACACGTCCCAAGAGGGGGAACACGCCTCATTTGAAGCAACAGGGCGTAACTGCAATCAACCTTCTCTACAAATAAAATCTCTCGCAGATATATATCTATATATATAAGGCTGATCAGTATCAATTTCTCTACGGGCTAGCAAATTGAAAACGACCAATAGGTAGGGTGATAGTCCGGAAGTGGCAGTTTTGCAGTTATTCTAATATTTGACCGTTCAAACACACCCTCCAAGCGATACCTACGATCTACACCCATTAAGAAGCTCTGGAAGAATTTCGCACATAAAGTTAAATATGATTATTAAAAGAAGACCTTAGAAAGACAAGGTTGCCAGCAAAACTGGAACCACGGGGCGTCGGACGGGACAATGACAAGAGACCTGATGGTGTGACCTTACCGTTATGGCCTCACGACAAGTGCTTAGTGTCCCGCACCGTAACTCCCTCGTATCTCAGCCATATCTCTGTCAGCACAGGATGGGTAGCAGAGCACGCCGAACAGAAGAGAGGCGCAAAAAATACGCAGGTCTCGAAAACAGTCTTCAATTCGTATCGGTAGCTATGGAAATATTAAGACCCATCGCCCCAGTAAGACAGCAAAATTAATTCGGGATCTGGCCAAAAGAATGGAAGCAACGCCGAGGGACCAGCGCGAGGAAGAATATTTGAGACAGCTTCTGTCTCTCGCGGTGTGTAGAGACAATGCCGCTTCTATAACCGGCGTCATATGATAAGCAGCTAAATTGCACTTACTTAAATCGAGGCGACACGTTCGAGCCTCACAACTGTATGCTGATAACATAAATATTTAGTAATCTATCTCATATATTTAGACAAAACTATAATGCTTGCACTTTAGAGCGTTATTGCGGATTTTACTATCATAGTGATGGCATAGGAGTTGCTGGCTCGACCCCGACCCATACCATTTCGACGCGGCCATTCTTAAGAGTTGCAAATTGGAGTTAATGTTACGGGACATTGTGTCGGAGAAGCTTCGTCGTTGTGGTGATACGGAAGGATTTTCAGGGCGTTAGGTACACCCTGCAGCACTTCTGCTTCAGCAACCAACTTAACGTCAAAACAAAAGCGAGGAAGCTCCGAGCAGAAGGGCGACTCGCCGCCCACAACTGGCTCCTGCTCCGAGACTCCCCCATAGAGCACGTGAGCCGATTTCGCTTTCTGGACGGTACCTTCACTATTAAACGAACAGCGCATTTCTAGGAGCATTTCGTCTGTGTCAACAACTCCAAATCCCCAGTGCTTGTCTCTGGCGACTGCAGTAGCCTTGTTCAACACACTGGCTTAGGACGACTTGACAGTGGTGAGAACGGGAAGATCTCGATAAGGTCAAAACAAGACCTTCCTCAAATACATTTTCGGGTTACCCCGCATCGCGCGCAATCGTATGGTCTACGCGCTTTCGAGGAACCTGCCATTTATCGAAAATTTAGATCCGCGTTTTCGCCAATCTCAGCTCAAGACGCTCGTATCCGTGAAGATGTAACAAGTACCCAACTACTTCCACGATATGCAGGCGAAGAGGTCTTAGCCTCTGCGAGTGCGGTGTCGTCTAGTCACGCGGTATGCTGTTTATGACTTCCATCACAAGATCTTTAGACGCCCGAATTCTTATGCACCAGAAAAGTATACGCGAATTTTGAGCTGATAGTGTACACTGGACCACCTTGATACTTGCCGAGCAAGGCAGCCTTAGCCAGCTTGCCGGCTCTTGGTTTAACACTTATCACTATTTTAACGTGATCTTATATTATACCAAGTGGTAAAATAAATAAAGAAATATATATATATATATATATATATATATTGTGATGATTTATTAATCATTTACAATATGTTTGCACACTCGGCAGTGCTCGCCTTTATATATATATATATATATATATATATATATATATATATATAATCTCGCGCAGATTTGAGCCTGACAGCCACAGAAGAGAACGGATTGCGCCTACCAGAGGCTTGTAATTAAACGGGCTTGCAGATGTTGGGACAAGCACGTCAAACAAGTAGGGGAAATCGCGAATGACTTCGGCCACATGATCCGTTAGGCGCTCGCCGCTTTTTTTTCCTAATGGCCCATAGTACTGTTCTAAGTACATCTGGGTCATTAGAGAGTAAAGTTTAAGAGGGGGTGTGTTTAGTGGGGAGAGATCTGGGCGGACCAACATCCAACCGCTGGGGTCGAGCTCTACACGTCCCAAGAGGGGGAACACGCCCCATTTGAAGCACCGTGGCGTAACTGCAATCATCCTTCTCTACAAATAAAATCTCTCGCAGATATATATCTATATATATAAGGCTGATCAGTATCAATTTCTCTACGGGCTAGCAAATTGAAAACGACCAATAGGTAGGGTGATAGTCGGGAAGTGGCAGTTTTGCAGTTATTCTAATATTTGACCGTTCAAACACACCCTCCAAGCGAAATACATGTTCTTGGTAAAGGGTATTAAACATTATAGCATTATGATGCACCTCACATGTAAAGTTGACGTGTTCAAATTTTTTGGCACTAAACCGAGCAACCTATGAAATGAGGACCCTCCCGAGGTTGCACAATGTGACATTGTGAATTACTTCCTTGCAGGGCCAGTATTCCGTAATGCGCTCTCGTCTTGACTACTGTTATGTTGCACGCACTCCGTTCCAATGACCAAATGTTCTATTTGTGAATTGTGTCAACATTTTAAAATTTCTCGTAAACAACAGCCATCTCGTTTTGTTTTACATGTCCTATGAGTAAAGGTCACTTTAGATCTTCGTTTATATATATATATATATATAGAGAGAGAGACCGGGGCAAGAAGTATGTTGTGTGAGTTCTGGTCAGCGGAGTGAATTTATGTTGAGGCAGTCGATTCTTATGAATGTGCAGCCATCTATATATATATATATTTATATATACAGGGTGTTGCAGAACTTTTCCATAATAGATACAGGGAATTGTAGAGCTCATTAAAGCAAATATTTTTTCCAATGGAACATGGTCTCTGAGAAGTCTTGTTTCGGAGTGAGAGTGAAATTACGACAATTTGTGACACTAGTGTTTTTGCCCGACATAGGAGCATAAAATGTGCTGTTTCGAGACAACCAGTCCTCCTAGACAGAAACTAAGCACACCGTCGTGTTCCTGAGAACATTCTGAAGAATTCTCCATCTGAAGAATATACAAGGCCGGTCAAAAGATGCGACATGGTCGCTTAGAAGAGAATTCGCCAAAAATGAAGTTCTTTATTAGTGTTCACGCCAAATACTTCAAAATCATAACGCTACAACCACTTACAGCGCTCAAAACGGACATATTCAGCAAATGCGCATTTCATGACGATCACGTTGGTACCAAACTTATGGCAATGCGAGCTGTAATTGTGGGGTGATGACGCGCTGCGGCTGTCGCGCGACGCGTCGGCGGTAGTGAACGTCGCCACACAGTCATTTTACATGCACTTAACCTTGACATGCCCTCCGAAAAATCGTAATTACTCCGCAACCACAGCTCGCATTGCCATACGTTACGTACCAAAATGATCGTCATAAAATGCGCATTTGCTGAATAAGTCTGCTTTGAGCGCTGTAAGTCGTGGTAGGGTTATGATTTTGAAGTATTTGGCGTATATGAAAAAATTCTGCAACACCCTATATATATATATATATATATATATATATGTCCATTATCACTGAAGACACGGTTTCGTCTTCAGTGATAATGGACATATATATATATATATATATACGTATATTATTATACGTATATATACGTATATATTATTATTATACCGTACGTATATTACTTATGCGTCATTCGCCGGCCAGAGTCACTCCGCTTCGCTAGCGACCCCTTCACTACTTCTGCATTGCCTCATTGGATCAAAATTTAAATAATCTAGAGCGAAAATGTAATTTTTATTTTCCGTTGTGTTTGTCCAAATCTGCGACTAAACGATATTTCCGTCATGGGTCATCTCAAAGATGAACGGTGTGAAGTTGTCCGTGTGCTCAACATTTGAGAACTTACGATAACATTTTTTTTTAAATAATTTATTTGTATTATACGCAGTACACTTGTATTACAAAGTTAGGTCAACCCCAGTAAACCACTGCCTGAGGGCAGCGAGCCTAGCACCGCGGCCGCATTTCCACGTTGCACTCCAATGGATATTCTCTGCAGCAGAAATTCTCCCGCCCTTTTTTCATCCTTCTCACTTGCCGCTCTTTTCCCAATTTCTCTCAGGAAACTTACTGTAGATTCGCCCATGACCCCCATTGTTTCTATCGCAACTGGCTGTACTATAAAGGTTGCCTCCAACTCGCGATACTTCAAACTTTTTCGCTGCTCCGCTAAACGATAACATTGTTTCCACTTCCTCTGCTATGTACCTCCTTTGAAATTTGCTGCATCGTACCGTGCAAGGTATGATTGAGTCCGACGCAGATATATATATATATATATATATATATATATATATATTTTAAAAAAAAATATATATATATATATATATGGTACGATCGTTATAATTAACGATTTATAATTTTTCTTTTGGTTCGGAAACCGTCCAAGCCCCGTCAGGAGTCGCGATATGCTTTTCTGCGTGCTTATTTTCGAAGCATATGCGTGCGTGTGTCGTGTTTATGAACTGTTTACGCGTGTGGTGTGATTACGTCTTTGCGCTGTATATATATATATATATATATATATATATATATATATATATATATACGTATGAGTGCCCATATCATCAAAGTCAGCAGAAACGGCAGCAATGGCGCATCGATTCTGCGACGAGTCGCGCTATCTGAGGTGCACCATATCTGAGGTGTGATGATACGCGGGCGACGCCCGAGCCATCGCCGCTAACAGCGGCTGCTATGGTTTCACGACAGACATTGACATCGAGCTAATTATCGCTCCATAATATTTATTTACTGTGCCTACCACATATTTATTGTGCTGCATCGTTGCATGCTGCTGCTGTAGCAGCAACAACAACAGCAACAACAACAACAACAGCCACACCAGCATACTCCCGGCAAAACGTGTTTGGCAGCGCGCGCAAGCTTTTGCAGAACCTGCTTTTACTATCACTACTACTTATATCACAAAAACTACGGCTACTATAATACCGCTATTAATTACGACTCCTATTAATTACTAGGGCTATTAACTACTACTACAACAACAAAAACAACTACGGTTAGTCGCACTAGACGCACTTCGCAGTAGGCCTTTTTGTCTAGTTGTGTTTCTGTTCCTTCATCTGGATCAATTCTGTACAAGATAGCACTAGCATGATAATAGTACCATTTATAGTATGTGTTGTAAACAGTTTAGTATTACTGGCAGTAGCCGTGGAAAAAAGGGTTGAACTAAGGATGGAAACAAGAGTTTAAAAGTTTGGGCAGTGAGGGCCGACGACCAATTGCGTGACGGTAATGATGGTTCGGCTTGTCAGAAACAAATCGATTTTTTTGCTTTACCAATATGAGAGTGGGACCAGAAACTTTGAGCAGGCTATATAATATGTGCTCGCAAATCAAGCCTTGATTCACGTCACCGCCAACTTAATTTCAGTACAATTTATTTTTTTCACGGTGTTTTTGTCATCTGTACGTCGTCCCTTCGTTGCATGTTGCTAGAGAGGCGTCGGCAAAAGACACCTGTAATGTCGTCTCTGAAGCTGTCCTCAGTTCAACGGTGGCAAGTAAGTCTGATGAGACGTTATGCAATGCAACACCTGACTTGTAAGTAGTACCGGTCTGCCCAGCGTTTGGAGGCTCCGTCGTCGTAAGCTGTAAGCAAAAGTATACACAATTTGAAACGCTAAATTCATACTTAATTTGATTTTGAACTCTATTTTAGGGCGTGCTGGAAGGAATAATTCACTTTTGCTCACTTTGCTAGTAAATACGTTTCTCTGCTATAGCTAGGTATATTAAATGAAAAATACCTATCAGTACGAGTACGCACAAACAAATAAAAATCTGGCAGTGAAAATTAAGGTCTTGATTAATTCTGAAATGTATTTTACACTTCTTCTACATTACGCCACATGCACTATTTAGAAGCCCGTTCTGCCACTACAAGAGCATCGATGTGGAATATCTACAAATAGGAAGTCTTCTATTCTGTAAAGATAACGGATTTAAGTCGAGAAAATTTCTATTGTTTATTCTACAATTATAATTAATAATAACCGGTATATATAATAATAACCGGTAATAATATATATATATATATATTTTTTTTTAATGTTTATATATATATATATATACATTTTTTTTAAAAAAAAAATTTAATGCTACGCTTTTGAGAAGTCTGCTTTGTAAATATGTAAGGGCAAACGACGGTAGAATCCTCGAGAGCTTTGCAAAGTGATCTCAATCGATGTTCTTGCTATATGATTTCTGCCTGCGGAAAAGGTTGGCTGCCGCAACGTATAACGACTATGGCGGCCAATCAACGCCCTAGTCTAAATTTCACAGGCTTGGTAATCATGGCATTTATATCTAAGCCTTTTTAAACAAAGAACACTCCTGCCAAAGAAGTGATGCCCAGGGTGGCACCCAGGTCGTCATGAGCGACCACTATGTCCACTGCATGCATGCACTATGCCATATTTAACACTCCTATAGTATTTAGCTAACAAAATCGGCAAACTGAATGGTAGAAGAAATGCAGTTCATCCTATACCAATAAGATGGCTTCATCAAAAAAGCTCGAAATTACGCACAGAACTGTCGGCCACACACTCGATCCGTTTTATAACTAACTTGCAGAAGGCTACGGTATAGGTTCGTGTCTCATCTGTCATCGCCATGCTTGTCTCTTAAGTAGCAGAAAAACGTTGATGATATGTAAGACCCCTGGCTTTTGTCCCATTTTTATGACCACAAATTGCCAAGAAGGTTTGCCAAGGGTGGCCCCGTACTCTTTGCCCTGGAAAGAGAGCGCTGGACCTGGCTTAGCTCTTTTACTCCAATAGGCAGATTCATAGTATCCTGTTTCAATGTGAGCGAGCGTATCGTCTCGCAGTTATATAGGAGACCGGTTCGATCAGACTCGTCACCTGTTTGTTGCTGAGCCGGTGGTTAGCCCCCCTATAGGTCGCACAACGTAGGCTGAGGACTCCCGTTCTGCTCTTTCGATCAGTCGGATTTCTTCCCACCTGGCGAAGTCATGGATCAAGAATACAGAAGCTTTTGTCAAACAGTAGGTTCTCGTTTCAATAAAGCACTTGGAATACATCTTCGCAATCTTATCAAAAACGTTCCAGCCAAAGCCGTTTAGAAATCTAATCTGTTTATCTTTTACCAGATTGCTGTTGTTTTTGTATTTAGAGCTTCCAAGTTGGAAGGAATACATGAAATTGAAATAGTGCTGACAAGTACTGACTACCTTATTGATATGGATGTATGCAGTGATGTGGACTTTTGAACCACGCGTTAGAGTTCCTGTGAGTAGATAAGTTCCATCAATCATGTAGTCAAATCCTTCACTGTGGAGCTCCACAATAGAGCACGCCATAGTTGGAACTAGAGAGCGGTGTGTAGGGCCTCCTGGTAGAATAAATAAACAGTGGAACGACCTTCTGGCGTTTATATTGGCTAGACTTGTATAACCTCGAGTAGTTAAGTTACGGGATGGGTGTATAGCCATGTTAGGCTCAAACGTGGAGATAGAATTGAGTTAGCAGAATGCGAAAACAATGACATTTGGTGTTACTTGATCACCATAATTTTTATTGCTATTACAACGACACTAAAACTGCAAACGAGGGGAATACTGCTTGGGGCACGTTTTGTGACCTAAGTTGCAATAAACTGTTAATACATAATTGTGTATAAATAAGTTCTGAACAATTGTTATAAGGCCCCGGGAGAAGTATCACTTTTGCGTCAATACTGCGAGCAAATATCAGTTCTTTCAGCTTAATCTGTTGCCAGGTTGCTTTTTATTTCTGCTTCTATATATATATATATATATATATATATATATATATATATATATATATATATATATATATATATATATATATATATATATATATATATATATATATATATATACATGTACATATACATATCTAGGGTATCCATCGCATATGATGTTATTCAAACAAGACAAACGACATTTCTTCTTACGGGCCGGCATCGTCAACGGAGCCTCTCCGCCAGAGAGTAATTTCAATTTTCCAGTTTTCAATGTACGCCAACTGTGCCACGGGCCGATTTATGCGGATTTCATGGCGACAGCTATTAAGGCTGACTACTGACCGACGTCTTCTGACGGATCCAGGCAAGCAATAAAGACACTAGTACTACTACTACTACTAATAATGGTAACAATAAAATGGACGTAACTTTACAGAATCCTCGTCGGCGCGTAGATACATATGTACATGCGTGTGCTGTTCGCTCAACAACTCATTGTTCCGTTGCTCTGACTATTTGTAGCCGCCTGCTGCTGCTGGGACGCAAGCAAGCTACAACCAACAACAAGCAAACAGCCTTGTCTCCTGGCTGTTCTACGAGGATGAAAAACATGTCGTTCAGAATGATTAGATATTATTATCACATTACGCTCGGCAATCATTTCAACGCCATCGGCAACGTGTATATATATATATATATATATATATATATATATATATATGTGTGTGCGTCTGTGAATGTATTGTATATAATGTTTGTAGAATTATTGCTTCTGTTCCAGCAGTTTGATCGACGCGGCTTCTTTGGCTGCGGCCAACCAGCTAGCGCAATGCAACTAGGCGTAGCAAGTGCGATCATCGAACGCCGTTTGATAAGTCGCCGAATCCCAGCAATGATATCCATACTAGAAGACGAAGAAGAACGAATTTTGAATATTTTGCCCGCCGCCGTCGATCGGGTCGACCACTCAACCAACCAACGCAGTCGCCAGTCCCCGGCGCTTGCCAGACCTTCCGGATCCACAAGGTCCAAGATGTTGCTGTTGTTGTTGTTGTGAAAAATAAAGACTAATTCTTCTAAAACGATCTAAGACACACACATATATCTACGTCGGCGATTGTGCCGGCGATGCGACAAAGCGTTTGGTGGGGTGGAACGGCGACGATGATGGGCGTCCAAATCGCGCCGCCCGGCGAGACAATGGGTTGGTGGCGATTTCCTTGCAGTCTGTCAATCCGCTTTTCCTTCTTCGCTCCCCGATCGTCTCGACAGCCTGCGGTCGAAGTTGCCGTTACCTGGTTCAGTTACAACTAGAGAACGACGACCACAACAACAACAACACCAAAAACAACATTTGTCCTTTTGTGCTGAAGAATAGACATCAGAAGACGCTATTGTGGACGCACTTTGGAGAAGAGGCACTTTACACGTGTGCATACTAAGCACTTGCTACGGACAAACACACACAGTCAGCTGTGGCACAGCATAACACAGCTGTGATCCTTGCTCACATATATATATATATATATATATATATAAAGTGTGTGTGCATATTCATTTGGACACGACTCGTTTTGCGCGCTATTTATGCACAAAGGAACATTAAGTTTCGTCTGGTGTGAGTTGAATTGTGCAACAACAACAATGCTTCGGGCAAACAACTTACCTATGAGCGCGTTCATACTTCTGTCAGCTATCGTCATCTCGTTCGATTTAATTCTGGCGCAGAGAGGTAGACATATGTATGCTTGTTTCCCGGCGATTTGCCTAGACTGATCGAATTTAAAGACTATTAGACTGGAATCGTTCTGACGAAATGAACCCTTCAGCAGCTGAAACACCCAGTGAATTAGTGCGTTCTTCAACCGTGTTCCCCCCTATGTTTCAGATTCGTGTTTACTCTTATTAGCGGTGTTACTTCATATTATTTTCCCATACGAATAGACAAAATTGCGGATTGTTTAGATGCCAATCATTTTTGATCCAACAAATGATCCCGAACGAAAGACAAATGTCGTACTGCAGATACGGTACTGCCGTACTGTTTTATCCAATGCTCCAGATAGCATCTGCCTCTTTTCTGCGTATTGTATAGTTCATCTTTTGTTATTATCCGACTTGTTCTAGAACTGCAAATGTAAAGCATTCGACTAAACACGACACTTATTCGAACAATTCTTCAAAACAGACAATTTTAGATAGCATCTCGCTTATATCTGTGTGTTATAAAGTTCACCTATTGTTATTATTCGACTTGCTCTAAAACAGGGAATCTAAAGCATTCGACTAAACACGATACTCATTTAAACAATTCCTCAAAACAAATGGTTCTCTATATGGGAACATACCTTCACGAGACCGCTCCCACCCTAAACCAGTGTAGGGTTTCTTTTGGTTTCTTTCGCTCGAAATTTGGTTAAGGCGTTTACCACTTTCTTTCAAAAAGCTTACCGAAAAAACAGCCCTTTCTGCAATTGAAAGCAACCCGCACTTCCTTACACGTCTCTGTCAGATACTTGACAATATATATATATATATATATACATATACATATATTCGATATATTGACTGCTTCGCCGCCGCCGCCTGTAGAAAAACCCTGCGCTCAAGAAAGAAGAAGAGCGGCAACGGAGTCTTGTCCTACGCCAGAAAAAGTAATACGTCCTGGAGAACAGGACCAATCGATGTTGGTCCTGTTAAAAACGTAGCGGAGCAGCGTGCCATGCTGGACACCTCAGAATCGTGTGTTCTAGGGTGTCATCGAGTCCAACAAGCCACAGTGGACGCACGTGGGACTGAGAGCCTTTCCGATCTTGAACAGGTAGGACTGGAAGTTCCCGTGTCTCGTTTGAAACTGGGTGGTGTAGAAGGCTAGTCCTCTCCCGGGCCGATTTAACCAGTTATTGATGTTTGGTATAAGTTTTCGGAGACTGGCACCTGGAGCACCCTCCTCCAGGACGTATTACTTTTTCTGGCGTAGGACAAGACTCCGTTGCCGCTCTTCTTCTTTCTTGAGCGCAGGGTTTTTCTACAGGCGGCGGCGAAGCAGTCAATATATCGAATATATGTATATGTATATGTATATGTATATGTATATGTATATGTATATGTATATATATATATATATATTGTCAAGTATCTGACAGAGACGTGCAAGGAAGTGCGGGTTGCTTTCAATGGCAGAAAGGGCTGTTTTTTTCGGTAAGCTTTTTGAAAGAAAGTGGTAAACGCCTTAACCAAATTTCGAGCGAAAGAAACCAAAAGAAACCCTACACTGGTTTAGGGTGGGAGCGGTCTCGTGAAGGTATGTTCCCATATAGAGAACCATTTGTTTTGAGGAATTGTCTGTCCAGCATCTGCAAGCTTATGCAGGAGTCTTTGCCCCAGTGGTTAGAAACAACGAAACGTTTTAGAAATATACTCATAGCAAAATCTATAGCAAATAACCGCAGCACGACACGCACCCCTCAGGCCTCCGGGGAAGAAGCTGTCCACAAGTAGAGTTACACCTCCCCCGATTGTTTGAAGTACTTGCTCATGTAATTCCCGGTCGGTTGGGAGGATGGGGAGATGATTGGTGCTTAGTGGGTTGGAGCTCCACACTACCGACCCACACTTGCAAATGAGTTTCTTCCAGTGATATCCGCGTGTGCAAACCACTTTTTCCAGTTACTTCTCTAAACAGAAAAAACTAGGACTGCTTGTCTTAATACTGAAATATATGAAAGTATTCGGCGCTATACAAGCATACGTGCATTGTGCGCTGGCTGCCTTCTTAGTATTCATAAGTCGCGTTCGTCGCATGTGCTCACTTTAGAGTCCTTCAAAAACGGACACAAGGAAAGCCCTTCTTCCCGGCTCACTCTCTCTCTCTCTTCCAATGTGTTTCATTAATTATTCATATATTTTGTCTTGGTTATTTGTGTTGCTGCTGTTGTTGTTGTTGTGGTTGCTTATGATGTGTGGTTGTTGCTGCTGTTGTTGTTGTTGTGGTTGCTTATGATGTGTGGCTGCTGCTGCTGCTGCTGCTGTTGTTATGGTTGAGAATGATGATGATGATGAGACAACGATGACACATTGGGGGTTCCGTTGCCAGCTGCCTACCCACTACGCACTCTACTTAGCTGTCGATCAGTTGCCGTTGTGTCTCCCACGGGTGACCAGTAATCTCTCCTTCGCTCCGTCTGCACTAATTGATTGTTGTTGTTTCAGCGACGACGACGACAACGACGACGACGACGTCGACATCGTCACGATGGAACACCACCGCACCACGACCGCGCCATCATCGCACCGCATTGCCCGTCGCATTGAAGACCTGTCCACGTTCAGTCCTTGGGTGACTCTGATCTGCCTGATCTGCAACCCTCTTTCCTCCTCTCGATTGACTCTTCGGGATCGAGTGACGACACTACGAAAGTGAGTGCGCGCGCTATAGAGAGAGAGAGAGAGCTAGAGTTTATGTACGTGTGTCTGAGAAAGAAAGAGAGGGATAAAAAGAAGCCCTTACTGTGCCGAATCGTGGTGCCAAAAGCAATCCGTTTAGCTTGCTTTATCCTGCTCGCCTTTCAACAGTAGCAACAATAACAACAACAACAACCACAACAAGGACAAGCGTTTAACTGATAAGCTCCCTGGCTAAAATCTCGCGAGGTCTCCCTGTTGATCCCCCCTCTGTGTTTTCTGGCCCTCTCGGCGAAGATGAATAACTAACTGGCCACCACCACCACCACAACAGCAACAGCAACAGCAACAACAACAACAACAACAACAACAACAACAACAACAAAAACAACAACACCGCAGCGGAGAGCTTGTTGATAATTCGTGCTATGGTTGCCTCCTTCCATCATGGTGATGAACAACGAACAACTGAAGTCACTGCCATGTTAGCAGCAACAACAACAACAGCAGCACAGATCATCCTTTATGGCGGCCATCACTCTCGCTAGACGCGAGCGTTTTTTCTAATTTGACGTTGTCGTTGCTGCTGCGGCTGCCGTTGTCGTTGGTATCGTTGTCGTTTATTGTTGTTGTTGTTGTTGTTGTTGTTGTCATCATCAAAGAAACAAAGTCGTGCCGGAGCGCTGAGTAGCGTCGGTGCCATGTTGCGGACTTCTTCGACGTCGTTGAGTCCGTAGTACAGTTTACTACTACTACTGCTACTACGTCTTCACTAAGCGATATCCCGCTATAGTTGTTGTTGTTGTTGTTGTTGTTGTTGTTGTTGTTGTTGTTGTTGTTGTTGTTGTTGTTGTTGTTGTTGTTGTTGTTGTTGTTGTTGTTGTTGTTGTTGTTGTTGTTGTTGTTGTTGTTGTTGTTGTTGTTGTTGTTGTTGTTGTTGTTGTTGTTGTTGTTGTTGTTGTTGTTGTTGTTGTTGTTGTTGTTGTTGTTGTTGTTGTTGTTGTTGTTGTTGTTGTTGTTGTTGTTGTTGTTGTTGTTGTTGTTGTTGTTGTTGTTGCTGTTGTTGTTGTTGTTGTTGTTGTTGCTGTAGCTGTTGTTGTTGTTGTTGTTGTTGCTGTAGCTGTTGTTGTCGTTGCTGTAGCTGTTGTTGTTGTTACTGTAGCTGTTGTCGTTGCTGTTATTCCTATTGCTGCTGTTGTTGTTGCTGTTTCGGTAGCTGATTAGAGAGGTGATCGTGAAGCTCTCTGATACCTCTGTACATCGGTGTTACAGCTTCTACTGCGGCCGGCCACTCAATACAGCTGTCGTCGACGTCACTGTCACGGCGCGCTGTTCGACTCGCTGCGTGTCGTCTGCGCGATGTCTGTAATGTTGTTTGGTGTGGCTTTTGCTGACCAAAAGTTGCTGAGGATTTGACTCCCCCCCCCTTCACCACCACCCCCCCCAGACCCCTCATCCTCCCCCCGACCACTGCTGTCGACGATGGCGGCGCCAGCACTGCCACAGACAGGGGACAGGGGAACATGGGTATATCATATACATAAAGCTGTAGCTCTGCTACGTGCACATACAGACACCGATATAGCAACACAGTTTTGCACTGGTATATATGTATATATATATATATATATATATATATAGGTATATATATGTATATATATATATATATACAGGAGCACCAGGCGTCCACCGACCGGCCAGATTAAGACCAATGCGTCAAAAAGAAAAGCAAACGCAACAAAAAGGCGACGACAACAACATCGACAGCAACAACCACAGCAATAACAACAACATGAACAACAAAAACAACAACAACATGAACAACAAAACAACAACAACAACATCAATGATTATACTGATGATGAGGGTGACGAGGATGGATCAATGCAGTTGCGGGCCGTAGTAGACGTCTACGTAGTAGCTAGTAAAGGTAACTGATAGCCGGACGGACGAAACGACCAGCACGCAAACAGCACAGATAGACAGGTTACATTAGCATGGCGGCGACGGTGACACCAACAGCAACAACAACAGCAACAACAACAACAGCAACAACAGCAACAACGACAACAACAACAACAACAACAACAACAACGACGACGACAACAAGAACAGCAACACTTCGTCCGCTCCCGGCGCTCTGGTCAGCTCTTCTCTGTCGGAAAGTGTTTAGGAATTTGCTTGCTTGTTCTCCTCTCCGAGAACGAACAGAAAGACCGGAGAAAAGGCCGAACAAAAAATAAGAACAGAACGAGACTTGCAGAGCCGCTGGACAACCTCCGATAAACCCTTAATCTATTAGTGCAGAAGAAGCACAAATAATTTGCGCGTTCAAAAACAAGTCGGTCGATACAAGATACATTGGACGGATTGTCGTTGTTGTTGCTGTTGTTGTTGGTGTTGTTGTTATTATCAGCTAAGCAGACACCACAGTAGCAGCAGCAAAAACAGTGGTAGATTTAAACTATCCATGAGATAAGATAGCAGAAACGCTCGTACCAATGTTAATTACAATGATAATAATTCTTATTAAACAACGGTTTGTTAATCTTAATACGTATCACAATTACCAATATAATTATTATATAATATTTACAATGTTGCTATTATTGCTTGAGTGTTGGTAACCACTTAACATCATCATCATCTCAGCGATGCCTCTTTGTAGTTCCAACGACACCCTACCTTTGTCGCGGAGAAACCCGGTCTTGTCCATCTTGACCCCGCTATGGCCTCAAAGAGCTTCTTCTCAAGCGCTTTCGTCAGTTTTCGAGTGCGTCTTTGCCCCAAACGCTAGATGACTCAAGGCCGAACGCCAATACAATGTGGCATTCAACAAGGTGTGCGTAGAGACGCCGTTTGTGCATCTCCCGTTGGTGAATATGGTGTGATATGTTGGCTTTAATTGCCGAAAAAGTCACCAGAGTGCTAACTGTGTAGATTCGATCACCGAACAGTATGTAAGGTCTGAAAGGATGGTTTATTTTCGGATTTGCTTTCAAGGTTTCCGCTAGTGAATGGTTTGGCCACTAACGTAGCTGATGCTGCTCGCAGCAACATCAACGAAGCGGATTTCTGAGCGGATCGTTGTACGATGAAACCGAACAGATGTCGTACTATCGGCAGACCCTAACAAACGACAGCTGTCTTCCTTTACTTTAGGGATAATGTTCATCAACCCTAGCTTTATATTGTACAACGATTATTTCCGTAAATCATCTTACCATTTAATGTATGCGCCGTCCGCTAAGAAACGCAGCACATTTGACATAGACCGTTTTCCCCAAATATATATATATATGCCAATATGAATTCGTTGCCACATCATCTATACCGTATGGAATACATAAACGGCTCGTGGCAAATAGCAAACAACGAGCTGAACAGAGAAGTACGAGAACTTCAGCCAGTTCGAGCACCTAGTTGTCATACGTAACCCCTTTTGTGTGCATGCACAAAGCTCATTCTCAAAAACAAACTTGCCGACTCAAGTCTCAAAGCCTTCGTTCAAACGTTCCCCTACGAAAACGGGGTTTCTATTCAGGACACGTGCCAACGGGCATATTTGGTCGTCGTTTGTCCAGCAGCACATATAGATATATCGAGGAGTGAGTATTTGCATAATCTTGCAAGCCTCGATTAGCGTGTAAATCCTATCAGAGCATAAATCGTCTTTCGTTTCGTGCTCGACCTAATCAATCAGTCACTCAATCAATCAAGAGAAAGCTGACGTGAGTGGCAGCAGCAGCAGCAGCGCAGCTTGAGCACCGACAAGAAGAACAGGCTGGTTAGAACGGGCTGAAATCAGCAAACTCCACTCGTTCACAATGTGTCGGAACTACGTACGCTATCTAGCTACTAGGAACTATAAGCGGGAACAGCAGCAACAGCAGCAATAGCAACAACAATAGCCACAACTTCTCCTGCATCAGCGTGCAGTCGATTGCCGACACGCGTCTGCCATCCATATACATGTGTACACGAGTGTGCATGCGGACGCGATGCGTTGGGGTGCGTCACATTGTAACGGATCGTGTCACATTCTAATGCGTCGTGTCACATTGTAATGCACTGTCGTATAACGCT
Source organism: Dermanyssus gallinae (assembly GCA_003439945.1). Taxonomy (NCBI): domain Eukaryota; kingdom Metazoa; phylum Arthropoda; class Arachnida; order Mesostigmata; family Dermanyssidae; genus Dermanyssus; species Dermanyssus gallinae. The sequence continues at coordinate 126,837 of QVRM01004236.1, forward strand.
GTAAGCACTACGGCTTCAAAGCTCATGGCGGCGGGAAAACGTCACGACTTGCGGAAACCGCTTGTCAGCAATACAGCGTAGCGGGCGTCTGCCGTCATCTGTCCCCCACTGCCGCCCGCGCCGACCCGATGAAGGCAGCTTAGCACACACTAAGACGTCGACGACAGGGGGTGGCGATCTGTCGCTGCAGCCACCGCCGCTGCTGCCGCCACCGCCGTCGCGGCGTCTTTCTGTGCTGTACGGGGTGGTGTGCTGCAAGAGGAGGTGCTGTAGCTGCAGCAGCAACAGTAGCAGCTGTTTCTGCTGCTCATTGAAGCTGCTCGTGCCACCGTCACTACAGGTGGTGCTGTTAGCTGATCTATTCGATCTCCTGATCTGTTCCTCTGTTCGAAATTCTGCCCAAACGGATGTCGTCGTCATCGTCGTCGTCGCCGCCGCCGCCTCCGCCCCCCAGCCGAAGTTAGGCGCCTTGCACCCTACCCCCCCGAAGTTAGGCGCCTTGCACCCCACCCCCCCGAAGTTAGGGGCCTTGCACCCCACCCCCCCGAAGTTAAGCGCCTTGCCCTGTTCCGATGTCCCGGCTGACGGCCGTCGACCACAGCCGTCGAAACGCATTAGCCATTGTGTCGGCCACCCACCCACACACGAGAGTGGCGGCGATGTGCGCTCGAGCGGGTACCACTTGCCAGTCAGTGAGTGAATGTGTCTGTATGTGACCGTGCAACGTAAAAGGACAACATGCACACAGGTTGATGCAGTATGGCCAGCGACAGTGTTGCAAAGCGAACCAACGAATGAACAAATGAACCAACGTGACAATCAGTCCGTTACCGGGTGTTAGTTAGGGCGTTAAACGTTGGGGGGGGGGGGGTGGGGGGTAGACGTTTTGAGGCCTTTCTGGTGTCGATTAGGTTGCCTGCCTATCTGCCGATGTCTACGGCGGTGGTAAGCCTCACTGCAAGCTCTCTGTTTCTATCGATTCCTCTCTTGAGCACCTTGGCGTCAACAATGTCGACAGATCATTCGTTGGTTGGTTTAGTCATCGACGACAAATCACAACAACAAGACCAACAACAGCAACATTAACGGCAGTAACAGCAACAATCACAACAATAACCATAATAACACAGCAACAAACCAAAGAACGATATGAAAATCGCAACAACAACAACAACAGAAACAAAAACACAACAACAAAAAACACAACAACAGAAACTACAACAACAACAACGACGACGACGGCATGTTAATTCAGCACGCGTACGTACGCCTTCACGAAGTCGAAGCCGAAATGTCGAGAAGACGGCGTCGGATCGGTTCGTTCGACATTTGCTGTCTTGGATAAGTCGCTCTTGACCACCCTCACCAGCAACAGCGGCAGCAGCAGCAGTCGCTGGCTAGAAGGTCTTGGATGTCTGGATGTGCAACACATGATGGAGACCTTCTGGTGGCGATGAAATGAACGCCCGGAATCGTAGCAGTGTAGAACAGGTAGAACGGATCTGATCCTACTACTCTCTTTCAGCCTGTCAGTCAAGTCAACGGCGTCCGGCCTCTGGTGGCGGGGTAAACACAATCTTTTAATAAAGTTTGGTTTTCATGTCCCAGCGCACGGCTGTCGCAGTTTCAATACTGCTGACTAGAGCGCTGATCGGTGTAAAATCACAAACGAGTTAGCAGAAAATGAACTGCTGCCGTCCAATATTGACACCTATACGTGAAACGCATACCCATATATATATATATATATATATATATATATATATATATATATATATATATATATATATATATATATATATATATATATATATATATCAGTGTCTGTTTAGCACGCGCTGTGGTAGAGCAATCAATTGCGCGATCAACACGCGTAAAGAAAGTTTGCATATATATCGACAAAAATCACGACGTAACAACAGACGCATATGGAAGTGTTGAGATAACAAGATATACGAAGCCCGAAGACAGCCGTAGCATGAGCAACAGAATTATTAAATGAGTTTCAAATAATTGAAGTCAAACGCGATGGTTTTCGTCAATCAACAAAAGGGAATCGATATATATATATATATATATATATATTTATATTGTGTGCCTTTTGACGAGCCACTCAAAAGATATTTAAATGACATAGTAGTATTATAAACTCTGAGCTTGAGCTTCAATTATTTCAGGCACATATTTAATTTACTATAGGAGCACATTTGTGAACTAGGCAATTACAATACAAGTATTAAGCGTATTGGTACAACAATCGTCACAATTAGGCAGAACGTATAAGAACCTAAGAATTGCAGAGCTCGCGCTTTCGTACAACGTAACTGTTACGAACGAATTAAAACTAAAAACTTTCCCTACAACAAGCATGCTATTAACTAGCTAAGAGCAAAACAGCAGTTACATGTTCACATCTTTGTTGTTCTAGCAGGTTGCAGAAAGCCTCCCAAAGTTGTTTTTTTCCGCAACGTCTGAAGATAGCAGGATTGTCTTTCAATTGCTACCCTGTTGCATTTGGTTACCGGTCCCCTTATCGTTCAAATATCTCTTTGTTCTTTCTCTTTACCATTTTTTGTAATTAATGGAGCATAGTGCAAATCGGTAATTTTGCCATTAGAACATGCTTTAGGCGCTCGTTAAAACGCTACCAGTTTCCGAAATGCAGTACTCTGGCGTGTCGTCGTCTAACTAGTGTAGAAAGGCGAAGTTCGATTAAAGCTTGCAGAAGTACGCGATGTACGCGTTTAATATCTATATATCTTTCATGATAAGCGTTATGCTGGCATCTGAGAATTGGAGGTGTGATAGTGTTAGAGAGATGCAGGGTATCTTGGAAAGGTTGAGACTTTAATATTTAAAGCGATTTTTTTTGCATTCTCCGTTATTGTGGGTTGCTTTCGCATATTTTCAGCCTTACTTAAAATATAGATTAAAGAAAAACGAGTACATATGCCACAGGTCGTAAAATCACTGTCAAGTATTTTCTCTTTATGGTCTAACCTATATGTACATATGACTAAA
>QVRM01004237.1:0-54044 GCA_003439945.1 Dermanyssus gallinae
CCGGGTTTAGATCCTACAGCGGGCGTGCAATAAAATGTGCAACAAAATGAAAACGTAAGTAGATAGTGGCAGTCTCTATACGCACTAACAGGTGGTCAAGGCTAATTAAAGCATCGCTGAGAAGATGTATTGCGGAGACAATACACTTTCACCTAATCTGTGTACGTAGTACCCCCAAACGACGGGTTAATATAAGAAATATATAAGAAAAAATATATATTTAAAAACAAATATATATATAAGAAATTTACGGGCCTACACAGGGAAAAGTAATTATTGCTGGGGAGCTAAACTGCAATGAAGCAAAAACAAACTCTAGAACGCAACTCTACATGGAGGGATTACAGTATGGGACGGCATTTAGAAATCTAAGTATACTAAACAGTTGGCCTTATGGTTTTACTAATGTACTGCTCTTTAGTTCAAGCACAATTATAACATTATTGTTGTAATTTAAGATCATCCAAAACTGCAGTAACGTGTTAATATATACGCACATACAAGCGCATTCCTATATAGACATGTAGATGTATTTGTTCTATTATTCTAGTACTTTTCACTTTGTGTAACGAGTGACACGCATGCAAGTTTAGTTTAAGCGTACCTCGCAAATAGCGTAAGAAAATCGGATGCCCTAATTTAAAAGGCTTTAAGCCGAACAGGCGTTAGGTATGTCTAATAGCAGAAAAGACATTAAGTATAGTTATTTGTACAACATAATTTATTTACACATATGGAATGTACACGAAGCCTACCTGGCAATGTAGCAGATATTTTACAGCTGTATTCTACTAGCTTTTTGCTGCCCAAGTCATTCAAGTTTGGATAACCAGGCCTGCGTTAGTTCGGTTGTGGATTGAGCGCTCATGACGTTTCACCTTTGGCTCGTATAGTGAAGAAAACGCACAGAACTGGCATCTATATGATTGGTGAGTGCGCTCATGGCAGCGCAGTGTTTTGTGGGTTGGTAGAATCTTACTACAAATCGAACACTGATGTACGTGCTGGCTTCTCTTATGCTCTTGAAGATCGACATCGTTCTGAGCCACCGGGTCGCCGCATTGAATCACATATGAAGCGGATCTCCTTAGCGCTGGAGCCACGACGTGCTGCTTAAGCGTAGTTGCGGCCGGGAAGCCCACTCCTGAAGTCACCAGAACGCGGCATCTTTAAGAGGACTTCTGGCCAGGTGTCTGCCGTAAGCATGTGTTCGCTTTAGGTGGTGCTTACGAAGTCGTGGTGAGAAGTCGCAAAAACACCCGCAAAAAGCACATCGATCCAGTCGACCCACGGCTCGCGAAGGTCTGGCCCGTCGCCAAACTCGGCTTTTATACATTAAATTAAATACGCTTCGCTCCTATGCCGCACAGGTTGGCTAGCATCCACATACAGACAAATTCCCCTCAGCAATCTGACGGAAGCTTCGCGTAAGCGTTTTTCCGGTTGAATTGGAAGGTTGTGGAATTTTGTGAAGGTGACAAGGAGGCCACTCCTCGAGGTAGATCCGGTGGAGTTTGACAATGGCCACGTGCTGACCATTGATGCATCAAGCTCTTGAACACTGGTAGGTGTTCAGACGTCGAGTGAGTAAAGCTGGTTCCAGCTGTTGCTCTAAACGTTAGATCCATGATGCTTGAGGGCATATGCAATCTGAGATCACAGCTCGTAAGTTAGTGAACAATGTGATTATTCTTTGTCTTTCTTCTACTTTTAAAGCCCCCACGAATGCCCAAGAAAACGAGAGAGGCAAACTAAGACCACACCTCTGCAAAAGTGGAAAGGGCAAACTTCCTGTATGAGGCAGTTTTTGTCTTCGTATCAATAGGTGGAGAGAGAGTAATCAGCTACAGTGGTCCAATCCCACCTTGGTGCGACCATACCGGACTTCCTTGAGTGAGTGACCGCCAAATGATTAAGCCCTGTGACTTTCTCACTCTGATCAATCTTACTGGAGGGCGGCCACTATGTTGAACCACTTGATTATCCCTTGAAAGCCAGTTAATATTGAATTCGATTGACCACACACATTAGCATTGTAGCACTTCCTGCAGCACCATTTCTATTTTTTAGAGAATAGGAACCGCAATAATCAAGCAGGACAGACGCATGCAAATCAGCAAACAACGGCTACTTATTGTGTATTGTATTCGTCTTATTTATGTTGTCGACCTATAAATAAACCTTTGTTATACTTAATATAAGTGCAAAATAGTAGCGAACAAAATATGGCTAGGTTTCTTCAAATAAACAAGTTAGAAACGCGATTACGTGCCGCGGACACGCGGCTCATAGATACATGCCACTAATAAAAAATAGAAGCTCCTTTATTTACGAAATCAAGAGCGAGGAACGACGGGTCACACGAGGGATCAGCGCAGTCGCTCTGCTGTGAATATCCCTAGCTACGCGCTAGCTGTACATATGACATACTGATGTGCTCGTCCACAAATTGACACAAGAAAAGGCGAGAAAGGCTTGAGCGGAACCTCTTTCAAAACACAGAAGTGCGCCGTAATGGAGTAATATAATGGATCAAGACTTGAACGTTGCTACGGGATTTGAACGCAGCGTCCCAAACTTGTGCCAAAATTTAAGCTTTTGGGTGTAGCTCTTAAATCTAAATGCTTTCATGTTTTAATATTACGATATCCACGTCCTTGCTGTATTTGCTCAATAGGAAAATGACTCTTATGTTATAGTTGTTACCAACAGTCGCAATTACGGCGATTAAGAACGCATTTGCCTCGTGTGACGAAAGGCTATGAATCCTTGAAATCTCCAAGCAGATGTACACAGCTCATCATTATTAAACTAAGTGGCGTGAGATTCCTCACTGTTGAAGCAGAAGATCTTTGACATAGCGCGCCAGCTGACTACGCTTCTTCCGGCTTCAAAATCGTACGGTAGGGACACGTTTTTGTAGGTCTGTAGAACATATCTTAGGATGCGAGTACTAGTCTGAATTAGTGAAATTTGTGTCAGCAGGTAGGTGCAGTAAATCGTTGAACATCGATTGCAAACATTAGTGGAATCTCTGAGGTGAAATGCCGTCAAGGTTTAGCGCCAATGAGTGCGGACGTGTGTCTACGAAGCTCCGAAAGATTATGCTTCCTGTATGAGTGCACAAAGGTTACAAACCTTCGTGAAGCCCTTACGAACCCATACCTCCATCGACAGCCTGTATGGGTTCTTGATACTGTATAAGGATTGTAGGCCCTTTCAGACTCTATCCTCAACGTGCCTGGAAAAACTTGTGCCACGTAATGAAAATACGAACGGGACGATTTCGATTATTTTTGAATCCAGTCGGAACTCATAGCATTTGGCCAGTTTTTCTCCTCGTCCAAATTTCATCGCTTTAGTCTTGCTCGCATTAATCTACAGTTTGTTCCGGTTTACAGAATGCTGTAGAGTTACAAGCGACTGCTGCAAGTGAAAACGACTTCGGCAAAACAGTACTAAATCATCGGCATACATAAGCATTTCCACTTGTGAATGCCGACTATGTATTTCCGTTGGGAGGTCGCTTACCAACATTACCATATATATATATATACCGCGCGGATATTAGAATTGCGTTTTATGGGATGTCAAAAGCCCGAACACTTAATGAATATTAACCAACATATCAAGTATCAGGTTCCCCGGGTTTAGATCCTACAGCGGGCGTGCAATAAAATGTGCAACAAAATGAAAACGTAAGTAGATAGTGGCAGTCTCTATACGCACTAACAGGTGGTCAAGGCTAATTAAAGCATCGCTGAGAAGATGTATTGCGGAGACAATACACTTTCACCTAATCTGTGTACGTAGTACCCCCAAACGACGGGTTAAATAAGAAATATATAAGAAAAAATATATATTTAAAAACAAATATATATATAAGAAATTGTTTACGGGCCTACACAGGGAAAAGTAATTATTGCTGGGGAGCTAAACTGCAATGAAGCAAAAACAAACTCTAGAACGCAACTCTACATGGAGGGATTACAGTATGGGACGGCATTTAGAAATCTAAGTATACTAAACAGTTGGCCTTATGGTTTTACTAATGTACTGCTCTTTAGTTCAAGCACAATTATAACATTATTGTTGTAATTTAAGATCATCTAAAACTGCAGTAACGTGTTAATATATACGCACATACAAGCGCATTCCTATATAGACATGTAGATGTATTTTGTTCTATTATTCTAGTACTTTTCACTTTGTGTAACGAGTGACACGCATGCAAGTTTAGTTTAAGCGTACCTCGCAAATAGCGTAAGGAAATCGGATGCCCTAATTTAAAAGGCTTTAAGCCGAACAGGCGTTAGGTATGTCTAATAGCAGAAAAGACATTAAGTATAGTTATTTGTACAACATAATTTATTTACACATATGGAATGTACACGAAGCCTACCTGGCAATGTAGCAGATATTTTACAGCTGTATTCTAGTAGCTTTTTGCTGCCCAAGTCATTCAAGTTTGGATAACCAGGCCTGCGTTAGTTCGGTTGTGGATTGAGCGCTCATGACGTTTCACCTTTGGCTCGTATAGTGAAGAAAACGCACAGAACTGGCATCTATATGATTGGTGAGTGCGCTCATGGCAGCGCAGTGTTTTGTGGGTTGGTAGAATCTTACTACAAATCGAACACTGATGTACGTGCTGGCTTCTCTTATGCTCTTGAAGATCGACATCGTTCTGAGCCACCTCGCCGCATTGATCACATATGAGCGGATTCTCCTTAGCGTGGCGCACGACGTGCTGCTTAAGGGAGTCTGCGCGAGCACTCCTGAAGTCACAGAACGGGCATTTAAGAGACTTCTGGCCGGTGTGCGTAAGCATGTGTCGCTTTAGGTGGTGCTTACGAAGCGTGTGGAAGTCGCAAACCCCGCAAAAAAGCACATCGGATCCGTCGACCACGGCTCGCGAAGGTCGGCGTGCCAAACTCCGGCTTTTCCATTAAATAAATACGCTTCGCCCTAGCCGCCAGGTTGGCTAGCATCCACAGATCAGACAATTCCTCAGCATCTGACGGAGCTGCGTAAGCGTTTTCGGTTGAATGGAAGTTGTGGAATTTTGTGAAGGTGACAAGGAGCCACTCCTCGAGGTAGATCCGGTGGAGTTTGACAATGGCCACGTGCTGACCATTGATGCATCAGAGCTCTTGAACACTGGTAGGTGTTCAGACGTCGAGTGAGTAAAGCTGGTTCCAGCTGTTGCTCTAAACGTTAGATCCATGATGCTTGAGGGCATATGCAATCTGGAGATCACAGCTCGTAAGTTAGTGAACAATGTGATTATTCTTTGTCTTTCTTCCTACTTTTAAAGCCCCACGAATGCCCAAGAAAACAGAGAGAGGCAAACTAAGACCACACCTCTGCAAAAGTGGAAAGGGCAAACTTCCTGTATGAGGCAGTTTTGTCTTCTTATCAATAGGTGGAGAGAGAGTAATCAGCTACAGTGGTCCAATCCCACCTTGGTGCGACCTACCGGACTTCCTTGAGTGGTGACCGCCAAATGATTAAGCCACGTGACTCTTTCTCACTCTGATCAATCTTTACTGGAGGGCGCACTATGTTAACCACTTGATTACGCTTGAAGCCAGTTAATTGAATTCGATTGACCACACACATTAGCATTGTAGCACTTCCTGCAGCACCATTTCTATTTTTTAGAGAATAGGAACCGCAATAATCAAGCAGGACAGACGCATGCAAATCAGCAAACAACGGCTACTTATTGTGTATTGTATTCGTCTTATTTATGTTGTCGACCTATAAATAAACCTTTGTTATACTTAATATAAGTGCAACATAGTAGCGAACAAAATATGGCTAGGTTTCTTCAAATAAACAAGTTAGAAACGCGATTACGTGCCGCGGACACGCGGCTCATAGATACATGCCACTAATAAAAAAATAGAAGCTCCTTTATTTACGAAATCAAGAGCGAGGAACGACGGGTCACACGAGGGATCAGCGCAGTCGCTCTGCTGTGAATATCCCTAGCTACGCGCTAGCTGTACATATGACATACTGATGTGCTCGTCCACAAATTGACACAAGAAAAGGCGAGAAAGGCTTGAGCGGAACCTCTTTCAAAACACAGAAGTGCGCCGTAATGGAGTAATATAATGGATCAAGACTTGAACGTTGCTACGGGATTTGAACGCAGCGTCCCAAACTTGTGCCAAAATTTAAGCTTTTGGGTGTAGCTCTTAAATCTAAATGCTTTCATGTTTTAATATTACGATATCCACGTCCTTGCTGTATTTGCTCAATAGGAAAATGACTCTTATGTTATAGTTGTTACCAACAGTCGCAATTACGGCGATTAAGAACGCATTTGCCTCGTGTGACGAAAGGCTATGAATCCTTGAAATCTCCAAGCAGATGTACACAGCTCATCATTATTAAACTAAGTGGCGTGAGATTCCTCACTGTTGAAGCAGAAGATCTTTGACATAGCGCGCCAGCTGACTACGCTTCTTCCGGCTTCAAAATCGTACGGTAGGGACACGTTTTTGTAGGTCTGTAGAACATATCTTAGGATGCGAGTACTAGTCTGAATTAGTGAAATTTGTGTCAGCAGGTAGGTGCAGTAAATCGTTGAACATCGATTGCAAACATTAGTGGAATCTCTGAGGTGAAATGCCGTCAAGGTTTAGCGCCAATGAGTGCGGACGTGTGTCTACGAAGCTCCGAAAGATTATGCTTCCTGTATGAGTGCACAAAGGTTACAAACCTTCGTGAAGCCCTTACGAACCCATACCTCCATCGACAGCCTGTATGGGTTCTTGATACTGTATAAGGATTGTAGGCCCTTTCAGACTCTATCCTCAACGTGCCTGGAAAAACTTGTGCCACGTAATGAAAATACGAACGGGACGATTTCGATTATTTTTGAATCCAGTCGGAACTCATAGCATTTGGCCAGTTTTTCTCCTCGTCCAAATTTCATCGCTTTAGTCTTGCTCGCATTAATCTACAGTTTGTTCCGGTTTACAGAATGCTGTAGAGTTACAAGCGACTGCTGCAAGTGAAAACGACTTCGGCAAAACAGTACTAAATCATCGGCATACATAAGCATTTCCACTTGTGAATGCCGACTATGTATTTCCGTTGGGAGGTCGCTTACCAACATTACCATATATATATATATATACCGCGCGGATATTAGAATTGCGTTTTATGGGATGTCAAAAGCCCGAACACTTAATGAATATTAACCAACATATCAAGTATCAGGTTCCCCGGGTTTAGATCCTACAGCGGGCGTGCAATAAAATGTGCAACAAAATGAAAACGTAAGTAGATAGTGGCAGTCTCTATACGCACTAACAGGTGGTCAAGGCTAATTAAAGCATCGCTGAGAAGATGTATTGCGGAGACAATACACTTTCACCTAATCTGTGTACGTAGTACCCCCAAACGACGGGCTAAAATAAGAAATATATAAGAAAAAATATATATTTAAAAACAAATATATATATAAGAAATTGTTTACGGGCCTACACAGGGAAAAGTAATTATTGCTGGGGAGCTAAACTGCAATGAAGCAAAAACAAACTCTAGAACGCAACTCTACATGGAGGGATTACAGTATGGGACGGCATTTAGAAATCTAAGTATACTAAACAGTTGGCCTTATGGTTTTACTAATGTACTGCTCTTTAGTTCAAGCACAATTATAACATTATTGTTGTAATTTAAGATCATCTAAAACTGCAGTAACGTGTTAATATATACGCACATACAAGCGCATTCCTATATAGACATGTAGATGTATTTTGTTCTATTATTCTAGTACTTTTCACTTTGTGTAACGAGTGACACGCATGCAAGTTTAGTTTAAGCGTACCTCGCAAATAGCGTAAGGAAATCGGATGCCCTAATTTAAAAGGCTTTAAGCCGAACAGGCGTTAGGTATGTCTAATAGCAGAAAAGACATTAAGTATAGTTATTTGTACAACATAATTTATTTACACATATGGAATGTACACGAAGCCTACCTGGCAATGTAGCAGATATTTTACAGCTGTATTCTAGTAGCTTTTTGCTGCCCAAGTCATTCAAGTTTGGATAACCAGGCCTGCGTTAGTTCGGTTGTGGATTGAGCGCTCATGACGTTTCACCTTTGGCTCGTATAGTGAAGAAAACGCACAGAACTGGCATCTATATGATTGGTGAGTGCGCTCATGGCAGCGCAGTGTTTTGTGGGTTGGTAGAATCTTACTACAAATCGAACACTGATGTACGTGCTGGCTTCTCTTATGCTCTTGAAGATCGACATCGTTCTGAGCCACCTCGCCGCATTGATCACATATGAGCGGATTCTCCTTAGCGTGGCGCACGACGTGCTGCTTAAGGGAGTCTGCGCGAGCACTCCTGAAGTCACAGAACGGGCATTTAAGAGACTTCTGGCCGGTGTGCGTAAGCATGTGTCGCTTTAGGTGGTGCTTACGAAGCGTGTGGAAGTCGCAAACCCCGCAAAAAAGCACATCGGATCCGTCGACCACGGCTCGCGAAGGTCGGCGTGCCAAACTCGGCTTTTCCATTAAATAAATACGCTTCGCCCTAGCCGCCAGGTTGGCTAGCATCCACAGATCAGACAATTCCTCAGCATCTGACGGAGCTGCGTAAGCGTTTTTCGGTTGAATGGAAGTTGTGGAATTTTGTGAAGGTGACAAGGAGCCACTCCTCGAGGTAGATCCGGTGGAGTTTGACAATGGCCACGTGCTGACCATTGATGCATCAGAGCTCTTGAACACTGGTAGGTGTTCAGACGTCGAGTGAGTAAAGCTGGTTCCAGCTGTTGCTCTAAACGTTAGATCCATGATGCTTGAGGGCATATGCAATCTGGAGATCACAGCTCGTAAGTTAGTGAACAATGTGATTATTCTTTGTCTTTCTTCCTACTTTTAAAGCCCCACGAATGCCCAAGAAAACAGAGAGAGGCAAACTAAGACCACACCTCTGCAAAAGTGGAAAGGGCAAACTTCCTGTATGAGGCAGTTTTGTCTTCTTATCAATAGGTGGAGAGAGAGTAATCAGCTACAGTGGTCCAATCCCACCTTGGTGCGACCTACCGGACTTCCTTGAGTGGTGACCGCCAAATGATTAAGCCACGTGACTCTTTCTCACTCTGATCAATCTTTACTGGAGGGCGCACTATGTTAACCACTTGATTACGCTTGAAGCCAGTTAATTGAATTCGATTGACCACACACATTAGCATTGTAGCACTTCCTGCAGCACCATTTCTATTTTTTAGAGAATAGGAACCGCAATAATCAAGCAGGACAGACGCATGCAAATCAGCAAACAACGGCTACTTATTGTGTATTGTATTCGTCTTATTTATGTTGTCGACCTATAAATAAACCTTTGTTATACTTAATATAAGTGCAACATAGTAGCGAACAAAATATGGCTAGGTTTCTTCAAATAAACAAGTTAGAAACGCGATTACGTGCCGCGGACACGCGGCTCATAGATACATGCCACTAATAAAAAAATAGAAGCTCCTTTATTTACGAAATCAAGAGCGAGGAACGACGGGTCACACGAGGGATCAGCGCAGTCGCTCTGCTGTGAATATCCCTAGCTACGCGCTAGCTGTACATATGACATACTGATGTGCTCGTCCACAAATTGACACAAGAAAAGGCGAGAAAGGCTTGAGCGGAACCTCTTTCAAAACACAGAAGTGCGCCGTAATGGAGTAATATAATGGATCAAGACTTGAACGTTGCTACGGGATTTGAACGCAGCGTCCCAAACTTGTGCCAAAATTTAAGCTTTTGGGTGTAGCTCTTAAATCTAAATGCTTTCATGTTTTAATATTACGATATCCACGTCCTTGCTGTATTTGCTCAATAGGAAAATGACTCTTATGTTATAGTTGTTACCAACAGTCGCAATTACGGCGATTAAGAACGCATTTGCCTCGTGTGACGAAAGGCTATGAATCCTTGAAATCTCCAAGCAGATGTACACAGCTCATCATTATTAAACTAAGTGGCGTGAGATTCCTCACTGTTGAAGCAGAAGATCTTTGACATAGCGCGCCAGCTGACTACGCTTCTTCCGGCTTCAAAATCGTACGGTAGGGACACGTTTTTGTAGGTCTGTAGAACATATCTTAGGATGCGAGTACTAGTCTGAATTAGTGAAATTTGTGTCAGCAGGTAGGTGCAGTAAATCGTTGAACATCGATTGCAAACATTAGTGGAATCTCTGAGGTGAAATGCCGTCAAGGTTTAGCGCCAATGAGTGCGGACGTGTGTCTACGAAGCTCCGAAAGATTATGCTTCCTGTATGAGTGCACAAAGGTTACAAACCTTCGTGAAGCCCTTACGAACCCATACCTCCATCGACAGCCTGTATGGGTTCTTGATACTGTATAAGGATTGTAGGCCCTTTCAGACTCTATCCTCAACGTGCCTGGAAAAACTTGTGCCACGTAATGAAAATACGAACGGGACGATTTCGATTATTTTTGAATCCAGTCGGAACTCATAGCATTTGGCCAGTTTTTCTCCTCGTCCAAATTTCATCGCTTTAGTCTTGCTCGCATTAATCTACAGTTTGTTCCGGTTTACAGAATGCTGTAGAGTTACAAGCGACTGCTGCAAGTGAAAACGACTTCGGCAAAACAGTACTAAATCATCGGCATACATAAGCATTTCCACTTGTGAATGCCGACTATGTATTTCCGTTGGGAGGTCGCTTACCAACATTACCATATATATATATATATATATATACCGCGCGGATATTAGAATTGCGTTTTATGGGATGTCAAAAGCCCGAACACTTAATGAATATTAACCAACATATCAAGTATCAGGTTCCCCGGGTTTAGATCCTACAGCGGGCGTGCAATAAAATGTGCAACAAAATGAAAACGTAAGTAGATAGTGGCAGTCTCTATACGCACTAACAGGTGGTCAAGGCTAATTAAAGCATCGCTGAGAAGATGTATTGCGGAGACAATACACTTTCACCTAATCTGTGTACGTAGTACCCCCAAACGACGGGTTAATATAAGAAATATATAAGAAAAAATATATATTTAAAAACAAATATATATATAAGAAATTGTTTACGGGCCTACACAGGGAACAGTAATTATTGCTGGGGAGCTAAACTGCAATGAAGCAAAAACAAACTCTAGAACGCAACTCTACATGGAGGGATTACAGTATGGGACGGCATTTAGAAATCTAAGTATACTAAACAGTTGGCCTTATGGTTTTACTAATGTACTGCTCTTTAGTTCAAGCACAATTATAACATTATTGTTGTAATTTAAGATCATCTAAAACTGCAGTAACGTGTTAATATATACGCACATACAAGCGCATTCCTATATAGACATGTAGATGTATTTTGTTCTATTATTCTAGTACTTTTCACTTTGTGTAACGAGTGACACGCATGCAAGTTTAGTTTAAGCGTACCTCGCAAATAGCGTAAGGAAATCGGATGCCCTAATTTAAAAGGCTTTAAGCCGAACAGGCGTTAGGTATGTCTAATAGCAGAAAAGACATTAAGTATAGTTATTTGTACAACATAATTTATTTACACATATGGAATGTACACGAAGCCTACCTGGCAATGTAGCAGATATTTTACAGCTGTATTCTAGTAGCTTTTTGCTGCCCAAGTCATTCAAGTTTGGATAACCAGGCCTGCGTTAGTTCGGTTGTGGATTGAGCGCTCATGACGTTTCACCTTTGGCTCGTATAGTGAAGAAAACGCACAGAACTGGCATCTATATGATTGGTGAGTGCGCTCATGGCAGCGCAGTGTTTTGTGGGTTGGTAGAATCTTACTACAAATCGAACACTGATGTACGTGCTGGCTTCTCTTATGCTCTTGAAGATCGACATCGTTCTGAGCCACCTCGCCGCATTGATCACATATGAGCGGATTCTCCTTAGCGTGGCGCACGACGTGCTGCTTAAGGGAGTCTGCGCGAGCACTCCTGAAGTCACAGAACGGGCATTTAAGAGACTTCTGGCCGGTGTGCGTAAGCATGTGTCGCTTTAGGTGGTGCTTACGAAGCGTGTGGAAGTCGCAAACCCCGCAAAAAAGCACATCGGATCCGTCGACCACGGCTCGCGAAGGTCGGCGTGCCAAACTCGGCTTTTCCATTAAATAAATACGCTTCGCCCTAGCCGCCAGGTTGGCTAGCATCCACAGATCAGACAATTCCTCAGCATCTGACGGAGCTGCGTAAGCGTTTTTCGGTTGAATGGAAGTTGTGGAATTTTGTGAAGGTGACAAGGAGCCACTCCTCGAGGTAGATCCGGTGGAGTTTGACAATGGCCACGTGCTGACCATTGATGCATCAGAGCTCTTGAACACTGGTAGGTGTTCAGACGTCGAGTGAGTAAAGCTGGTTCCAGCTGTTGCTCTAAACGTTAGATCCATGATGCTTGAGGGCATATGCAATCTGGAGATCACAGCTCGTAAGTTAGTGAACAATGTGATTATTCTTTGTCTTTCTTCCTACTTTTAAAGCCCCACGAATGCCCAAGAAAACAGAGAGAGGCAAACTAAGACCACACCTCTGCAAAAGTGGAAAGGGCAAACTTCCTGTATGAGGCAGTTTTGTCTTCTTATCAATAGGTGGAGAGAGAGTAATCAGCTACAGTGGTCCAATCCCACCTTGGTGCGACCTACCGGACTTCCTTGAGTGGTGACCGCCAAATGATTAAGCCACGTGACTCTTTCTCACTCTGATCAATCTTTACTGGAGGGCGCACTATGTTAACCACTTGATTACGCTTGAAGCCAGTTAATTGAATTCGATTGACCACACACATTAGCATTGTAGCACTTCCTGCAGCACCATTTCTATTTTTTAGAGAATAGGAACCGCAATAATCAAGCAGGACAGACGCATGCAAATCAGCAAACAACGGCTACTTATTGTGTATTGTATTCGTCTTATTTATGTTGTCGACCTATAAATAAACCTTTGTTATACTTAATATAAGTGCAACATAGTAGCGAACAAAATATGGCTAGGTTTCTTCAAATAAACAAGTTAGAAACGCGATTACGTGCCGCGGACACGCGGCTCATAGATACATGCCACTAATAAAAAAATAGAAGCTCCTTTATTTACGAAATCAAGAGCGAGGAACGACGGGTCACACGAGGGATCAGCGCAGTCGCTCTGCTGTGAATATCCCTAGCTACGCGCTAGCTGTACATATGACATACTGATGTGCTCGTCCACAAATTGACACAAGAAAAGGCGAGAAAGGCTTGAGCGGAACCTCTTTCAAAACACAGAAGTGCGCCGTAATGGAGTAATATAATGGATCAAGACTTGAACGTTGCTACGGGATTTGAACGCAGCGTCCCAAACTTGTGCCAAAATTTAAGCTTTTGGGTGTAGCTCTTAAATCTAAATGCTTTCATGTTTTAATATTACGATATCCACGTCCTTGCTGTATTTGCTCAATAGGAAAATGACTCTTATGTTATAGTTGTTACCAACAGTCGCAATTACGGCGATTAAGAACGCATTTGCCTCGTGTGACGAAAGGCTATGAATCCTTGAAATCTCCAAGCAGATGTACACAGCTCATCATTATTAAACTAAGTGGCGTGAGATTCCTCACTGTTGAAGCAGAAGATCTTTGACATAGCGCGCCAGCTGACTACGCTTCTTCCGGCTTCAAAATCGTACGGTAGGGACACGTTTTTGTAGGTCTGTAGAACATATCTTAGGATGCGAGTACTAGTCTGAATTAGTGAAATTTGTGTCAGCAGGTAGGTGCAGTAAATCGTTGAACATCGATTGCAAACATTAGTGGAATCTCTGAGGTGAAATGCCGTCAAGGTTTAGCGCCAATGAGTGCGGACGTGTGTCTACGAAGCTCCGAAAGATTATGCTTCCTGTATGAGTGCACAAAGGTTACAAACCTTCGTGAAGCCCTTACGAACCCATACCTCCATCGACAGCCTGTATGGGTTCTTGATACTGTATAAGGATTGTAGGCCCTTTCAGACTCTATCCTCAACGTGCCTGGAAAAACTTGTGCCACGTAATGAAAATACGAACGGGACGATTTCGATTATTTTTGAATCCAGTCGGAACTCATAGCATTTGGCCAGTTTTTCTCCTCGTCCAAATTTCATCGCTTTAGTCTTGCTCGCATTAATCTACAGTTTGTTCCGGTTTACAGAATGCTGTAGAGTTACAAGCGACTGCTGCAAGTGAAAACGACTTCGGCAAAACAGTACTAAATCATCGGCATACATAAGCATTTCCACTTGTGAATGCCGACTATGTATTTCCGTTGGGAGGTCGCTTACCAACATTACCATATATATATATACCGCGCGGATATTAGAATTGCGTTTTATGGGATGTCAAAAGCCCGAACACTTAATGAATATTAACCAACATATCAAGTATCAGGTTCCCCGGGTTTAGATCCTACAGCGGGCGTGCAATAAAATGTGCAACAAAATGAAAACGTAAGTAGATAGTGGCAGTCTCTATACGCACTAACAGGTGGTCAAGGCTAATTAAAGCATCGCTGAGAAGATGTATTGCGGAGACAATACACTTTCACCTAATCTGTGTACGTAGTACCCCCAAACGACGGGTTAATATAAGAAATATATAAGAAAAAATATATATTTAAAAACAAATATATATATAAGAAATTGTTTACGGGCCTACACAGGGAACAGTAATTATTGCTGGGGAGCTAAACTGCAATGAAGCAAAAACAAACTCTAGAACGCAACTCTACATGGAGGGATTACAGTATGGGACGGCATTTAGAAATCTAAGTATACTAAACAGTTGGCCTTATGGTTTTACTAATGTACTGCTCTTTAGTTCAAGCACAATTATAACATTATTGTTGTAATTTAAGATCATCTAAAACTGCAGTAACGTGTTAATATATACGCACATACAAGCGCATTCCTATATAGACATGTAGATGTATTTTGTTCTATTATTCTAGTACTTTTCACTTTGTGTAACGAGTGACACGCATGCAAGTTTAGTTTAAGCGTACCTCGCAAATAGCGTAAGGAAATCGGATGCCCTAATTTAAAAGGCTTTAAGCCGAACAGGCGTTAGGTATGTCTAATAGCAGAAAAGACATTAAGTATAGTTATTTGTACAACATAATTTATTTACACATATGGAATGTACACGAAGCCTACCTGGCAATGTAGCAGATATTTTACAGCTGTATTCTAGTAGCTTTTTGCTGCCCAAGTCATTCAAGTTTGGATAACCAGGCCTGCGTTAGTTCGGTTGTGGATTGAGCGCTCATGACGTTTCACCTTTGGCTCGTATAGTGAAGAAAACGCACAGAACTGGCATCTATATGATTGGTGAGTGCGCTCATGGCAGCGCAGTGTTTTGTGGGTTGGTAGAATCTTACTACAAATCGAACACTGATGTACGTGCTGGCTTCTCTTATGCTCTTGAAGATCGACATCGTTCTGAGCCACCTCGCCGCATTGATCACATATGAGCGGATTCTCCTTAGCGTGGCGCACGACGTGCTGCTTAAGGGAGTCTGCGCGAGCACTCCTGAAGTCACAGAACGGGCATTTAAGAGACTTCTGGCCGGTGTGCGTAAGCATGTGTCGCTTTAGGTGGTGCTTACGAAGCGTGTGGAAGTCGCAAACCCCGCAAAAAAGCACATCGGATCCGTCGACCACGGCTCGCGAAGGTCGGCGTGCCAAACTCGGCTTTTCCATTAAATAAATACGCTTCGCCCTAGCCGCCAGGTTGGCTAGCATCCACAGATCAGACAATTCCTCAGCATCTGACGGAGCTGCGTAAGCGTTTTTCGGTTGAATGGAAGTTGTGGAATTTTGTGAAGGTGACAAGGAGCCACTCCTCGAGGTAGATCCGGTGGAGTTTGACAATGGCCACGTGCTGACCATTGATGCATCAGAGCTCTTGAACACTGGTAGGTGTTCAGACGTCGAGTGAGTAAAGCTGGTTCCAGCTGTTGCTCTAAACGTTAGATCCATGATGCTTGAGGGCATATGCAATCTGGAGATCACAGCTCGTAAGTTAGTGAACAATGTGATTATTCTTTGTCTTTCTTCCTACTTTTAAAGCCCCACGAATGCCCAAGAAAACAGAGAGAGGCAAACTAAGACCACACCTCTGCAAAAGTGGAAAGGGCAAACTTCCTGTATGAGGCAGTTTTGTCTTCTTATCAATAGGTGGAGAGAGAGTAATCAGCTACAGTGGTCCAATCCCACCTTGGTGCGACCTACCGGACTTCCTTGAGTGGTGACCGCCAAATGATTAAGCCACGTGACTCTTTCTCACTCTGATCAATCTTTACTGGAGGGCGCACTATGTTAACCACTTGATTACGCTTGAAGCCAGTTAATTGAATTCGATTGACCACACACATTAGCATTGTAGCACTTCCTGCAGCACCATTTCTATTTTTTAGAGAATAGGAACCGCAATAATCAAGCAGGACAGACGCATGCAAATCAGCAAACAACGGCTACTTATTGTGTATTGTATTCGTCTTATTTATGTTGTCGACCTATAAATAAACCTTTGTTATACTTAATATAAGTGCAAAATAGTAGCGAACAAAATATGGCTAGGTTTCTTCAAATAAACAAGTTAGAAACGCGATTACGTGCCGCGGACACGCGGCTCATAGATACATGCCACTAATAAAAAAATAGAAGCTCCTTTATTCACGAAATCAAGAGCGAGGAACGACGGGTCACACGAGGGATCAGCGCAGTCGCTCTGCTGTGAATATCCCTAGCTACGCGCTAGCTGTACATATGACATACTGATGTGCTCGTCCACAAATTGACACAAGAAAAGGCGAGAAAGGCTTGAGCGGAACCTCTTTCAAAACACAGAAGTGCGCCGTAATGGAGTAATATAATGGATCAAGACTTGAACGTTGCTACGGGATTTGAACGCAGCGTCCCAAACTTGTGCCAAAATTTAAGCTTTTGGGTGTAGCTCTTAAATCTAAATGCTTTCATGTTTTAATATTACGATATCCACGTCCTTGCTGTATTTGCTCAATAGGAAAATGACTCTTATGTTATAGTTGTTACCAACAGTCGCAATTACGGCGATTAAGAACGCATTTGCCTCGTGTGACGAAAGGCTATGAATCCTTGAAATCTCCAAGCAGATGTACACAGCTCATCATTATTAAACTAAGTGGCGTGAGATTCCTCACTGTTGAAGCAGAAGATCTTTGACATAGCGCGCCAGCTGACTACGCTTCTTCCGGCTTCAAAATCGTACGGTAGGGACACGTTTTTGTAGGTCTGTAGAACATATCTTAGGATGCGAGTACTAGCCTGAATTAGTGAAATTTGTGTCAGCAGGTAGGTGCAGTAAATCGTTGAACATCGATTGCAAACATTAGTGGAATCTCTGAGGTGAAATGCCGTCAAGGTTTAGCGCCAAGGAGTGCGGACGTGTGTCTACGAAGCTCCGAAAGATTATGCTTCCTGTATGAGTGCACAAAGGTTACAAACCTTCGTGAAGCCCTTACGAACCCATACCTCCATCGACAGCCTGTATGGGTTCTTGATACTGTATAAGGATTGTAGGCCCTTTCAGACTCTATCCTCAACGTGCCTGGAAAAACTTGTGCCACGTAATGAAAATACGAACGGGACGATTTCGATTATTTTTGAATCCAGTCGGAACTCATAGCATTTGGCCAGTTTTTCTCCTCGTCCAAATTTCATCGCTTTAGTCTTGCTCGCATTAATCTACAGTTTGTTCCGGTTTACAGAATGCTGTAGAGTTACAAGCGACTGCTGCAAGTGAAAACGACTTCGGCAAAACAGTACTAAATCATCGGCATACATAAGCATTTCCACTTGTGAATGCCGACTATGTATTTCCGTTGGGAGGTCGCTTACCAACATTACCATATATATATACCGCGCGGATATTAGAATTGCGTTTTATGGGATGTCAAAAGCCCGAACACTTAATGAATATTAACCAACATATCAAGTATCAGGTTCCCCGGGTTTAGATCCTACAGCGGGCGTGCAATAAAATGTGCAACAAAATGAAAACGTAAGTAGATAGTGGCAGTCTCTATACGCACTAACAGGTGGTCAAGGCTAATTAAAGCATCGCTGAGAAGATGTATTGCGGAGACAATACACTTTCACCTAATCTGTGTACGTAGTACCCCCAAACGACGGGTTAATATAAGAAATATATAAGAAAAAATATATATTTAAAAACAAATATATATATAAGAAATTGTTTACGGGCCTACACAGGGAAAAGTAATTATTGCTGGGGAGCTAAACTGCAATGAAGCAAAAACAAACTCTAGAACGCAACTCTACATGGAGGGATTACAGTATGGGACGGCATTTAGAAATCTAAGTATACTAAACAGTTGGCCTTATGGTTTTACTAATGTACTGCTCTTTAGTTCAAGCACAATT
Source organism: Dermanyssus gallinae (assembly GCA_003439945.1). NCBI lineage: Eukaryota > Metazoa > Arthropoda > Arachnida > Mesostigmata > Dermanyssidae > Dermanyssus > Dermanyssus gallinae. Next base: position 18,469 of record QVRM01004237.1, read on the forward strand.
ATAACATTATTGTTGTAATTTAAGATCATCCTAAAACTGCAGTAACGTGTTAATATATACGCACATACAAGCGCATTCCTATATAGACATGTAGATGTATTTTGTTCTATTATTCTAGTACTTTTCACTTTGTGTAACGAGTGACACGCATGCAAGTTTAGTTTAAGCGTACCTCGCAAATAGCGTAAGGAAATCGGATGCCCTAATTTAAAAGGCTTTAAGCCGAACAGGCGTTAGGTATGTCTAATAGCAGAAAAGACATTAAGTATAGTTATTTGTACAACATAATTTATTTACACATATGGAATGTACACGAAGCCTACCTGGCAATGTAGCAGATATTTTACAGCTGTATTCTACTAGCTTTTTGCTGCCCAAGTCATTCAAGTTTGGATAACCAGGCCTGCGTTAGTTCGGTTGTGGATTGAGCGCTCATGACGTTTCACCTTTGGCTCGTATAGTGAAGAAAACGCACAGAACTGGCATCTATATGATTGGTGAGTGCGCTCATGGCAGCGCAGTGTTTTGTGGGTTGGTAGAATCTTACTACAAATCGAACACTGATGTACGTGCTGGCTTCTCTTATGCTCTTGAAGATCGACATCGTTCTGAGCCACCTCGCCGCATTGATCACATATGAGCGGATTCTCCTTAGCGTGGCGCACGACGTGCTGCTTAAGGGAGTCTGCGCGAGCACTCCTGAAGTCACAGAACGGGCATTTAAGAGACTTCTGGCCGGTGTGCGTAAGCATGTGTCGCTTTAGGTGGTGCTTACGAAGCGTGTGGAAGTCGCAAACCCCGCAAAAAAGCACATCGGATCCGTCGACCACGGCTCGCGAAGGTCGGCGTGCCAAACTCGGCTTTTCCATTAAATAAATACGCTTCGCCCTAGCCGCCAGGTTGGCTAGCATCCACAGATCAGACAATTCCTCAGCATCTGACGGAGCTGCGTAAGCGTTTTTCGGTTGAATGGAAGTTGTGGAATTTTGTGAAGGTGACAAGGAGCCACTCCTCGAGGTAGATCCGGTGGAGTTTGACAATGGCCACGTGCTGACCATTGATGCATCAGAGCTCTTGAACACTGGTAGGTGTTCAGACGTCGAGTGAGTAAAGCTGGTTCCAGCTGTTGCTCTAAACGTTAGATCCATGATGCTTGAGGGCATATGCAATCTGGAGATCACAGCTCGTAAGTTAGTGAACAATGTGATTATTCTTTGTCTTTCTTCCTACTTTTAAAGCCCCACGAATGCCCAAGAAAACAGAGAGAGGCAAACTAAGACCACACCTCTGCAAAAGTGGAAAGGGCAAACTTCCTGTATGAGGCAGTTTTGTCTTCTTATCAATAGGTGGAGAGAGAGTAATCAGCTACAGTGGTCCAATCCCACCTTGGTGCGACCTACCGGACTTCCTTGAGTGGTGACCGCCAAATGATTAAGCCACGTGACTCTTTCTCACTCTGATCAATCTTTACTGGAGGGCGCACTATGTTAACCACTTGATTACGCTTGAAGCCAGTTAATTGAATTCGATTGACCACACACATTAGCATTGTAGCACTTCCTGCAGCACCATTTCTATTTTTTAGAGAATAGGAACCGCAATAATCAAGCAGGACAGACGCATGCAAATCAGCAAACAACGGCTACTTATTGTGTATTGTATTCGTCTTATTTATGTTGTCGACCTATAAATAAACCTTTGTTATACTTAATATAAGTGCAAAATAGTAGCGAACAAAATATGGCTAGGTTTCTTCAAATAAACAAGTTAGAAACGCGATTACGTGCCGCGGACACGCGGCTCATAGATACATGCCACTAATAAAAAAATAGAAGCTCCTTTATTCACGAAATCAAGAGCGAGGAACGACGGGTCACACGAGGGATCAGCGCAGTCGCTCTGCTGTGAATATCCCTAGCTACGCGCTAGCTGTACATATGACATACTGATGTGCTCGTCCACAAATTGACACAAGAAAAGGCGAGAAAGGCTTGAGCGGAACCTCTTTCAAAACACAGAAGTGCGCCGTAATGGAGTAATATAATGGATCAAGACTTGAACGTTGCTACGGGATTTGAACGCAGCGTCCCAAACTTGTGCCAAAATTTAAGCTTTTGGGTGTAGCTCTTAAATCTAAATGCTTTCATGTTTTAATATTACGATATCCACGTCCTTGCTGTATTTGCTCAATAGGAAAATGACTCTTATGTTATAGTTGTTACCAACAGTCGCAATTACGGCGATTAAGAACGCATTTGCCTCGTGTGACGAAAGGCTATGAATCCTTGAAATCTCCAAGCAGATGTACACAGCTCATCATTATTAAACTAAGTGGCGTGAGATTCCTCACTGTTGAAGCAGAAGATCTTTGACATAGCGCGCCAGCTGACTACGCTTCTTCCGGCTTCAAAATCGTACGGTAGGGACACGTTTTTGTAGGTCTGTAGAACATATCTTAGGATGCGAGTACTAGCCTGAATTAGTGAAATTTGTGTCAGCAGGTAGGTGCAGTAAATCGTTGAACATCGATTGCAAACATTAGTGGAATCTCTGAGGTGAAATGCCGTCAAGGTTTAGCGCCAAGGAGTGCGGACGTGTGTCTACGAAGCTCCGAAAGATTATGCTTCCTGTATGAGTGCACAAAGGTTACAAACCTTCGTGAAGCCCTTACGAACCCATACCTCCATCGACAGCCTGTATGGGTTCTTGATACTGTATAAGGATTGTAGGCCCTTTCAGACTCTATCCTCAACGTGCCTGGAAAAACTTGTGCCACGTAATGAAAATACGAACGGGACGATTTCGATTATTTTTGAATCCAGTCGGAACTCATAGCATTTGGCCAGTTTTTCTCCTCGTCCAAATTTCATCGCTTTAGTCTTGCTCGCATTAATCTACAGTTTGTTCCGGTTTACAGAATGCTGTAGAGTTACAAGCGACTGCTGCAAGTGAAAACGACTTCGGCAAAACAGTACTAAATCATCGGCATACATAAGCATTTCCACTTGTGAATGCCGACTATGTATTTCCGTTGGGAGGTCGCTTACCAACATTACCATATATATATATACCGCGCGGATATTAGAATTGCGTTTTATGGGATGTCCAAAAGCCCGAACACTTAATGAATATTAACCAACATATCAAGTATCAGGTTCCCCGGGTTTAGATCCTACAGCGGGCGTGCAATAAAATGTGCAACAAAATGAAAACGTAAGTAGATAGTGGCAGTCTCTATACGCACTAACAGGTGGTCAAGGCTAATTAAAGCATCGCTGAGAAGATGTATTGCGGAGACAATACACTTTCACCTAATCTGTGTACGTAGTACCCCCAAACGACGGGTTAATATAAGAAATATATAAGAAAAAATATATATTTAAAAACAAATATATATATAAGAAATTGTTTACGGGCCTACACAGGGAAAAGTAATTATTGCTGGGGAGCTAAACTGCAATGAAGCAAAAACAAACTCTAGAACGCAACTCTACATGGAGGGATTACAGTATGGGACGGCATTTAGAAATCTAAGTATACTAAACAGTTGGCCTTATGGTTTTACTAATGTACTGCTCTTTAGTTCAAGCACAATTATAACATTATTGTTGTAATTTAAGATCATCCAAAACTGCAGTAACGTGTTAATATATACGCACATACAAGCGCATTCCTATATAGACATGTAGATGTATTTTGTTCTATTATTCTAGTACTTTTCACTTTGTGTAACGAGTGACACGCATGCAAGTTTAGTTTAAGCGTACCTCGCAAATAGCGTAAGGAAATCGGATGCCCTAATTTAAAAGGCTTTAAGCCGAACAGGCGTTAGGTATGTCTAATAGCAGAAAAGACATTAAGTATAGTTATTTGTACAACATAATTTATTTACACATATGGAATGTACACGAAGCCTACCTGGCAATGTAGCAGATATTTTACAGCTGTATTCTACTAGCTTTTTGCTGCCCAAGTCATTCAAGTTTGGATAACCAGGCCTGCGTTAGTTCGGTTGTGGATTGAGCGCTCATGACGTTTCACCTTTGGCTCGTATAGTGAAGAAAACGCACAGAACTGGCATCTATATGATTGGTGAGTGCGCTCATGGCAGCGCAGTGTTTTGTGGGTTGGTAGAATCTTACTACAAATCGAACACTGATGTACGTGCTGGCTTCTCTTATGCTCTTGAAGATCGACATCGTTCTGAGCCACCTCGCCGCATTGATCACATATGAGCGGATTCTCCTTAGCGTGGCGCACGACGTGCTGCTTAAGGGAGTCTGCGCGAGCACTCCTGAAGTCACAGAACGGGCATTTAAGAGACTTCTGGCCGGTGTGCGTAAGCATGTGTCGCTTTAGGTGGTGCTTACGAAGCGTGTGGAAGTCGCAAACCCCGCAAAAAAGCACATCGGATCCGTCGACCACGGCTCGCGAAGGTCGGCGTGCCAAACTCGGCTTTTCCATTAAATAAATACGCTTCGCCCTAGCCGCCAGGTTGGCTAGCATCCACAGATCAGACAATTCCTCAGCATCTGACGGAGCTGCGTAAGCGTTTTTCGGTTGAATGGAAGTTGTGGAATTTTGTGAAGGTGACAAGGAGCCACTCCTCGAGGTAGATCCGGTGGAGTTTGACAATGGCCACGTGCTGACCATTGATGCATCAGAGCTCTTGAACACTGGTAGGTGTTCAGACGTCGAGTGAGTAAAGCTGGTTCCAGCTGTTGCTCTAAACGTTAGATCCATGATGCTTGAGGGCATATGCAATCTGAAGATCACAGCTCGTAAGTTAGTGAACAATGTGATTATTCTTTGTCTTTCTTCCTACTTTTAAAGCCCCACGAATGCCCAAGAAAACAGAGAGAGGCAAACTAAGACCACACCTCTGCAAAAGTGGAAAGGGCAAACTTCCTGTATGAGGCAGTTTTGTCTTCTTATCAATAGGTGGAGAGAGAGTAATCAGCTACAGTGGTCCAATCCCACCTTGGTGCGACCTACCGGACTTCCTTGAGTGGTGACCGCCAAATGATTAAGCCACGTGACTCTTTCTCACTCTGATCAATCTTTACTGGAGGGCGCACTATGTTAACCACTTGATTACGCTTGAAGCCAGTTAATTGAATTCGATTGACCACACACATTAGCATTGTAGCACTTCCTGCAGCACCATTTCTATTTTTTAGAGAATAGGAACCGCAATAATCAAGCAGGACAGACGCATGCAAATCAGCAAACAACGGCTACTTATTGTGTATTGTATTCGTCTTATTTATGTTGTCGACCTATAAATAAACCTTTGTTATACTTAATATAAGTGCAAAATAGTAGCGAACAAAATATGGCTAGGTTTCTTCAAATAAACAAGTTAGAAACGCGATTACGTGCCGCGGACACGCGGCTCATAGATACATGCCACTAATAAAAAAATAGAAGCTCCTTTATTCACGAAATCAAGAGCGAGGAACGACGGGTCACACGAGGGATCAGCGCAGTCGCTCTGCTGTGAATATCCCTAGCTACGCGCTAGCTGTACATATGACATACTGATGTGCTCGTCCACAAATTGACACAAGAAAAGGCGAGAAAGGCTTGAGCGGAACCTCTTTCAAAACACAGAAGTGCGCCGTAATGGAGTAATATAATGGATCAAGACTTGAACGTTGCTACGGGATTTGAACGCAGCGTCCCAAACTTGTGCCAAAATTTAAGCTTTTGGGTGTAGCTCTTAAATCTAAATGCTTTCATGTTTTAATATTACGATATCCACGTCCTTGCTGTATTTGCTCAATAGGAAAATGACTCTTATGTTATAGTTGTTACCAACAGTCGCAATTACGGCGATTAAGAACGCATTTGCCTCGTGTGACGAAAGGCTATGAATCCTTGAAATCTCCAAGCAGATGTACACAGCTCATCATTATTAAACTAAGTGGCGTGAGATTCCTCACTGTTGAAGCAGAAGATCTTTGACATAGCGCGCCAGCTGACTACGCTTCTTCCGGCTTCAAAATCGTACGGTAGGGACACGTTTTTGTAGGTCTGTAGAACATATCTTAGGATGCGAGTACTAGCCTGAATTAGTGAAATTTGTGTCAGCAGGTAGGTGCAGTAAATCGTTGAACATCGATTGCAAACATTAGTGGAATCTCTGAGGTGAAATGCCGTCAAGGTTTAGCGCCAAGGAGTGCGGACGTGTGTCTACGAAGCTCCGAAAGATTATGCTTCCTGTATGAGTGCACAAAGGTTACAAACCTTCGTGAAGCCCTTACGAACCCATACCTCCATCGACAGCCTGTATGGGTTCTTGATACTGTATAAGGATTGTAGGCCCTTTCAGACTCTATCCTCAACGTGCCTGGAAAAACTTGTGCCACGTAATGAAAATACGAACGGGACGATTTCGATTATTTTTGAATCCAGTCGGAACTCATAGCATTTGGCCAGTTTTTCTCCTCGTCCAAATTTCATCGCTTTAGTCTTGCTCGCATTAATCTACAGTTTGTTCCGGTTTACAGAATGCTGTAGAGTTACAAGCGACTGCTGCAAGTGAAAACGACTTCGGCAAAACAGTACTAAATCATCGGCATACATAAGCATTTCCACTTGTGAATGCCGACTATGTATTTCCGTTGGGAGGTCGCTTACCAACATTACCATATATATATACCGCGCGGATATTAGAATTGCGTTTTATGGGATGCCAAAAGCCCGAACACTTAATGAATATTAACCAACATATCAAGTATCAGGTTCCCCGGGTTTAGATCCTACAGCGGGCGTGCAATAAAATGTGCAACAAAATGAAAACGTAAGTAGATAGTGGCAGTCTCTATACGCACTAACAGGTGGTCAAGGCTAATTAAAGCATCGCTGAGAAGATGTATTGCGGAGACAATACACTTTCACCTAATCTGTGTACGTAGTACCCCCAAACGACGGGTTAATATAAGAAATATATAAGAAAAAATATATATTTAAAAACAAATATATATATAAGAAATTGTTTACGGGCCTACACAGGGAAAAGTAATTATTGCTGGGGAGCTAAACTGCAATGAAGCAAAAACAAACTCTAGAACGCAACTCTACATGGAGGGATTACAGTATGGGACGGCATTTAGAAATCTAAGTATACTAAACAGTTGGCCTTATGGTTTTACTAATGTACTGCTCTTTAGTTCAAGCACAATTATAACATTATTGTTGTAATTTAAGATCATCCAAAACTGCAGTAACGTGTTAATATATACGCACATACAAGCGCATTCCTATATAGACATGTAGATGTATTTTGTTCTATTATTCTAGTACTTTTCACTTTGTGTAACGAGTGACACGCATGCAAGTTTAGTTTAAGCGTACCTCGCAAATAGCGTAAGAAAATCGGATGCCCTAATTTAAAAGGCTTTAAGCCGAACAGGCGTTAGGTATGTCTAATAGCAGAAAAGACATTAAGTATAGTTATTTGTACAACATAATTTATTTACACATATGGAATGTACACGAAGCCTACCTGGCAATGTAGCAGATATTTTACAGCTGTATTCTACTAGCTTTTTGCTGCCCAAGTCATTCAAGTTTGGATAACCAGGCCTGCGTTAGTTCGGTTGTGGATTGAGCGCTCATGACGTTTCACCTTTGGCTCGTATAGTGAAGAAAACGCACAGAACTGGCATCTATATGATTGGTGAGTGCGCTCATGGCAGCGCAGTGTTTTGTGGGTTGGTAGAATCTTACTACAAATCGAACACTGATGTACGTGCTGGCTTCTCTTATGCTCTTGAAGATCGACATCGTTCTGAGCCACCTCGCCGCATTGATCACATATGAGCGGATTCTCCTTAGCGTGGCGCACGACGTGCTGCTTAAGGGAGTCTGCGCGAGCACTCCTGAAGTCACAGAACGGGCATTTAAGAGACTTCTGGCCGGTGTGCGTAAGCATGTGTCGCTTTAGGTGGTGCTTACGAAGCGTGTGGAAGTCGCAAACCCCGCAAAAAAGCACATCGGATCCGTCGACCACGGCTCGCGAAGGTCGGCGTGCCAAACTCGGCTTTTCCATTAAATAAATACGCTTCGCCCTAGCCGCCAGGTTGGCTAGCATCCACAGATCAGACAATTCCTCAGCATCTGACGGAGCTGCGTAAGCGTTTTTCGGTTGAATGGAAGTTGTGGAATTTTGTGAAGGTGACAAGGAGCCACTCCTCGAGGTAGATCCGGTGGAGTTTGACAATGGCCACGTGCTGACCATTGATGCATCAGAGCTCTTGAACACTGGTAGGTGTTCAGACGTCGAGTGAGTAAAGCTGGTTCCAGCTGTTGCTCTAAACGTTAGATCCATGATGCTTGAGGGCATATGCAATCTGAAGATCACAGCTCGTAAGTTAGTGAACAATGTGATTATTCTTTGTCTTTCTTCCTACTTTTAAAGCCCCACGAATGCCCAAGAAAACAGAGAGAGGCAAACTAAGACCACACCTCTGCAAAAGTGGAAAGGGCAAACTTCCTGTATGAGGCAGTTTTGTCTTCTTATCAATAGGTGGAGAGAGAGTAATCAGCTACAGTGGTCCAATCCCACCTTGGTGCGACCTACCGGACTTCCTTGAGTGGTGACCGCCAAATGATTAAGCCACGTGACTCTTTCTCACTCTGATCAATCTTTACTGGAGGGCGCACTATGTTAACCACTTGATTACGCTTGAAGCCAGTTAATTGAATTCGATTGACCACACACATTAGCATTGTAGCACTTCCTGCAGCACCATTTCTATTTTTTAGAGAATAGGAACCGCAATAATCAAGCAGGACAGACGCATGCAAATCAGCAAACAACGGCTACTTATTGTGTATTGTATTCGTCTTATTTATGTTGTCGACCTATAAATAAACCTTTGTTATACTTAATATAAGTGCAAAATAGTAGCGAACAAAATATGGCTAGGTTTCTTCAAATAAACAAGTTAGAAACGCGATTACGTGCCGCGGACACGCGGCTCATAGATACATGCCACTAATAAAAAAATAGAAGCTCCTTTATTCACGAAATCAAGAGCGAGGAACGACGGGTCACACGAGGGATCAGCGCAGTCGCTCTGCTGTGAATATCCCTAGCTACGCGCTAGCTGTACATATGACATACTGATGTGCTCGTCCACAAATTGACACAAGAAAAGGCGAGAAAGGCTTGAGCGGAACCTCTTTCAAAACACAGAAGTGCGCCGTAATGGAGTAATATAATGGATCAAGACTTGAACGTTGCTACGGGATTTGAACGCAGCGTCCCAAACTTGTGCCAAAATTTAAGCTTTTGGGTGTAGCTCTTAAATCTAAATGCTTTCATGTTTTAATATTACGATATCCACGTCCTTGCTGTATTTGCTCAATAGGAAAATGACTCTTATGTTATAGTTGTTACCAACAGTCGCAATTACGGCGATTAAGAACGCATTTGCCTCGTGTGACGAAAGGCTATGAATCCTTGAAATCTCCAAGCAGATGTACACAGCTCATCATTATTAAACTAAGTGGCGTGAGATTCCTCACTGTTGAAGCAGAAGATCTTTGACATAGCGCGCCAGCTGACTACGCTTCTTCCGGCTTCAAAATCGTACGGTAGGGACACGTTTTTGTAGGTCTGTAGAACATATCTTAGGATGCGAGTACTAGCCTGAATTAGTGAAATTTGTGTCAGCAGGTAGGTGCAGTAAATCGTTGAACATCGATTGCAAACATTAGTGGAATCTCTGAGGTGAAATGCCGTCAAGGTTTAGCGCCAAGGAGTGCGGACGTGTGTCTACGAAGCTCCGAAAGATTATGCTTCCTGTATGAGTGCACAAAGGTTACAAACCTTCGTGAAGCCCTTACGAACCCATACCTCCATCGACAGCCTGTATGGGTTCTTGATACTGTATAAGGATTGTAGGCCCTTTCAGACTCTATCCTCAACGTGCCTGGAAAAACTTGTGCCACGTAATGAAAATACGAACGGGACGATTTCGATTATTTTTGAATCCAGTCGGAACTCATAGCATTTGGCCAGTTTTTCTCCTCGTCCAAATTTCATCGCTTTAGTCTTGCTCGCATTAATCTACAGTTTGTTCCGGTTTACAGAATGCTGTAGAGTTACAAGCGACTGCTGCAAGTGAAAACGACTTCGGCAAAACAGTACTAAATCATCGGCATACATAAGCATTTCCACTTGTGAATGCCGACTATGTATTTCCGTTGGGAGGTCGCTTACCAACATTACCATATATATATATACCGCGCGGATATTAGAATTGCGTTTTATGGGATGCCAAAAGCCCGAACACTTAATGAATATTAACCAACATATCAAGTATCAGGTTCCCCGGGTTTAGATCCTACAGCGGGCGTGCAATAAAATGTGCAACAAAATGAAAACGTAAGTAGATAGTGGCAGTCTCTATACGCACTAACAGGTGGTCAAGGCTAATTAAAGCATCGCTGAGAAGATGTATTGCGGAGACAATACACTTTCACCTAATCTGTGTACGTAGTACCCCCAAACGACGGGTTAATATAAGAAATATATAAGAAAAAATATATATTTAAAAACAAATATATATATAAGAAATTGTTTACGGGCCTACACAGGGAAAAGTAATTATTGCTGGGGAGCTAAACTGCAATGAAGCAAAAACAAACTCTAGAACGCAACTCTACATGGAGGGATTACAGTATGGGACGGCATTTAGAAATCTAAGTATACTAAACAGTTGGCCTTATGGTTTTACTAATGTACTGCTCTTTAGTTCAAGCACAATTATAACATTATTGTTGTAATTTAAGATCATCCAAAACTGCAGTAACGTGTTAATATATACGCACATACAAGCGCATTCCTATATAGACATGTAGATGTATTTTGTTCTATTATTCTAGTACTTTTCACTTTGTGTAACGAGTGACACGCATGCAAGTTTAGTTTAAGCGTACCTCGCAAATAGCGTAAGAAAATCGGATGCCCTAATTTAAAAGGCTTTAAGCCGAACAGGCGTTAGGTATGTCTAATAGCAGAAAAGACATTAAGTATAGTTATTTGTACAACATAATTTATTTACACATATGGAATGTACACGAAGCCTACCTGGCAATGTAGCAGATATTTTACAGCTGTATTCTACTAGCTTTTTGCTGCCCAAGTCATTCAAGTTTGGATAACCAGGCCTGCGTTAGTTCGGTTGTGGATTGAGCGCTCATGACGTTTCACCTTTGGCTCGTATAGTGAAGAAAACGCACAGAACTGGCATCTATATGATTGGTGAGTGCGCTCATGGCAGCGCAGTGTTTTGTGGGTTGGTAGAATCTTACTACAAATCGAACACTGATGTACGTGCTGGCTTCTCTTATGCTCTTGAAGATCGACATCGTTCTGAGCCACCTCGCCGCATTGATCACATATGAGCGGATTCTCCTTAGCGTGGCGCACGACGTGCTGCTTAAGGGAGTCTGCGCGAGCACTCCTGAAGTCACAGAACGGGCATTTAAGAGACTTCTGGCCGGTGTGCGTAAGCATGTGTCGCTTTAGGTGGTGCTTACGAAGCGTGTGGAAGTCGCAAACCCCGCAAAAAAGCACATCGGATCCGTCGACCACGGCTCGCGAAGGTCGGCGTGCCAAACTCGGCTTTTCCATTAAATAAATACGCTTCGCCCTAGCCGCCAGGTTGGCTAGCATCCACAGATCAGACAATTCCTCAGCATCTGACGGAGCTGCGTAAGCGTTTTTCGGTTGAATGGAAGTTGTGGAATTTTGTGAAGGTGACAAGGAGCCACTCCTCGAGGTAGATCCGGTGGAGTTTGACAATGGCCACGTGCTGACCATTGATGCATCAGAGCTCTTGAACACTGGTAGGTGTTCAGACGTCGAGTGAGTAAAGCTGGTTCCAGCTGTTGCTCTAAACGTTAGATCCATGATGCTTGAGGGCATATGCAATCTGAAGATCACAGCTCGTAAGTTAGTGAACAATGTGATTATTCTTTGTCTTTCTTCCTACTTTTAAAGCCCCACGAATGCCCAAGAAAACAGAGAGAGGCAAACTAAGACCACACCTCTGCAAAAGTGGAAAGGGCAAACTTCCTGTATGAGGCAGTTTTGTCTTCTTATCAATAGGTGGAGAGAGAGTAATCAGCTACAGTGGTCCAATCCCACCTTGGTGCGACCTACCGGACTTCCTTGAGTGGTGACCGCCAAATGATTAAGCCACGTGACTCTTTCTCACTCTGATCAATCTTTACTGGAGGGCGCACTATGTTAACCACTTGATTACGCTTGAAGCCAGTTAATTGAATTCGATTGACCACACACATTAGCATTGTAGCACTTCCTGCAGCACCATTTCTATTTTTTAGAGAATAGGAACCGCAATAATCAAGCAGGACAGACGCATGCAAATCAGCAAACAACGGCTACTTATTGTGTATTGTATTCGTCTTATTTATGTTGTCGACCTATAAATAAACCTTTGTTATACTTAATATAAGTGCAAAATAGTAGCGAACAAAATATGGCTAGGTTTCTTCAAATAAACAAGTTAGAAACGCGATTACGTGCCGCGGACACGCGGCTCATAGATACATGCCACTAATAAAAAAATAGAAGCTCCTTTATTCACGAAATCAAGAGCGAGGAACGACGGGTCACACGAGGGATCAGCGCAGTCGCTCTGCTGTGAATATCCCTAGCTACGCGCTAGCTGTACATATGACATACTGATGTGCTCGTCCACAAATTGACACAAGAAAAGGCGAGAAAGGCTTGAGCGGAACCTCTTTCAAAACACAGAAGTGCGCCGTAATGGAGTAATATAATGGATCAAGACTTGAACGTTGCTACGGGATTTGAACGCAGCGTCCCAAACTTGTGCCAAAATTTAAGCTTTTGGGTGTAGCTCTTAAATCTAAATGCTTTCATGTTTTAATATTACGATATCCACGTCCTTGCTGTATTTGCTCAATAGGAAAATGACTCTTATGTTATAGTTGTTACCAACAGTCGCAATTACGGCGATTAAGAACGCATTTGCCTCGTGTGACGAAAGGCTATGAATCCTTGAAATCTCCAAGCAGATGTACACAGCTCATCATTATTAAACTAAGTGGCGTGAGATTCCTCACTGTTGAAGCAGAAGATCTTTGACATAGCGCGCCAGCTGACTACGCTTCTTCCGGCTTCAAAATCGTACGGTAGGGACACGTTTTTGTAGGTCTGTAGAACATATCTTAGGATGCGAGTACTAGCCTGAATTAGTGAAATTTGTGTCAGCAGGTAGGTGCAGTAAATCGTTGAACATCGATTGCAAACATTAGTGGAATCTCTGAGGTGAAATGCCGTCAAGGTTTAGCGCCAAGGAGTGCGGACGTGTGTCTACGAAGCTCCGAAAGATTATGCTTCCTGTATGAGTGCACAAAGGTTACAAACCTTCGTGAAGCCCTTACGAACCCATACCTCCATCGACAGCCTGTATGGGTTCTTGATACTGTATAAGGATTGTAGGCCCTTTCAGACTCTATCCTCAACGTGCCTGGAAAAACTTGTGCCACGTAATGAAAATACGAACGGGACGATTTCGATTATTTTTGAATCCAGTCGGAACTCATAGCATTTGGCCAGTTTTTCTCCTCGTCCAAATTTCATCGCTTTAGTCTTGCTCGCATTAATCTACAGTTTGTTCCGGTTTACAGAATGCTGTAGAGTTACAAGCGACTGCTGCAAGTGAAAACGACTTCGGCAAAACAGTACTAAATCATCGGCATACATAAGCATTTCCACTTGTGAATGCCGACTATGTATTTCCGTTGGGAGGTCGCTTACCAACATTACCATATATATATATATACCGCGCGGATATTAGAATTGCGTTTTATGGGATGCCAAAAGCCCGAACACTTAATGAATATTAACCAACATATCAAGTATCAGGTTCCCCGGGTTTAGATCCTACAGCGGGCGTGCAATAAAATGTGCAACAAAATGAAAACGTAAGTAGATAGTGGCAGTCTCTATACGCACTAACAGGTGGTCAAGGCTAATTAAAGCATCGCTGAGAAGATGTATTGCGGAGACAATACACTTTCACCTAATCTGTGTACGTAGTACCCCCAAACGACGGGTTAATATAAGAAATATATAAGAAAAAATATATATTTAAAAACAAATATATATATAAGAAATTGTTTACGGGCCTACACAGGGAAAAGTAATTATTGCTGGGGAGCTAAACTGCAATGAAGCAAAAACAAACTCTAGAACGCAACTCTACATGGAGGGATTACAGTATGGGACGGCATTTAGAAATCTAAGTATACTAAACAGTTGGCCTTATGGTTTTACTAATGTACTGCTCTTTAGTTCAAGCACAATTATAACATTATTGTTGTAATTTAAGATCATCCAAAACTGCAGTAACGTGTTAATATATACGCACATACAAGCGCATTCCTATATAGACATGTAGATGTATTTTGTTCTATTATTCTAGTACTTTTCACTTTGTGTAACGAGTGACACGCATGCAAGTTTAGTTTAAGCGTACCTCGCAAATAGCGTAAGAAAATCGGATGCCCTAATTTAAAAGGCTTTAAGCCGAACAGGCGTTAGGTATGTCTAATAGCAGAAAAGACATTAAGTATAGTTATTTGTACAACATAATTTATTTACACATATGGAATGTACACGAAGCCTACCTGGCAATGTAGCAGATATTTTACAGCTGTATTCTACTAGCTTTTTGCTGCCCAAGTCATTCAAGTTTGGATAACCAGGCCTGCGTTAGTTCGGTTGTGGATTGAGCGCTCATGACGTTTCACCTTTGGCTCGTATAGTGAAGAAAACGCACAGAACTGGCATCTATATGATTGGTGAGTGCGCTCATGGCAGCGCAGTGTTTTGTGGGTTGGTAGAATCTTACTACAAATCGAACACTGATGTACGTGCTGGCTTCTCTTATGCTCTTGAAGATCGACATCGTTCTGAGCCACCTCGCCGCATTGATCACATATGAGCGGATTCTCCTTAGCGTGGCGCACGACGTGCTGCTTAAGGGAGTCTGCGCGAGCACTCCTGAAGTCACAGAACGGGCATTTAAGAGACTTCTGGCCGGTGTGCGTAAGCATGTGTCGCTTTAGGTGGTGCTTACGAAGCGTGTGGAAGTCGCAAACCCCGCAAAAAAGCACATCGGATCCGTCGACCACGGCTCGCGAAGGTCGGCGTGCCAAACTCGGCTTTTCCATTAAATAAATACGCTTCGCCCTAGCCGCCAGGTTGGCTAGCATCCACAGATCAGACAATTCCTCAGCATCTGACGGAGCTGCGTAAGCGTTTTTCGGTTGAATGGAAGTTGTGGAATTTTGTGAAGGTGACAAGGAGCCACTCCTCGAGGTAGATCCGGTGGAGTTTGACAATGGCCACGTGCTGACCATTGATGCATCAGAGCTCTTGAACACTGGTAGGTGTTCAGACGTCGAGTGAGTAAAGCTGGTTCCAGCTGTTGCTCTAAACGTTAGATCCATGATGCTTGAGGGCATATGCAATCTGAAGATCACAGCTCGTAAGTTAGTGAACAATGTGATTATTCTTTGTCTTTCTTCCTACTTTTAAAGCCCCACGAATGCCCAAGAAAACAGAGAGAGGCAAACTAAGACCACACCTCTGCAAAAGTGGAAAGGGCAAACTTCCTGTATGAGGCAGTTTTGTCTTCTTATCAATAGGTGGAGAGAGAGTAATCAGCTACAGTGGTCCAATCCCACCTTGGTGCGACCTACCGGACTTCCTTGAGTGGTGACCGCCAAATGATTAAGCCACGTGACTCTTTCTCACTCTGATCAATCTTTACTGGAGGGCGCACTATGTTAACCACTTGATTACGCTTGAAGCCAGTTAATTGAATTCGATTGACCACACACATTAGCATTGTAGCACTTCCTGCAGCACCATTTCTATTTTTTAGAGAATAGGAACCGCAATAATCAAGCAGGACAGACGCATGCAAATCAGCAAACAACGGCTACTTATTGTGTATTGTATTCGTCTTATTTATGTTGTCGACCTATAAATAAACCTTTGTTATACTTAATATAAGTGCAAAATAGTAGCGAACAAAATATGGCTAGGTTTCTTCAAATAAACAAGTTAGAAACGCGATTACGTGCCGCGGACACGCGGCTCATAGATACATGCCACTAATAAAAAAATAGAAGCTCCTTTATTCACGAAATCAAGAGCGAGGAACGACTGGTCACACGAGGGATCAGCGCAGTCGCTCTGCTGTGAATATCCCTAGCTACGCGCTAGCTGTACATATGACATACTGATGTGCTCGTCCACAAATTGACACAAGAAAAGGCGAGAAAGGCTTGAGCGGAACCTCTTTCAAAACACAGAAGTGCGCCGTAATGGAGTAATATAATGGATCAAGACTTGAACGTTGCTACGGGATTTGAACGCAGCGTCCCAAACTTGTGCCAAAATTTAAGCTTTTGGGTGTAGCTCTTAAATCTAAATGCTTTCATGTTTTAATATTACGATATCCACGTCCTTGCTGTATTTGCTCAATAGGAAAATGACTCTTATGTTATAGTTGTTACCAACAGTCGCAATTACGGCGATTAAGAACGCATTTGCCTCGTGTGACGAAAGGCTATGAATCCTTGAAATCTCCAAGCAGATGTACACAGCTCATCATTATTAAACTAAGTGGCGTGAGATTCCTCACTGTTGAAGCAGAAGATCTTTGACATAGCGCGCCAGCTGACTACGCTTCTTCCGGCTTCAAAATCGTACGGTAGGGACACGTTTTTGTAGGTCTGTAGAACATATCTTAGGATGCGAGTACTAGCCTGAATTAGTGAAATTTGTGTCAGCAGGTAGGTGCAGTAAATCGTTGAACATCGATTGCAAACATTAGTGGAATCTCTGAGGTGAAATGCCGTCAAGGTTTAGCGCCAAGGAGTGCGGACGTGTGTCTACGAAGCTCCGAAAGATTATGCTTCCTGTATGAGTGCACAAAGGTTACAAACCTTCGTGAAGCCCTTACGAACCCATACCTCCATCGACAGCCTGTATGGGTTCTTGATACTGTATAAGGATTGTAGGCCCTTTCAGACTCTATCCTCAACGTGCCTGGAAAAACTTGTGCCACGTAATGAAAATACGACCCAGGTAGGGAAAGTAGGGGACGATTTCGATTATTTTTGAATCCAGTCGGAACTCATAGCATTTGGCCAGTTTTTCTCCTCGTCCAAATTTCATCGCTTTAGTCTTGCTCGCATTAATCTACAGTTTGTTCCGGTTTACAGAACGCTGTAGAGTTACAAGCGACTGCTGCAAGTGAAAACGACTTCGGCAAAACAGTACTAAATCATCGGCATACATAAGCATTTCCACTTGTGAATGCCGACTATGTATTTCCGTTGGGAGGTCGCTTACCAACATTACCATATATATATATATACCGCGCGGATATTAGAATTGCGTTTTATGGGATGCCAAAAGCCCGAACACTTAATGAATATTAACCAACATATCAAGTATCAGGTTTCCCGGGTTTAGATCCTACAGCGGGCGTGCAATAAAATGTGCAACAAAATGAAAACGTAAGTAGATAGTGGCAGTCTCTATACGCACTAACAGGTGGTCAAGGCTAATTAAAGCATCGCTGAGAAGATGTATTGCGGAGACAATACACTTTCACCTAATCTGTGTACGTAGTACCCCCAAACGACGGGTTAATATAAGAAATATATAAGAAAAAATATATATTTAAAAACAAATATATATATATAAGAAATTGTTTACGGGCCTACACAGGGAAAAGTAATTATTGCTGGGGAGCTAAACTGCAATGAAGCAAAAACAAACTCTAGAACGCAACTCTACATGGAGGGATTACAGTATGGGACGGCATTTAGAAATCTAAGTATACTAAACAGTTGGCCTTATGGTTTTACTAATGTACTGCTCTTTAGTTCAAGCACAATTATAACATTATTGTTGTAATTTAAGATCATCCAAAACTGCAGTAACGTGTTAATATATACGCACATACAAGCGCATTCCTATATAGACATGTAGATGTATTTTGTTCTATTATTCTAGTACTTTTCACTTTGTGTAACGAGTGACACGCATGCAAGTTTAGTTTAAGCGTACCTCGCAAATAGCGTAAGAAAATCGGATGCCCTAATTTAAAAGGCTTTAAGCCGAACAGGCGTTAGGTATGTCTAATAGCAGAAAAGACATTAAGTATAGTTATTTGTACAACATAATTTATTTACACATATGGAATGTACACGAAGCCTACCTGGCAATGTAGCAGATATTTTACAGCTGTATTCTACTAGCTTTTTGCTGCCCAAGTCATTCAAGTTTGGATAACCAGGCCTGCGTTAGTTCGGTTGTGGATTGAGCGCTCATGACGTTTCACCTTTGGCTCGTATAGTGAAGAAAACGCACAGAACTGGCATCTATATGATTGGTGAGTGCGCTCATGGCAGCGCAGTGTTTTGTGGGTTGGTAGAATCTTACTACAAATCGAACACTGATGTACGTGCTGGCTTCTCTTATGCTCTTGAAGATCGACATCGTTCTGAGCCACCTCGCCGCATTGATCACATATGAGCGGATTCTCCTTAGCGTGGCGCACGACGTGCTGCTTAAGGGAGTCTGCGCGAGCACTCCTGAAGTCACAGAACGGGCATTTAAGAGACTTCTGGCCGGTGTGCGTAAGCATGTGTCGCTTTAGGTGGTGCTTACGAAGCGTGTGGAAGTCGCAAACCCCGCAAAAAAGCACATCGGATCCGTCGACCACGGCTCGCGAAGGTCGGCGTGCCAAACTCGGCTTTTCCATTAAATAAATACGCTTCGCCCTAGCCGCCAGGTTGGCTAGCATCCACAGATCAGACAATTCCTCAGCATCTGACGGAGCTGCGTAAGCGTTTTTCGGTTGAATGGAAGTTGTGGAATTTTGTGAAGGTGACAAGGAGCCACTCCTCGAGGTAGATCCGGTGGAGTTTGACAATGGCCACGTGCTGACCATTGATGCATCAGAGCTCTTGAACACTGGTAGGTGTTCAGACGTCGAGTGAGTAAAGCTGGTTCCAGCTGTTGCTCTAAACGTTAGATCCATGATGCTTGAGGGCATATGCAATCTGAAGATCACAGCTCGTAAGTTAGTGAACAATGTGATTATTCTTTGTCTTTCTTCCTACTTTTAAAGCCCCACGAATGCCCAAGAAAACAGAGAGAGGCAAACTAAGACCACACCTCTGCAAAAGTGGAAAGGGCAAACTTCCTGTATGAGGCAGTTTTGTCTTCTTATCAATAGGTGGAGAGAGAGTAATCAGCTACAGTGGTCCAATCCCACCTTGGTGCGACCTACCGGACTTCCTTGAGTGGTGACCGCCAAATGATTAAGCCACGTGACTCTTTCTCACTCTGATCAATCTTTACTGGAGGGCGCACTATGTTAACCACTTGATTACGCTTGAAGCCAGTTAATTGAATTCGATTGACCACACACATTAGCATTGTAGCACTTCCTGCAGCACCATTTCTATTTTTTAGAGAATAGGAACCGCAATAATCAAGCAGGACAGACGCATGCAAATCAGCAAACAACGGCTACTTATTGTGTATTGTATTCGTCTTATTTATGTTGTCGACCTATAAATAAACCTTTGTTATACTTAATATAAGTGCAAAATAGTAGCGAACAAAATATGGCTAGGTTTCTTCAAATAAACAAGTTAGAAACGCGATTACGTGCCGCGGACACGCGGCTCATAGATACATGCCACTAATAAAAAAATAGAAGCTCCTTTATTCACGAAATCAAGAGCGAGGAACGACTGGTCACACGAGGGATCAGCGCAGTCGCTCTGCTGTGAATATCCCTAGCTACGCGCTAGCTGTACATATGACATACTGATGTGCTCGTCCACAAATTGACACAAGAAAAGGCGAGAAAGGCTTGAGCGGAACCTCTTTCAAAACACAGAAGTGCGCCGTAATGGAGTAATATAATGGATCAAGACTTGAACGTTGCTACGGGATTTGAACGCAGCGTCCCAAACTTGTGCCAAAATTTAAGCTTTTGGGTGTAGCTCTTAAATCTAAATGCTTTCATGTTTTAATATTACGATATCCACGTCCTTGCTGTATTTGCTCAATAGGAAAATGACTCTTATGTTATAGTTGTTACCAACAGTCGCAATTACGGCGATTAAGAACGCATTTGCCTCGTGTGACGAAAGGCTATGAATCCTTGAAATCTCCAAGCAGATGTACACAGCTCATCATTATTAAACTAAGTGGCGTGAGATTCCTCACTGTTGAAGCAGAAGATCTTTGACATAGCGCGCCAGCTGACTACGCTTCTTCCGGCTTCAAAATCGTACGGTAGGGACACGTTTTTGTAGGTCTGTAGAACATATCTTAGGATGCGAGTACTAGCCTGAATTAGTGAAATTTGTGTCAGCAGGTAGGTGCAGTAAATCGTTGAACATCGATTGCAAACATTAGTGGAATCTCTGAGGTGAAATGCCGTCAAGGTTTAGCGCCAAGGAGTGCGGACGTGTGTCTACGAAGCTCCGAAAGATTATGCTTCCTGTATGAGTGCACAAAGGTTACAAACCTTCGTGAAGCCCTTACGAACCCATACCTCCATCGACAGCCTGTATGGGTTCTTGATACTGTATAAGGATTGTAGGCCCTTTCAGACTCTATCCTCAACGTGCCTGGAAAAACTTGTGCCACGTAATGAAAATACGACCCCAGGTAGGGAAAGTAGGGGACGATTTCGATTATTTTTGAATCCAGTCGGAACTCATAGCATTTGGCCAGTTTTTCTCCTCGTCCAAATTTCATCGCTTTAGTCTTGCTCGCATTAATCTACAGTTTGTTCCGGTTTACAGAACGCTGTAGAGTTACAAGCGACTGCTGCAAGTGAAAACGACTTCGGCAAAACAGTACTAAATCATCGGCATACATAAGCATTTCCACTTGTGAATGCCGACTATGTATTTCCGTTGGGAGGTCGCTTACCAACATTACCATATATATATATATACCGCGCGGATATTAGAATTGCGTTTTATGGGATGCCAAAAGCCCGAACACTTAATGAATATTAACCAACATATCAAGTATCAGGTTTCCCGGGTTTAGATCCTACAGCGGGCGTGCAATAAAATGTGCAACAAAATGAAAACGTAAGTAGATAGTGGCAGTCTCTATACGCACTAACAGGTGGTCAAGGCTAATTAAAGCATCGCTGAGAAGATGTATTGCGGAGACAATACACTTTCACCTAATCTGTGTACGTAGTACCCCCAAACGACGGGTTAATATAAGAAATATATAAGAAAAAATATATATTTAAAAACAAATATATATATATAAGAAATTGTTTACGGGCCTACACAGGGAAAAGTAATTATTGCTGGGGAGCTAAACTGCAATGAAGCAAAAACAAACTCTAGAACGCAACTCTACATGGAGGGATTACAGTATGGGACGGCATTTAGAAATCTAAGTATACTAAACAGTTGGCCTTATGGTTTTACTAATGTACTGCTCTTTAGTTCAAGCACAATTATAACATTATTGTTGTAATTTAAGATCATCCAAAACTGCAGTAACGTGTTAATATATACGCACATACAAGCGCATTCCTATATAGACATGTAGATGTATTTTGTTCTATTATTCTAGTACTTTTCACTTTGTGTAACGAGTGACACGCATGCAAGTTTAGTTTAAGCGTACCTCGCAAATAGCGTAAGAAAATCGGATGCCCTAATTTAAAAGGCTTTAAGCCGAACAGGCGTTAGGTATGTCTAATAGCAGAAAAGACATTAAGTATAGTTATTTGTACAACATAATTTATTTACACATATGGAATGTACACGAAGCCTACCTGGCAATGTAGCAGATATTTTACAGCTGTATTCTACTAGCTTTTTGCTGCCCAAGTCATTCAAGTTTGGATAACCAGGCCTGCGTTAGTTCGGTTGTGGATTGAGCGCTCATGACGTTTCACCTTTGGCTCGTATAGTGAAGAAAACGCACAGAACTGGCATCTATATGATTGGTGAGTGCGCTCATGGCAGCGCAGTGTTTTGTGGGTTGGTAGAATCTTACTACAAATCGAACACTGATGTACGTGCTGGCTTCTCTTATGCTCTTGAAGATCGACATCGTTCTGAGCCACCTCGCCGCATTGATCACATATGAGCGGATTCTCCTTAGCGTGGCGCACGACGTGCTGCTTAAGGGAGTCTGCGCGAGCACTCCTGAAGTCACAGAACGGGCATTTAAGAGACTTCTGGCCGGTGTGCGTAAGCATGTGTCGCTTTAGGTGGTGCTTACGAAGCGTGTGGAAGTCGCAAACCCCGCAAAAAAGCACATCGGATCCGTCGACCACGGCTCGCGAAGGTCGGCGTGCCAAACTCGGCTTTTCCATTAAATAAATACGCTTCGCCCTAGCCGCCAGGTTGGCTAGCATCCACAGATCAGACAATTCCTCAGCATCTGACGGAGCTGCGTAAGCGTTTTTCGGTTGAATGGAAGTTGTGGAATTTTGTGAAGGTGACAAGGAGCCACTCCTCGAGGTAGATCCGGTGGAGTTTGACAATGGCCACGTGCTGACCATTGATGCATCAGAGCTCTTGAACACTGGTAGGTGTTCAGACGTCGAGTGAGTAAAGCTGGTTCCAGCTGTTGCTCTAAACGTTAGATCCATGATGCTTGAGGGCATATGCAATCTGAAGATCACAGCTCGTAAGTTAGTGAACAATGTGATTATTCTTTGTCTTTCTTCCTACTTTTAAAGCCCCACGAATGCCCAAGAAAACAGAGAGAGGCAAACTAAGACCACACCTCTGCAAAAGTGGAAAGGGCAAACTTCCTGTATGAGGCAGTTTTGTCTTCTTATCAATAGGTGGAGAGAGAGTAATCAGCTACAGTGGTCCAATCCCACCTTGGTGCGACCTACCGGACTTCCTTGAGTGGTGACCGCCAAATGATTAAGCCACGTGACTCTTTCTCACTCTGATCAATCTTTACTGGAGGGCGCACTATGTTAACCACTTGATTACGCTTGAAGCCAGTTAATTGAATTCGATTGACCACACACATTAGCATTGTAGCACTTCCTGCAGCACCATTTCTATTTTTTAGAGAATAGGAACCGCAATAATCAAGCAGGACAGACGCATGCAAATCAGCAAACAACGGCTACTTATTGTGTATTGTATTCGTCTTATTTATGTTGTCGACCTATAAATAAACCTTTGTTATACTTAATATAAGTGCAAAATAGTAGCGAACAAAATATGGCTAGGTTTCTTCAAATAAACAAGTTAGAAACGCGATTACGTGCCGCGGACACGCGGCTCATAGATACATGCCACTAATAAAAAAATAGAAGCTCCTTTATTCACGAAATCAAGAGCGAGGAACGACTGGTCACACGAGGGATCAGCGCAGTCGCTCTGCTGTGAATATCCCTAGCTACGCGCTAGCTGTACATATGACATACTGATGTGCTCGTCCACAAATTGACACAAGAAAAGGCGAGAAAGGCTTGAGCGGAACCTCTTTCAAAACACAGAAGTGCGCCGTAATGGAGTAATATAATGGATCAAGACTTGAACGTTGCTACGGGATTTGAACGCAGCGTCCCAAACTTGTGCCAAAATTTAAGCTTTTGGGTGTAGCTCTTAAATCTAAATGCTTTCATGTTTTAATATTACGATATCCACGTCCTTGCTGTATTTGCTCAATAGGAAAATGACTCTTATGTTATAGTTGTTACCAACAGTCGCAATTACGGCGATTAAGAACGCATTTGCCTCGTGTGACGAAAGGCTATGAATCCTTGAAATCTCCAAGCAGATGTACACAGCTCATCATTATTAAACTAAGTGGCGTGAGATTCCTCACTGTTGAAGCAGAAGATCTTTGACATAGCGCGCCAGCTGACTACGCTTCTTCCGGCTTCAAAATCGTACGGTAGGGACACGTTTTTGTAGGTCTGTAGAACATATCTTAGGATGCGAGTACTAGCCTGAATTAGTGAAATTTGTGTCAGCAGGTAGGTGCAGTAAATCGTTGAACATCGATTGCAAACATTAGTGGAATCTCTGAGGTGAAATGCCGTCAAGGTTTAGCGCCAAGGAGTGCGGACGTGTGTCTACGAAGCTCCGAAAGATTATGCTTCCTGTATGAGTGCACAAAGGTTACAAACCTTCGTGAAGCCCTTACGAACCCATACCTCCATCGACAGCCTGTATGGGTTCTTGATACTGTATAAGGATTGTAGGCCCTTTCAGACTCTATCCTCAACGTGCCTGGAAAAACTTGTGCCACGTAATGAAAATACGACCCCAGGTAGGGAAAGTAGGGGACGATTTCGATTATTTTTGAATCCAGTCGGAACTCATAGCATTTGGCCAGTTTTTCTCCTCGTCCAAATTTCATCGCTTTAGTCTTGCTCGCATTAATCTACAGTTTGTTCCGGTTTACAGAACGCTGTAGAGTTACAAGCGACTGCTGCAAGTGAAAACGACTTCGGCAAAACAGTACTAAATCATCGGCATACATAAGCATTTCCACTTGTGAATGCCGACTATGTATTTCCGTTGGGAGGTCGCTTACCAACATTACCATATATATATATATATATACCGCGCGGATATTAGAATTGCGTTTTATGGGATGCCAAAAGCCCGAACACTTAATGAATATTAACCAACATATCAAGTATCAGGTTTCCCGGGTTTAGATCCTACAGCGAGGCGTGCAATAAAATGTGCAACAAAATGAAAACGTAAGTAGATAGTGGCAGTCTCTATACGCACTAACAGGTGGTCAAGGCTAATTAAAGCATCGCTGAGAAGATGTATTGCGGAGACAATACACTTTCACCTAATCTGTGTACGTAGTACCCCCAAACGACGGGTTAATATAAGAAATATATAAAAACAAATATATATTTAAAACAAATATATATATAAGAAATTGTTTACGGGCCTACACAGGGAAAAGTAATTATTGCTGGGGAGCTAAACTGCAATGAAGCAAAAACAAACTCTAGAACGCAACTCTACATGGAGGGATTACACAAGCACAATTATAACATTATTGTTGTAATTTAAGATCATCCAAAACTGCAGTAACGTGTTAATATATACGCACATACAAGCGCATTCCTATATAACCATGTAGATGTTTTTTGTTCTATTATTCTAGTACTTTTCGCTTTGTGTAACGAGTGACACGCATGCAAGTTTAGTTTAAGCGTACCTCGCAAATAGCGTAAGAAAATCGGATGCCCTAATTTAAAAGGCTTTAAGCCGAACAGGCGTTAGGTATGTCTAATAGCAGAAAAGACATTAAGTATAGTTATTTGTACAACATAATTTATTTACACATATGGAATGTACACGAAGCCTACCTGGCAATGTAGCAGATATTTTACAGCTGTATTCTACTAGCTTTTTGCTGCCCAAGTCATTCAAGTTTGGATAACCAGGCCTGCGTTAGTTCGGTTGTGGATTGAGCGCTCATGACGTTTCACCTTTGGCTCGTATAGTGAAGAAAACGCACAGAACTGGCATCTATATGATTGGTGAGTGCGCTCATGGCAGCGCAGTGTTTTGTGGGTTGGTAGAATCTTACTACAAATCGAACACTGATGTACGTGCTGGCTTCTCTTATGCTCTTGAAGATCGACATCGTTCTGAGCCACCTCGCCGCATTGATCACATATGAGCGGATTCTCCTTAGCGTGGCGCACGACGTGCTGCTTAAGGGAGTCTGCGCGAGCACTCCTGAAGTCACAGAACGGGCATTTAAGAGACTTCTGGCCGGTGTGCGTAAGCATGTGTCGCTTTAGGTGGTGCTTACGAAGCGTGTGGAAGTCGCAAACCCCGCAAAAAAGCACATCGGATCCGTCGACCACGGCTCGCGAAGGTCGGCGTGCCAAACTCGGCTTTTCCATTAAATAAATACGCTTCGCCCTAGCCGCCAGGTTGGCTAGCATCCACAGATCAGACAATTCCTCAGCATCTGACGGAGCTGCGTAAGCGTTTTTCGGTTGAATGGAAGTTGTGGAATTTTGTGAAGGTGACAAGGAGCCACTCCTCGAGGTAGATCCGGTGGAGTTTGACAATGGCCACGTGCTGACCATTGATGCATCAGAGCTCTTGAACACTGGTAGGTGTTCAGACGTCGAGTGAGTAAAGCTGGTTCCAGCTGTTGCTCTAAACGTTAGATCCATGATGCTTGAGGGCATATGCAATCTGAAGATCACAGCTCGTAAGTTAGTGAACAATGTGATTATTCTTTGTCTTTCTTCCTACTTTTAAAGCCCCACGAATGCCCAAGAAAACAGAGAGAGGCAAACTAAGACCACACCTCTGCAAAAGTGGAAAGGGCAAACTTCCTGTATGAGGCAGTTTTGTCTTCTTATCAATAGGTGGAGAGAGAGTAATCAGCTACAGTGGTCCAATCCCACCTTGGTGCGACCTACCGGACTTCCTTGAGTGGTGACCGCCAAATGATTAAGCCACGTGACTCTTTCTCACTCTGATCAATCTTTACTGGAGGGCGCACTATGTTAACCACTTGATTACGCTTGAAGCCAGTTAATTGAATTCGATTGACCACACACATTAGCATTGTAGCACTTCCTGCAGCACCATTTCTATTTTTTAGAGAATAGGAACCGCAATAATCAAGCAGGACAGACGCATGCAAATCAGCAAACAACGGCTACTTATTGTGTATTGTATTCGTCTTATTTATGTTGTCGACCTATAAATAAACCTTTGTTATACTTAATATAAGTGCAAAATAGTAGCGAACAAAATATGGCTAGGTTTCTTCAAATAAACAAGTTAGAAACGCGATTACGTGCCGCGGACACGCGGCTCATAGATACATGCCACTAATAAAAAAATAGAAGCTCCTTTATTCACGAAATCAAGAGCGAGGAACGACTGGTCACACGAGGGATCAGCGCAGTCGCTCTGCTGTGAATATCCCTAGCTACGCGCTAGCTGTACATATGACATACTGATGTGCTCGTCCACAAATTGACACAAGAAAAGGCGAGAAAGGCTTGAGCGAAACCTCTTTCAAAACACAGAAGTGCGCCGTAATGGAGTAATATAATGGATCAAGACTTGAACGTTGCTACGGGATTTGAACGCAGCGTCCCAAACTTGTGCCAAAATTTAAGCTTTTGGGTGTAGCTCTTAAATCTAAATGCTTTCATGTTTTAATATTACGATATCCACGTCCTTGCTGTATTTGCTCAATAGGAAAATGACTCTTATGTTATAGTTGTTACCAACAGTCGCAATTACGGCGATTAAGAACGCATTTGCCCCGTGTGACGAAAGGCTATGAATCCTTGAAATCTCCAAGCAGATGTACACAGCTCATCATTATTAAACTAAGTGGCGTGAGATTCCTCACTGTTGAAGCAGAAGATCTTTGACGTAGTGCGCCAGCTGACTACGCTTCTTCCGGCTTCAAAATCGTACGGTAGGGACACGTTTTTGTAGGTCTGTAGAACATATCTTAGGATGCGAGTACTAGCCTGAATTAGTGAAATTTGTGTCAGCAGGTAGGTGCAGTAAATCGTTGAACATCGATTGCAAACATTAGTGGAATCTCTGAGGTGAAATGCCGTCAAGGTTTAGCGCCAAGGAGTGCGGACGTGTGTCTACGAAGCTCCAAAAGATCATGCTTCCTGTATGAGTGCACAAAGGTTACAAACCTTCGTGAAGCCCTTACGAACCCATACCTCCATCGACAGCCTGTATGGGTTCTTGATACTGTATAAGGATTGTAGGCCCTTTTAGACTCTATCCTCAACGTGCCTGGAAAAACTTGTGCCACGTAATGAAAATACGACCCCAGGTAGGGAAAGTAGGGGACGATTTCGATTATTTTTGAATCCAGTCGGAACTCATAGCATTTGGCCAGTTTTTCTCCTCGTCCAAATTTCATCGCTTTAGTCTTGCTCGCATTAATCTACAGTTTGTTCCGGTTTACAGAACGCTGTAGAGTTACAAGCGACTGCTGCAAGTGAAAACGACTTCGGCAAAACAGTACTAAATCATCGGCATACATAAGCATTTCCACTTGTGAATGCCGACTATGTATTTCCGTTGGGAGGTCGCTTACCAACATTACCATATATATATATATATACCGCGCGGATATTAGAATTGCGTTTTATGGGATGCCAAAAGCCCGAACACTTAATGAATATTAACCAACATATCAAGTATCAGGTTTCCCGGG
The DNA here is from genome assembly GCA_003439945.1 of Dermanyssus gallinae. NCBI lineage: Eukaryota > Metazoa > Arthropoda > Arachnida > Mesostigmata > Dermanyssidae > Dermanyssus > Dermanyssus gallinae. Next base: position 46,799 of record QVRM01004237.1, read on the forward strand.
TTTAGATCCTACAGCGGGCGTGCAATAAAATGTGCAACAAAATGAAAACGTAAGTAGATAGTGGCAGTCTCTATACGCACTAACAGGTGGTCAAGGCTAATTAAAGCATCGCTGAGAAGATGTATTGCGGAGACAATACACTTTCACCTAATCTGTGTACGTAGTACCCCCAAACGACGGGTTAATATAAGAAATATATAAAAACAAATATATATTTAAAAACAAATATATATATAAGAAATTGTTTACGGGCCTACACAGGGAAAAGTAATTATTGCTGGGGAGCTAAACTGCAATGAAGCAAAAACAAACTCTAGAACGCAACTCTACATGGAGGGATTACACAAGCACAATTATAACATTATTGTTGTAATTTAAGATCATCCAAAACTGCAGTAACGTGTTAATATATACGCACATACAAGCGCATTCCTATATAACCATGTAGATGTTTTTTGTTCTATTATTCTAGTACTTTTCACTTTGTGTAACGAGTGACACGCATGCAAGTTTAGTTTAAGCGTACCTCGCAAATAGCGTAAGAAAATCGGATGCCCTAATTTAAAAGGCTTTAAGCCGAACAGGCGTTAGGTATGTCTAATAGCAGAAAAGACATTAAGTATAGTTATTTGTACAACATAATTTATTTACACATATGGAATGTACACGAAGCCTACCTGGCAATGTAGCAGATATTTTACAGCTGTATTCTACTAGCTTTTTGCTGCCCAAGTCATTCAAGTTTGGATAACCAGGCCTGCGTTAGTTCGGTTGTGGATTGAGCGCTCATGACGTTTCACCTTTGGCTCGTATAGTGAAGAAAACGCACAGAACTGGCATCTATATGATTGGTGAGTGCGCTCATGGCAGCGCAGTGTTTTGTGGGTTGGTAGAATCTTACTACAAATCGAACACTGATGTACGTGCTGGCTTCTCTTATGCTCTTGAAGATCGACATCGTTCTGAGCCACCTCGCCGCATTGATCACATATGAGCGGATTCTCCTTAGCGTGGCGCACGACGTGCTGCTTAAGGGAGTCTGCGCGAGCACTCCTGAAGTCACAGAACGGGCATTTAAGAGACTTCTGGCCGGTGTGCGTAAGCATGTGTCGCTTTAGGTGGTGCTTACGAAGCGTGTGGAAGTCGCAAACCCCGCAAAAAAGCACATCGGATCCGTCGACCACGGCTCGCGAAGGTCGGCGTGCCAAACTCGGCTTTTCCATTAAATAAATACGCTTCGCCCTAGCCGCCAGGTTGGCTAGCATCCACAGATCAGACAATTCCTCAGCATCTGACGGAGCTGCGTAAGCGTTTTTCGGTTGAATGGAAGTTGTGGAATTTTGTGAAGGTGACAAGGAGCCACTCCTCGAGGTAGATCCGGTGGAGTTTGACAATGGCCACGTGCTGACCATTGATGCATCAGAGCTCTTGAACACTGGTAGGTGTTCAGACGTCGAGTGAGTAAAGCTGGTTCCAGCTGTTGCTCTAAACGTTAGATCCATGATGCTTGAGGGCATATGCAATCTGAAGATCACAGCTCGTAAGTTAGTGAACAATGTGATTATTCTTTGTCTTTCTTCCTACTTTTAAAGCCCCACGAATGCCCAAGAAAACAGAGAGAGGCAAACTAAGACCACACCTCTGCAAAAGTGGAAAGGGCAAACTTCCTGTATGAGGCAGTTTTGTCTTCTTATCAATAGGTGGAGAGAGAGTAATCAGCTACAGTGGTCCAATCCCACCTTGGTGCGACCTACCGGACTTCCTTGAGTGGTGACCGCCAAATGATTAAGCCACGTGACTCTTTCTCACTCTGATCAATCTTTACTGGAGGGCGCACTATGTTAACCACTTGATTACGCTTGAAGCCAGTTAATTGAATTCGATTGACCACACACATTAGCATTGTAGCACTTCCTGCAGCACCATTTCTATTTTTTAGAGAATAGGAACCGCAATAATCAAGCAGGACAGACGCATGCAAATCAGCAAACAACGGCTACTTATTGTGTATTGTATTCGTCTTATTTATGTTGTCGACCTATAAATAAACCTTTGTTATACTTAATATAAGTGCAAAATAGTAGCGAACAAAATATGGCTAGGTTTCTTCAAATAAACAAGTTAGAAACGCGATTACGTGCCGCGGACACGCGGCTCATAGATACATGCCACTAATAAAAAAATAGAAGCTCCTTTATTCACGAAATCAAGAGCGAGGAACGACTGGTCACACGAGGGATCAGCGCAGTCGCTCTGCTGTGAATATCCCTAGCTACGCGCTAGCTGTACATATGACATACTGATGTGCTCGTCCACAAATTGACACAAGAAAAGGCGAGAAAGGCTTGAGCGAAACCTCTTTCAAAACACAGAAGTGCGCCGTAATGGAGTAATATAATGGATCAAGACTTGAACGTTGCTACGGGATTTGAACGCAGCGTCCCAAACTTGTGCCAAAATTTAAGCTTTGGGTGTAGCTCTTAAATCTAAATGCTTTCATGTTTTAATATTACGATATCCACGTCCTTGCTGTATTTGCTCAATAGGAAAATGACTCTTATGTTATAGTTGTTACCAACAGTCGCAATTACGGCGATTAAGAACGCATTTGCCCCGTGTGACGAAAGGCTATGAATCCTTGAAATCTCCAAGCAGATGTACACAGCTCATCATTATTAAACTAAGTGGCGTGAGATTCCTCACTGTTGAAGCAGAAGATCTTTGACGTAGTGCGCCAGCTGACTACGCTTCTTCCGGCTTCAAAATCGTACGGTAGGGACACGTTTTTGTAGGTCTGTAGAACATATCTTAGGATGCGAGTACTAGCCTGAATTAGTGAAATTTGTGTCAGCAGGTAGGTGCAGTAAATCGTTGAACATCGATTGCAAACATTAGTGGAATCTCTGAGGTGAAATGCCGTCAAGGTTTAGCGCCAAGGAGTGCGGACGTGTGTCTACGAAGCTCCAAAAGATCATGCTTCCTGTATGAGTGCACAAAGGTTACAAACCTTCGTGAAGCCCTTACGAACCCATACCTCCATCGACAGCCTGTATGGGTTCTTGATACTGTATAAGGATTGTAGGCCCTTTTAGACTCTATCCTCAACGTGCCTGGAAAAACTTGTGCCACGTAATGAAAATACGACCCCAGGTAGGGAAAGTAGGGGACGATTTCGATTATTTTTGAATCCAGTCGGAACTCATAGCATTTGGCCAGTTTTTCTCCTCGTCCAAATTTCATCGCTTTAGTCTTGCTCGCATTAATCTACAGTTTGTTCCGGTTTACAGAACGCTGTAGAGTTACAAGCGACTGCTGCAAGTGAAAACGACTTCGGCAAAACAGTACTAAATCATCGGCATACATAAGCATTTCCACTTGTGAATGCCGACTATGTATTTCCGTTGGGAGGTCGCTTACCAACATTACCATATATATATATATATACCGCGCGGATATTAGAATTGCGTTTTATGGGATGCCAAAAGCCCGAACACTTAATGAATATTAACCAACATATCAAGTATCAGGTTTCCCGGGTTTAGATCCTACAGCGGGCGTGCAATAAAATGTGCAACAAATGAAAACGTAAGTAGATAGTGGCAGTCTCTATACGCACTAACAGGTGGTCAAGGCTAATTAAAGCATCGCTGAGAAGATGTATTGCGGAGACAATACACTTTCACCTAATCTGTGTACGTAGTACCCCCAAACGACGGGTTAATATAAGAAATATATAAAAACAAATATATATTAAACAAATATATATATAAGAAATTGTTTACGGGCCTACACAGGGAAAAGTAATTATTGCTGGGGAGCTAAACTGCAATGAAGCAAAAACAAACTCTAGAACGCAACTCTACATGGAGGGATTACACAAGCACAATTATAACATTATTGTTGTAATTTAAGATCATCCAAAACTGCAGTAGTAACGTGTTAATATATACGCACATACAAGCGCATTCCTATATAACCATGTAGATGTTTTTGTTCTATTATTCTAGTACTTTTCACTTTGTGTAACGAGTGACACGCATGCAAGTTTAGTTTAAGCGTACCTCGCAAATAGCGTAAGAAAATCGGATGCCCTAATTTAAAAGGCTTTAAGCCGAACAGGCGTTAGGTATGTCTAATAGCAGAAAAGACATTAAGTATAGTTATTTGTACAACATAATTTATTTACACATATGGAATGTACACGAAGCCTACCTGGCAATGTAGCAGATATTTTACAGCTGTATTCTACTAGCTTTTTGCTGCCCAAGTCATTCAAGTTTGGATAACCAGGCCTGCGTTAGTTCGGTTGTGGATTGAGCGCTCATGACGTTTCACCTTTGGCTCGTATAGTGAAGAAACGCACAGAACTGGCATCTATATGATTGGTGAGTGCGCTCATGGCAGCGCAGTGTTTGTGGGTTGGTAGAATCTTACTACAAATCGAACACTGATTGTACGTGCTGGCTTCTCTTATGCTCTTGAAGATTCGACATCGTTCTGAGCCACCTCGCCGCATTGATCACATTATGAGCGGATTTCTCCTTAGCGTGGCGCACGACGTGCTGCTTAAGGGAGTCTGCGCGAGCACTCCTGAAGTCACCAGAACGGGCATTTAAGAGACTTCTGGCCGGTGTGCGTAAGCATGTGTCGCTTTAGGTGGTGCTTACGAAGCGTGTGAAAGTCGCAAACCCCGCAAAAAAGCACATCGGATCCGTCGACCACGGCTCGCGAAGGTCGGCGTGCCAAACTCGGCTTTTCCATTAAATAAATACGCTTCGCCTAGCCGCCAGGTTGGCTAGCATCCACAGATCAGACAATTCCTCAGCATCTGACGGAGCTGCGTAAGCGTTTTTCGGTTGAATGGAAGTTGTGGAATTTTGTGAAGGTGACAAGGAGCCACTCCTCGAGGTAGATCCGGTGGAGTTTGACAATGGCCACGTGCTGACCATTGATGCATCAGAGCTCTTGAACACTGGTAGGTGTTCAGACGTCGAGTGAGTAAAGCTGGTTCCAGCTGTTGCTCTAAACGTTAGATCCATTGTGCTTGAGGGCATATGCAATCTGAAGATCACAGCTCGTAAGTTAGTGAACAATGTGATTATTATTTGTCTTTCTTCCTACTTTTAAAGCCCCACGAATGCCCAAGAAAACAGAGAGAGGCAAACTAAGACCACACCTCTGCAAAAGTGGAAAGGGCAAACTTCCTGTATGAGGCAGTTTTGTCTTCTTATCAATAGGTGGAGAGAGAGTAATCAGCTACAGTGGTCCAATCCCACCTTGGTGCGACCTACCGGACTTCCTTGAGTGGTGACCGCCAAATGATTAAGCCACGTGACTCTTTCTCACTCTGATCAATCTTTACTGGAGGGCGCACTATGTTAACCACTTGATTACGCTTGAAGCCAGTTAATTGAATTCGATTGACCACACACATTAGCATTGTAGCACTTCCTGCAGCACCATTTCTATTTTTTAGAGAATAGGAACCGCAATAATCAAGCAGGACAGACGCATGCAAATCAGCAAACAACGGCTACTTATTGTGTATTGTATTCGTCTTATTTATGTTGTCGACCTATAAATAAACCTTTGTTACTTAATATAAGTGCAAAATAGTAGCGAACAAAATATGGCTAGGTTTCTTCAAATAAACAAGTTAGAAACGCGATTACGTGCCGCGGACACGCGGCTCATAGATACATGCCACTAATAAAAAAATAGAAGCTCCTTTATTCACGAATCAAGAGCGAGGAACGACGGGTCACACGAGGGATCAGCGCAGTCGCTCTGCTGTGAATATCCCTAGCTACGCGCTAGCTGTACATATGACATACTGATGTGCTCGTCCACAAATTGACACAAGAAAAGGCGAGAAAGGCTTGAGCGGAACCTCTTTCAAAACACAGAAGTGCGCCGTAATGGAGTAATATAATGGATCAAGACTTGAACGTTGCTACGGGATTTGAACGCAGCGTCCCAAACTTGTGCCAAAATTTAAGCTTTTGGGTGTAGCTCTTAAATCTAAATGCTTTCATGTTTTAATATTACGATATCCACGTCCTTGCTGTATTTGCTCAATAGGAAAATGACTCTTATGTTATAGTTGTTACCAACAGTCGCAATTACGGCGATTAAGAACGCATTTGCCTCGTGTGACGAAAGGCTATGAATCCTTGAAATCTCCAAGCAGATGTACACAGCTCATCATTATTAAACTAAGTGGCGTGAGATTCCTCACTGTTGAAGCAGAAGATCTTTGACATAGCGCGCCAGCTGACTACGCTTCTTCCGGCTTCAAAATCGTACGGTAGGGACACGTTTTTGTAGGTCTGTAGAACATATCTTAGGATGCGAGTACTAGCCTGAATTAGTGAAATTTGTGTCAGCAGGTAGGTGCAGTAAATCGTTGAACATCGATTGCAAACATTAGTGGAATCTCTGAGGTGAAATGCCGTCAAGGTTTAGCGCCAAGGAGTGCGGACGTGTGTCTACGAAGCTCCGAAAGATTATGCTTCCTGTATGAGTGCACAAAGGTTACAAACCTTCGTGAAGCCCTTACGAACCCATACCTCCATCGACAGCCTGTATGGGTTCTTGATACTGTATAAGGATTGTAGGCCCTTTCAGACTCTATCCTCAACGTGCCTGGAAAAACTTGTGCCACGTAATGAAAATACGACAGGTAGGGAAAGTAGGGACGATTTCGATTATTTTGAATCCAGTCGGAACTCATAGCATTTGGCCAGTTTTTCTCCTCGTCCAAATTTCATCGCTTTAGTCTTGCTCGCATTAATCTACAGTTTGTTCCGGTTTACAGAATGCTGTAGAGTTACAAGCGACTGCTGCAAGTGAAAACGACTTCGGCAAAACAGTACTAAATCATCGGCATACATAAGCATTTCCACTTGTGAATGCCGACTATGTATTTCCGTTGGGAGGTCGCTTACCAACTATATATATATATATATACCGCGCGGATTAGAATTGCGTTTTATGGGATGCCAAAAGCCCGAACACTTAATGAATATTAACCAACATATCAAGTATCAGGTTCCCGGGTTTAGATCCTACAGCGGGCGTGCAATAAAATGTGCAACAAAATGAAAACGTAAGTAGATAGTGGCAGTCTCTATACGCACTAACAGGTGGTCAAGGCTAATTAAAGCATCGCTGAGAAGATGTATTGCGGAGACAATACACTTTCACCTAATCTGTGTACGTAGTACCCCCAAACGACGGGTTAATA
>QVRM01004238.1:0-25000 GCA_003439945.1 Dermanyssus gallinae
AAGAAAAAGAAAAAGAAAAAGAAAAAGAAAAAGAAAAGAAAAGAAAAGAAAAAGAAAAAGAAAAAGAAAAAGAAAAAGAAAAAGAATAAGAAGATGCTGTCTCCCTAGCACGTATGGTGCAATGGTGTAATGTTAGTATCGTAGTCGAACATCGGTTTCAGTTACAATCGGCAACGTTGACATGGACGACGTTAGTTGCTGCTGCTGGGGGCGTTGAAGTCCAGTTGACCTTGTGTGTTTGGAGTGTAGAATATGATGATGATGATGATGATGAAGGCGATGATGATTCAGTGTGAGAAACACAGTGGCACAGTTTGACAGACGCTGCCCATAACACACAGGCGGGCCACATGGGGTGCAAACGTAGCGTGTTGATGATGCAGCCAAATGCAGTCAAACGCGGTCGGCCCCGTCCAAACGAACGAGGAGTTTACAGCGATCGAGGTCATCAAGGATTGATCCCTTTGCTGATTGATGTGGTGCTAGTAGGTGAAGCCGAAGTCGTTGTACTAGTAATAGTGGTAGTAGTAGTAGTAGAAGCAGTAGTTTTATATATATATATATATATATATGAGTTTTATTTATACAACCTGTTTATGTTAGCACTTTGAAGTGAACAATTGTCTCCGCGTGAACGTGTAGTCACGGGTTCTCTAACCCCAGGATTAACCCAGTTCGACAACAGTGTGCCCCGAACAGACGCTGCGTTTCCTCGTTGAATATCGAGAGACAGTTTCGGACGCAAAAACTCCGATGCTCTCGAGTCTCCCGTGGAAAGGTTATATCGATATATTTATATATATATAAATATATATATATATATATATATATATATATATATATATATATATATATATATATATAAATTAGAAGTAGTAGCAGTTCTATTAACCCAATTCTTCACGAGTACCATCACTGCGGTATTGCAGCGCGCTCTCACGGTCTAGGTCATCGTCGATGTGATGAATGAAACAATTTCGCATGCCTTTGTTGTTGGTGTTGCTGTTGTTATTGGTGTTGCTGTTGTTATTGTTGCTGTTCTTGTTGTTGTTGTTGTCAATGATTGTCGTCAACATCATTGTCGTCATGTTGATGATTGTATTCGTTCGAGCCGCGCTCACCGACTCTGTTGGCGTTCCTGAGGTGCGTGGCTCGACTTCGCGCGCGTCTTAACGTCCGCACACACACACAGACACAGGGGGATATATGTATACGTCGAGGTGCCTATTACCTATCGTTATCGGGACGCAATCGTCCGGACGTTAGCAATAGCGTCATCTTGTCGGTCCTCACTTCTACTACCACTACCTTCACTATCATCACCATCATCATCATCATTATTGCCATCACCGCCATCACGACCATCACGATCATCAACATTGCCATCTTCCTAGTTATTACAACAAGATTCAACGGGATTATTCATCAGTCGTCAGCCCCGCCATAGCCGAGATTAGTTACCGTTGTTAGTGCCAGTGGCAGTCTATTATTATTATTCTTATTCTTCTGCTGCTTCTTGTTAGACAGTGTTGTCACCTGCCCTTTGCCCGGGCTGCTCCATCTGCTTGCTTGGTTGCATCGCTCCATCTTACTGCCTTTTACCTCTGCATTTTCTCCCCCCTCTCTCTCTTCCCCTTGCTGGCTCTTCCCCCCGCTCTCTCTCTCCCCCTCTCTCTCTCCCCCCTCTCTCTTTCTCTCTCTCTATATATATTTATATATATATATATCAGTTCGTATATCTTGCTCTTTGTGTATTCCACCATTCCGGCGGCGGCAACCGGCCGGCGGTTCGTCTTCCGCGTCGGTCTTCTTTGTGCGGACTGCGGCGATTGATGCTGGTTATGATACCTCTGCCTATCTGCCTGTCTGTCTGCCTGCTTGTTCGTGTGGTGGTGCCGCACAAGCAGCGCCGCCGCCGCCCAGAATCGACGAGACAACCAGCACAAGTGGCTCGACAAAGTCACCATCGTCACCATCGCCACGACGACGACGACCCACAGAGCCAGACCAGACGGCTGTTTGTTTGCTTGCTAGCCTACTACTTACTGATTTGCCCCTCGCGCCCCACTCGGCTGCCCACTCGTTTCCATCCCCCTTCCTTGGGTCTGGCGGGATTCCCCCTGCCGGCCCGGGTGGTTGTTGTTGCTGTGTATTGTTGCCATTCTGGTTGTTGTTGTTGCTGTTGTTGTTGTCGCCGTTATTATTGTGGTTGTGGTTGTTGTTGTTGTTGTTGTTGCTGTTGTTGTTGTCGCCGTTATTATTGTGGTTGTTGTTCTTGTTGCTGTTATTGTTATTGCTGCTGTTGTGGTTGTTGTAGTTGTGTGTTGTTGTTGTTGTTCTGGTTGTTGTTGCTGTTGTTGTTGTTGTTCTGGTAGTTGTTGTTGCTGCTGCTATGGTTGTTGTGTATAAACGAATTTTAGTGTGGTTGAGCTGTTGTTTTTGCCTCCGCGCCCCGCGCCGGCGTGCGTCGCCTGCAGACGCCGTGCAGACGTTGCACAGCGCCGTCGACTAGCTGAACTTGGAACTTGGAGCAGCAGCGTCTGCAGCACACATCCAGCAGCACTGACCATCAACAGCACCGGTCCACCATTGTTCGCTCGATCGGTCAGTCAGTCAGTCGGCAAGCAGGCTGGCTGGTTGAAGGTAGACGACAGCTTCCATTTGACGTTTTAGTTTTTCGTTGTCGTTGCCTCATGTCGTTGGTCTTCGTTGGCTTCGTTCTAGAACGCGAACACTTCGTATGCCTACGTTTGCCACAGCCGCTACTACAGCAGAAGCAGCGGCGGTGGCAACGGCGGCGGGACTTCGACAGCCATGGGCAGCAGAAGTGCCTGCAGAAGCAGAAGAAGTGGTTGCAGCAGCAGCAGAAATCCACCCGTTATCATTGCTCGCACAGGCGGACAACGCAAGCAAACGGCGACGACAATGACGACAATACAAAACAAACCGTAGCGGTGCCCTTACCCTATTACCCCCACCTCCTCTTATACCCCCTCCACCCCGCCCACCCGCCACCCCCAAAGCTCCTGTTTGTAGTAGATCAGAGCTAGGGCGGCTGATCAACTGCCAACGTGAACGCAAACAGTGGAAACGTGTATTTATTGGCGTCCTGGCTGGTTTGCATTCTTCGTTTCGTTGCGACGTCGTACCTTTCCGTCAGAACGTAAGAACGCACAGGCGGCTGTACGGATGCCGTACAAGCCTACCACGATCATGAAATACACGTCGGATTTATCAGCAACAGTATTAAGAGTAGCGTAAAGCAGCGGGTGTAATGGGGGGGAGTGGGGTGTGGTGGGGTGATGGTGCCGCAGCAATAGCGGTACCAACAAGAATGGTACGCCAACAACAGCGCTTACAGTCACAACAGTTTATCTCCAACAGCAGCAGCACCTCCAGGAGCAGAAACAGCATGACGAACAGAACAACAATAACAGCAACAATAGCAACAACAACGACAACAACAACAGTGACAGGCGACCTGTGTAAGAACGGCAGTGGCGGCAGCTGTAACAATGATATTGGTGCTGACATAGTGCTGACACCGGCAGAAACAACAACTACAGAAACAGCAGCAGCAACTGCAGCAGCAACAACAGCAACAACAACAGCAACAACAACAACAACAACAACAACGACGGCCACAGCAACTCCGACGACAATGACACACGCCATGGACGGTCGCAGCATTGTGTCAGCCCCTATCAAATTGTTGTTAAGACATATCTTTGCGTCCATTTATGATACGTAGTTGGCATGACGATCGAACCAGCGAAGCGGCCAAAGGAGATGTAACGTGATCGACGAAAAAAGTCTGCCCAAAACTCGCATATGATGAGTTTGTTTGTGAAGACGTTCGATCCTCTGCCGACATGCAACATGGCTAGACGTCGAAGACTTGTCCTTCTTTAATTAACCCAATCCTTCCTAACGAATGTGCGTTGCGAATGATGATGATAGTGACAATGAATATGAGATCTGGTGTGTATAATGATCACGATGGCAACAATGACGACGATGATCAGATGTGTATGTTGATGATAATAAAACAAATCATCGTAGAGAATAAGAATGGTGCAAATGATGACGCCACGACGTAGTCGCCTGTCCACGAGCCTGTCCTTGCTGCCGATCGTTCGACCAGTCTGAAATCTGGCCTGCTTCTGCCCTTGTCGAAGTGGGGTCGCGCAAAAGCAACACCTCTGATGTGACACCCACCACCACCACCTCCACCTCAGTGGCTCCGTCATTGCGTCCCGGCGGCGATCTTGCAGATCTCCTACTACGGTTGGCCAACTCTCAGCGTCCCCTCCTCCTCCCCCCATAGCAATAGCGGCAGCGGCAGGCGACTGTCTATGTCTGCCCCTGCCGGCGCCATTGTTCAGCGACTGCTGCTTAAGCTACTGCCGCTAATGATGCAATGCCCGACGGTCGCGCCAAGGACTTGCCACACTTCTGCCCCCTTTTCAAAGAGAAGTAACGCAGCTGCTCTTACTTCGAATTCTACTCTTTTCCTGCTTTGGTCTATCTTCTTGTTCTTCTGTACTTCTGCTCTTCGTTTTCGCCCTTCCTTTCTCCGTTTTCCTTTTTCTTGTTATGCTCTCTCTACTTTTTCCTTTTTTTCTTCGTATGCTTTCTTTTTTTTTCTTCGTAGGCTTTCTCTTTCTTGTTCCTTTTTTTCCTAATAGTGTTTTTCTCCATTCAAGTACTTTTTACTCCTCTTCATTTTCCTTTTCTCCTGTACTGCCCGTTGTCCTTCTTCTGTTGGTTAGTTTTCCTTATTCCCTCTTCACATTTTGCTCCCTCTTGTCCATGTTCTGCGTTTTTCTCTACTATCTTTATATGTATTTCTTCTCCCTTATTCTTCTTCTACTTATCCTTTTCCTCCTTCTGATTTTTCTTATTTTTTTTTTAATTCCGACTCTTGTTCTTCTCCGCCTTTCTTTGTCATTTTCGCCTACATCTGTTTTTTCTCGTCTTCTTATTTTTTTTCCTCTCCTATTTTTCCCCATCTGGTGTCTTGTGCTTCTCCTCTTCCTCCTTAGTGAGCGAACGCTCTGACACCGTATCGGCAGTAGCAAAACCGCCGTGTCTCAGTTACAGCTGTTGCTGCTACATTTCTTCCAGTTCGGCTCCACTACGTTGTCCTCCCTTCTTGCCCTTGTCGTCTATGAGGGCGGAGACGGGGCAGCACTATAAGTCGTCCATAACACACCTAAACCCCCACATATAACCAGATCGTTCCACCTCTACCCTTGCACCATCACTAGCACTGCAGCCGCAGCAACACTGGCGCCGCAACGACCCTCCCGACATTACTTATCTGCTACCTGGCCCTATTTTCAGCTTCTATTGTCTTCGCAATATAGTAAAATGGCGAGGTACGACCAATCCTAGTACAAACAGTACCGACAACCCCACTAGGAGCAGCAGTAGTAGAACTAAAAGCAACAATGGCAACACGGCAACAATAATACCACCACCGCTGCCACAAACAACAACAACAACACAAACAACAACAACAACAACACCAACAACAATAGCTGACTTAAAACCCAACTGATGAGTGTGCGCACAGCACTGTCCGAAACCGGTGGGCTAAGGTACCCTTCATCCATACGCGTCACAATTTAGTCAACTACTGACTTGCAAACAACTGTGTAGCGTGTTTGTTTTGGCCTGTCACCACAGACACGGACACCGTTGCCGTTGGTACCACCACTGATCCACCACGAATTATCTCCGGCAGCGGCGGACCAACCACATAAGTGTCTATACGTACATAAACCGATGCACATATATACAGCGAACATACGAGCATGGTAGTAATGGGCTGGCCACGATAACTCTTTCTGTTTCTCTCTTGATTTCTCTCTCCCCCCCTCTCTCTCTCGCTTTCTCTCTTTCTTCCTCTCTCTCTGAGATGCGATAAATAAATATTCAAAAACATTACAAATACAGCGAACGTCGATATCGGCACAGCATCACATGCGCGTCGTATGCATGCACGAATACACGAAAAGTGCGTGGGACAAGAGGACGCATGTCGTATTCTGTCGTGGTAAATACCACCACTGGCAATACGAATCGCCAGTCCATACAGAGCAGTTGAGACGACCGCTAGTATTGCAATAGTAATACTGGTTACTGTAGCGGCCCGAAAAAGAGTGATCGCAGAAGAAACACGGAAAAAACAGAACCAGGCTCACACCAAAAAACCGAAGCCTGCAGCCAGGCGCTTAGAGTGTGGCCTGAGGAATGAACCAAAAAACACCAAAGGTACACACGTATTTAGAGCTTGGACAGACCTCCGCTAGATCAGAATCCCCGACCTAAAGATGAATGGTTCTATCTGACGTATCTGACGCGGGTATTAGCGGATGATTCCAAAAACACCTCCGTAGGCGATAGGTAGGCCTCCGGATGCCAAATATGTCAATGTGCGAGACAAGCGAGAAGCATAACGTGACTAATAAAAACTTATTTTTCTTCTGCCCAGCACTTGAAGACGTACGAAAGGATTCACCGGCTTAGCGTCTCTAAACATGAGGGCGACAGACCTTGCTGCTCGAGGATGAGTGCAGATGGGAGTAGGGTATGAGGCAGCTGGTGGAAAACGTAATGAGGAAAAATTTGCTGGAGGGACGAGCCGGAGCAATGAGATGAAACGGCAGCCAAAGACTCGCGTTAGACGAGAGCAAAAATAAACAGACCGCAAAGAAGAACCTCCGTAAATCGAAGGTCGTTCTGATAACGGTTGTAACATATATATATATATATATATATATATATATATATATAATTAACGATCAACTGTTATTTAGATAAAATAGCACCCAGATGCAGCATGCGGTAAAGCCAGCCAGAGTCGCAGGGCCCTCGACCGGCTTCTTTCGCGGCTCAGCAATAGACAGGGCGCGGGCCAGCTCCATTCTGAAACGCGTGCTTTGCAGGTTCTCGGTTGGTGTTCGTGACGACGGGTCATAGTCGGTGCCGAACACGACCTCGCCATAAATAAACTAAGTCCTACGGAGGACGAACGCATTAGTGTTTGGATGAATTGGATCGTGGATCAGGCACGACCATTGTGGCCATACCGGACACTCGCATCGAATGGAGGTACGCAGCCCTACGAAACGCAAGAAGACACACACACACCTAGGCTGTTGTACTTATACTAAAAAAAACATGCGGTAGCCATTCCGGTAAATAAATGTGGATGCTATTGCGAAGTGTTGTATTGTACCCACTGATCTAAGTTCATCATCATCACAAGATTACAACAAAAACAAGCGTTCCCTTCACGAGATGCTTGCTATATGCATGTGCATGTAATTGAACCTCGTCTGCACAGACGGTACAAACAAAAAACAGCTGCACCAACTAAAAATGGCACTCTTTTCTGAAGGTGCAGTTGCACTGTATCAACGATTTTCAACAAACCAGATTTGATAGCTGTCAGTCACATCAAGGTCAGCCAAGCGCACAAATCAGTTAAGAGTGTCTGCATATCGCATTTCGATCGTAGACAACTGTGCAAGTCTGTATCTAGAAGCATTTCCATCTCTCTCTCTCTACTAGAGAGTAAATCACACGGTAATTGCAATTAACAGTGCAAGGCTTTACTTACTACGGTAACGTAGGATCGACGACAACAACAGCAACAACAACAAGACAAAGAGCAACAACAAATCATTGGATTACGCACACTTGGTTACGGCGACTGTTCATCGTGTGCAAGCCAGTTAGCCAGTCTGCACAATAGATTGTCGTATGTCTATATGCATATGTACACTCATGATATATATATATATATATATATATATATATATTTTTTTTTTTTTTACATGTGCATTTGCAAAAAGACATGCTTTGCATTTCGCATCGTCCGAGATGAACGGAGACAACAGATAAAGCACAGCAGCAGCATCAGCAAGAAGAGTAATAGCAACGGTTTGCGGCAAACTGCACGATCTCCACTCCCACGCGAAGGCGGAGGTTTCAACCGATATACCCACGGAGGCGGCCTTTGCTTGACTACGTAAGCAGCAGCAGAAGCTTATGCGACATGAACATCGATCCAGACGACAAGCAAAAACAGAACACGGACAAGAAGAGAGAGACAGAGGAAGCAGACGAGATGAGGATGATGATGGAGAACATCAAAGCAGGGGGAACTGAACGCCGATCGGCGTCGGACCCGTCGGGGTCGTCGAGCCACAAGTGGACCGACCACCCTATCATTCCATGCATTATCCTGGCACGTCACGGCGTCCTGACGACATGACGCACGTCGTTCCGTTTGTCGCGGCCCGATACTAAAGCACACCCCTGTGGCGTTCAACTAGTGTCGAGCACTACTATACCGATAGTGAGGGGTATGATGATGATGATGATAATGATGATGATGATACTGATAATGATATTACAATGACAACGACGGCGTGAAATTTTCTGATGTCTGGAATTGTCTTTGGCGACATCAACGATGAGACAACTACGACCCGGCCTACCCCGCCTGCTCCCCGAGATACACTTCGGGGGACGACGGACGTGACCGACAACCGTCAACGGACCAAAGAACGAAGCCCCCCTGTTCCTTCTTCATCCAGCTCCACCCTCTTCTTCCCCTCGCGCTACGAACAAGGGACAACAAGATGAAAGACATGAATGACACAGTGTAAACTGCCGACCACGCGCAGCTAGACAGTAACCAAAACTATCTGAAGGAATTTGGCGTTTATTTTCGTGTCATAACAACAGCAACAGCAACAAATACCGGCCATACTGCTCTGGCCCACGCATGCACGCTCATACGAATAAACTACATAATACGTATGTACATACATCCATCTCTATGCACACATAGACGCACAAAAACACAAATACATCTTACGACCCACAGCGATCAGTCAATCATCGATCAGTCACTGGCGTTTTAATTTGACAGCTGCTAAATGGTTTGTTGCAATTACAACAACAACAACCGCAACTACAGCAAAAAACAACAAAACAGCAACAACAAGCAGAAGCAAATGCCAACATCAGCAACAACCAGAACTAGCAATAGCTCAAACAGAGACACATGACCAGCAACAACAATAACAACGGTCACAACAAAGACAGCAACAACAGTCGCAGCAAAAAAATGAACCGCCTTGCGGCAACTCACGATCGTCCAAATATCTGGTGTTTTCTATGACTATTCATTTGATTGTTAATGTCACTCGCCGCCGCCGCCCGCATCAGCCCCATCACCATCATCATTACCCCCATCATCATCATCATCATAATTTCGTGTCAAACGTTATTGGCATTGTTCGTGACGTTGCCATAATGTCCTACTAGTGAGAGAGAGTTTCTATACGTGAGAAACCACCCACCCACATCCAGGCGCAAAAATAACCATGACGGTGGTGGTGACGCCCACGGGCGGGGGGCGGGGGTAACGGCGATGGGGGGCGATCACCCCATTACTAACGCCTTCAGAGCCCCCAGTAGATATACAAACAGACAGTACATAATAGCAACAGCTGGTACTGCTGCTGCAGTTGCCGCTGGTTGATACGTATCGCTCTTGTTTTGATTGTTGACTGTGTCCGCTGAGTTAAGCTGGCAACGGAACAGTAGGCTGGAGTAGCACGTATCCCGCCGCAGCCAACTAGCCAACCTGTTCTCTTTGCCAACGATAGCCAGATAACAAATTGTCATAGTAGTAATAGTAGTAATAGTAGTAGTTGTAGTAGTAGTGGTGGGTGTCGAGCCCGGTGGCGTAGTGGATTGAGTCTCCGCCTCGCAACCGGAGGAGACACATAAGTGCGCGGGTTCGAGCCCCACCGTTGCACATTTGTATTTATAGGGGTCCGTCTATGAGGCAATGTGAAAAACAGTTCCGTGGACGTTAAATCTTGGCTGAGAGTCAGCCCGAAAACTTTACTTAGTAGTAGTGGTGGGTGGTCGAGCCCGGTGGCGTGGTGGCATGCGTCTGCGCCTCGTAATCGGAGGAAACACATATGTGCGCGGGTTCGAACCCCACCGTTGCACACCGATTTGTATTTATGAGGGTCCGTCTATGAAGCAATGCGAAAAGCAGTTAGTTCCACGGACGTTAAATCTTGGCTGAGAGTCAGCCCCAAATAGATTGTTTTTTTTTAGTAGTGGTGGGTGTAGTAAAGTTTGTCGGGCTGACCCTTAGCCAAGATTTAACGTCTACGGGACTGCGTTTCGCGCATTCCGCTTCATAGACGGACGGTCCCCATAAATACAAATCGGTGCAACGGTGGGGCTAGAATTCGCGCACCTCCTATTTAGTGTCTCCTCCTCCGGTTGCGAGGCGCAGACGAATGCACCCCCCACGCCACCACCAGGCTCGACTCTCGGGTAGGTGTAGTGATGTGGTAATAGTAGTAGTAGTAGCAACAGGTATGATCTGTGATTTGCCTATGATATGATTCACTCACTGTCGCGAAATAGCGCATTCGAGCTATCAGAAGCTACTGTGACTACTGTACTAGTTGTTGGCCTGACTGGGTGGTTTGGGGTAGGTGGTTTTGTTCTGTTATCCGTCCAGTTGTTCATCTGGTCCAGTCGCTGCCCCCTTGTCGTTCGTCGTCGGCGGCCATCACATGCCACCATTACGTACGCTGTGGAGGTGCAACAAAATGAAGCTAACCAAGCGGCTTGCAAGTGCTGCCGTACCCTGCCTATTTTTCGTGTACTAGGGTAGTCGTTGCTATTCTTGTTAATGTTGTTGTTGTTGCTGCTGCTGCTGTCGTTGTTGTTGTTGTTGTTGCTGAGGTTGTTGTTGGTGGTGGTGTGTCCTTGTGATCGGTTGTAATGTTGCTATTAACGTGGCCGCGAAATATTTATTTATTGCAGCTTTCCTTATCATCCGTGCTTTATCAACCTCTCCCGTGCCTCTGGTATGATCTAACGCGTAACGGTTTTCGGGCAGCTGAATACGGGGCGGATAACATTTCGTCAAAACGGGAATAGTCGCAATCGTTGGTCGTAGTAGTCATCAACGAACATACACGAATATCCTTAGATAATATTCGTCTGCGTGCAGACTGCTACGTGGTCCATCTCCCTCTCTCTCTCTCTCTTTCTTTCCCTCTTCCCTATCCTCCCCCATGTCCCCCTATATCTCTCTCATACGCTCTCTGTTCGTGGTCGTGTTTATCGTCGACAAGCATTACGCTGCTCGCCCGTAGCGTTCGTTCGGCCGGCCAATGATCTATTCGTCGCGTGGGGCGACCGACCCCCGGTCAGCTGCGCTGGGTTCCCGACGATAGACGGTGAAGTGGACAGAGAGAGACCTGCTGGTCGGACATCTGTTTGCAGTTGCGTTGGCGTCGGCTGACCTAGATACAGGACGTGACGCTTAGTCCGGGCTCTGTTAGCTTGGCCGCTGCGCAACAGGCTAGCCCGTAATCGCTGCACCATGCGCATGCCAGGTACACGCACGATAGTTATACGTATATATATATATATATATATATATAGTGTATATATACGAATGTTATATGTGTGTATGTATATGTATATATAGTGTATATATACGAGTGTTATATGTGTGTATATATATATATATGTGTGAGCAAATTTGTTTCGGAAATATTCTTTATGATAGACTACGCTCAGTACATTTGTTATATCATCTTGTAACATCTGGAAAGCCACCGTTGTGACCACGACTAGCACAGAGAACAAGCATGAACTTCACTGCCGACATCTCGGCGGTAGCCGGCCGGTTCATGTTCTGGTAGACCGCCTTCAAAATTAGTTTTAATTCGGACACAAGGAACAGCATTGTACCTACGTCATTGACGGGAGCCGTCATTGTAAGTTTTCCATCCGGTTTAATATATATATATATATATATATATACATATATGTATATAACTAGTATCTAGCCAGAGGAAGGAGGGCAACTGCGAAATCTTACAAAAGGTTTTCCTGCACTAAACCTTTACTCTGGTCGACCCATCTTTGTGTACGGGCGTGTGTGTGTGCGTCTATGTTGTCTGGTGGAGAATCTTCAGGAGCGCCCTCATACAGGTATGCCCCTGTATGCATCTGGGTGCCCAAAGCAAGTTACCCATGCACGAACGTTATGTCCGAGTCCCGGCCAGTGACCTCAAGGCGTCTTGCGCACGACGCAGCACAGGCAGCTTTGCACGCGCTCACGGGCTTTTCGGGGGGCTTCACCATCGCAAGGACTACTGACGCCGGCAACCAATGCAAAT
This sequence comes from Dermanyssus gallinae, assembly GCA_003439945.1. Taxonomy (NCBI): domain Eukaryota; kingdom Metazoa; phylum Arthropoda; class Arachnida; order Mesostigmata; family Dermanyssidae; genus Dermanyssus; species Dermanyssus gallinae. The sequence goes on from QVRM01004238.1 coordinate 12,249, forward strand.
GCCCTTCAATCAACATACTTCCGCGCTCTTCCGCCGGTCGACTTCCGTTTCTGATGGAAAATCTCGTCTCTCTCTCTCTCTCTCTCTCGCTGAAGCAGCAGCAACACCAGTGTGTACTACAGAAACAGGTAGAGAATAAAGAGGATGGCCAGTGGTGGCACGAATAAGCTACGCGGCTGTGTCAAACTGTCGCCCATCTATTTGCTACTACTTCTCAAGAATATGCGTGCGAGAAAGTTTGTACCTCGAATCGTCGGCACTTGCAGCAGGAAACCGATCAAAAAAGAAAAGCAGTAACAACAATGACGACAATGACAACAACAACCACAGCAACAAAAGCTATTACAACAACAACCACAGCAACAAAAGCTATTACAACAACAACCACAGCAATAAAAGCGATTACAACAACGACCACAACAACAACAACAACAACAACACAGCACAACAACAGCAACACTACCACCAACATTCGCGGCGGGGCCAGTTGCGCCTTGCAGAAACAAAAACCGGAGCGAAAACCCATCACGACAAAGATAAAAAGACAAACCACAACAACAATAACACCGTCATCAATAACAACCGTAACGACAAAAAACAACAATGACAACAACAACCATAAAAGTAGCGGTACCAGCAGTAGCGGAAGAGAACACAATTCCAGTTAAGCGCTTAGCATTTCCTTTCTTTGTCAAGATATGCTTGGCGTTGGTACCTACTTCCACTACGCCAAATCGGCGTAGTAAATTAATCTACCTTCCATTGTTGTAGATGTTCGAACGTGTACAGGAACGGCCACATTACAACTGTACGGGCACCGTTTTCTTTGCGTTCCTGTTTGTTCATTGTTCCTATCGATGGATACGGCACTGGCGATTGTTGTTGTTGTTGTTGTCGCTGTTGTTCAACTTGTTTTGTTCTTGTAATGACTGTCGTCGTTGTTGTTACTGCTGCTACGCGTTTCCGCGCTGGTCACTTGCCCGCGTGTGCCGCCCTTGTAGGAACAGTAGAATAGCAAAAGAAGAATAAGACGAAGAAAACCAAGAGAACCAAGGAGGTGGTGGAGAAGAAGCAGGAGGAGGAGGAGGAAAGCGTTGCCACCCTTCGTCCGATTTGCCCGGGGAGCAGGCAAGGAGGAGAGAGGGGTTTAAGCCCGGGGGCCCGGGGTCCAAGCCCCCGACCCTCGGGCCGTGAGCGAGCCAAAAACAAATCAGTCTTACGCTTACTGCCTGCCGCATGCCTGCGCGGGTGACACCAGTACTAAACCAGCCGCCTGCCCAGCCCCATACCGGGGCCAGCCGGTGTGGGGCTGGGCAGGCGGCGGGGGCGTCAGTCCGTTTGTTGGTTGGTAGGTCCGTCACAACGACGGACCTCTGCTCAGGGGGTCGCCACTGTCGTAGTCCAGCAGCCCTTCCAGCGTTCGTTCGTTCATCGCGCCAACGACGAAAAAACAATACGCTGCCTCGACTTCGTTGCCACAACGTCAGCTCCGCCACCGACACCGATGCCGCTCCTGCAGCCGTCGTCGTCGTCGTTATCATCGCCGTCGTCACCGACGACATTGACTGTAATGGCTTGACTGACGTGCAGTCAGTGAGCTGACGCTTAGTTTAGCTGGCCGGCTGGCGATTGGCTTTTATAGGACGGTACGTCTTTATGTTGCCCGTCGACCACGATGCCGATGGTGAAACAGAGTGACAACAAGCGCTCCTTCCTTTATTTTCTCTGTCTCCCTGTTTTCCTATACTCTTTCTCTCTCACACACACATACGCACTCTCTCTCTCTCTGCCCTTTTTCTATCTCGCTTGCTCTTTCTCCTCCCTCTCTCTTGCGCTGTTACTTTCCTTCTCATAGACACAAACGCGCTCACGTTTTCTTACTCCCCCAAGTGCGTAACAATAGCGTACCGTGTCAGTATTGACGATACGCCACCGTCAAAGTACAACAACAACGACAACAAAAACGGCAGCAACAACAACAACAACAACAACAACGACAACAACAACACCATAGCAACAGTAGACAAAGAAGCAGCGAGAACAATAACAGGTAAGCAAAGGAGCAGCGACAACGCTAACAACAACCAAAACGGCAGCAAAAAGTTGAAAACTTATTATGCGACTCTTCAAAGAGGAGAGTACTTGAGGCTACTTCTCTATCCATATGGCATAAATTGATTAGAAGGCATACTTTACTTTAAAACATATGGAAACCTAAAAACACGTAGGCTGATAGTGGAATGTTTTTATCTCCTGCGACCCGGAGCGTCTACCATAGACAACTACTCAAGACGAAAATCTCAGAAAAGTGATCCTTACAACCTCAACACCGAGGCAAATATACAGGCAGGTATACTCAAGATGTCTTCTGTATAATGACAAAATGAGTAATACTATGAGGCATACTCTGCACACGTTTGAACACTTCACAACTTCAATAAACTGCAGAACGGGGCACGGAAATGTAATAATAGTAGAATAGTAATACTAATAATACGATAATATTAAAAGAACACGTATAATCCAGAATAGTCAGTTTAGTAATGACATGACGTTTAATCGCAGTCCTAAACGTAGAAGAGAATTTGCGATTGGTAAGATGAAGCGGAGGAGTGTACCTTAGAGAAACTCAATATAGCCTGCCTGTCAGCGGTGTTACAACGTTGTCGAAATCCCTGCATGCGTAATTAAACAGGACACCACCACATTTGCATAATAAAAGGATGGATGTGTAGTACGATCGGGTGTTTGAGACCGGAGCGTGCCAAACAGACCTGTGGAATGAATAATCGGCTACACTGCTACATCCGACGAGCAAACGACATAGCATAGCTTGTTAACTCCGATACAAAAAGGTCGGCGCTGATATCAATACACGGGCACATTCATCCTACCACGTCCATGCGCTGTGGTTAACCCAATAAAAGCTTCATTGATCTTTCGACCAAGACACACGCAGCGAAAGAGGTGGGTGGGCTCTTTGAAGAATGTAGACAGATAGGAGACGCAGTGCAGACTGTTCAAAAGTTGATACAATTAAGGATGGCAAGTCGAAGACAAAGCCAAGCTGAGTTGTAAAAGCGGCGAAAAGTTATTTTTAGCTCAGTTTGGTTATCTGCAGCAGACGAGCAGGGCACCCTGGGAAAAGTCAAGATCTCGATCGAGAAGCATGATCTCATGATTTCTCTCAAAGGCATATGACCGAAAACTACAACACAGGTTAGTAATTTTTAATATTAGCTATTTGTTCGACCTAACAATGCGTCGTAAGCAAAAGTAATAAAGTTAAACCAGAGTGCTCGAATCCAGATAAGATAGTTCTTAAATACGGCCTTTAGAAGCTGATTGTTTTAGAGGTCGGTTTATGATTGATGATCGATATCAATAATCTTATACATTTTTGGTTGATCTAGTCGACAACGAAAGATTTGGGATATGTGTACATATACAAACGCATACGTGTATACAGATCGAAAAGTTCTGATACACATTTTTAGAAATCAATTAAGAGTACGCTCCCGCGTTTTTTCTTTACTTCTACTATGGCCTCGAAACATTGTCCCTTCAATTTTTCCGTGGGAAAAGGAAAAAGTCACATGGAGCCAGATCCGGCGAAATATGAAGGTTGCGGAAATATAGAAATCGAATTTTTCATTAAAAAATCTGGAATCAGCGACGGTGCGTTGTCGTGATGGACAATCTAATAGTTGTTTGCCCAAAGTTCAGACATCTTGTGTCAGACGTTCTCGCGCAATCTTCTTAAAACTTTGCTCTAGTATTCGTTACTGACCGAAGGTTCGAGTGGCAAGAGTTCGTGGAACATTCGATTTTCTTGTAGTCGAAAAAACAGTCCAAAGAGCATTGGTGTTATATCTGCTCTGTCTGATTTTCTTTGATCGCCTCTCTCCTTGGTACCAATACTGGACATATTGAGCTTTGGTCTCGATGTCATAGCCACGCACCCATGACTCGTTTCTTGCAATCACTCTCCGAAGCAATTAAGGTCTTCTGCTCTCAACCGAAATATACGTATATATAGAAAGACGTATACCCATGAAGGATCTTCAGGCATATCCAATGGCTATGCTAGGGGACGCCCAAAACACCCTGCACAACATGCAGATTATGATTGTACGTATTGACTACATGACATATATGCGTATATGACAAATGTATATTTTCTTTTTACTTTATTAACAAGTTTGAGTCCAGAACGCCGACCGCCACCAATTCGAGCAAAAATTGGCCTGTATGTTGCTGATGATTGGCCCTTCTACGCACAAAGAGCCGGAAAAACCACTCTCTAAAATTTCAAGTGCTGGATCTGGTCGATCCGCCCCCGTATATTATTTAATAATATATATATATATATATATATATATATATATATATATGTGTGCGTTGTGTGCCTGTGAGATGAGGGAAGAGAGATCCTTGTCAATACGATGCTTTGCCACAAGGAATAAAGAAGAGATTTTTTGGTGGCAGAACGACAAGCATGAAAGAAAAGAAACAGAGGTCCAGGTGGTCGAGCGACGACCAGACTTCGATCCGAATGATGAACCAGCTGTCGCGACCCGGCACAGCAGCCACGGTGGTCACCACCAGAAGTAAGAAGTCGGCGGTTAGCAAAAAGTGTTAGCTCGTGTAGCACTAGCAGCGTTGGTCGGCATGTGCGATAAGAGAGATAACGGCCAATCATCCAGAGTAGGCGGCAGACGGACGCAAGGCCGACGCTTATTGTTTGTTGCTCCTGTTGGTGTTGTTGTTGCCTGCTGTTGTTTTTGATTGATGAAGTTTAGCCGCCAATATAATAGAAACAAATGCTTTTGTGTCCATGCCTATGAACACTGTTCCTGCTACTACTACTACTTACTTCTACTCGTACTACGGCCTGAGTCATTGACATGCCACCGTCGTTACACAGCATACTAGCGGCTCATTTAGCGACCGCCCACTTCATGATCTCCCGCTTGTCGAGAAGCGGTCGGTTTTCTCTACCTCTTCCGCCCCGCGTAGATGCTAGGTTAGAGAGTTATATATATATATATATATATATATACGTTTGTACTGCATCTCCTGCCTCTACGATTGACGTGCATTGTGGCTGCCCTGCTCCTGGAGCAGAGGCCCTTTAGAGGTCAACGACTAAAACAACAACAACAACAACGGTTGGTGCGGCAGCAGCAGCAGCAGAAGAGCAGTAGGCAAAGGAATTAGGAGACGTTGCCGCTAGTACGCAAATAGCCCAGCCACGATCACGGCAGAGAAGTCCCCGCCCCCTCACGCAACTTCCATTGAAGGGGCGCGGATCTCCATCTCTAGCAACTACCATTTATCCATGTATGTATGAACGCATTCATGTGCGCACGCACCTATATAAATATATATATACATATATATACATATATATATATATATATATATACATACATACCGACTCTAAATATGCATCTAAGTGCATACGTTACACGCATATATATATATATATATATAGGAACGTGCTCCCAGTGAGGCTCTGCTCAATGGACCCTGTCGCGCCGTCGGAGTTTGGCCTCAAGCCAACGCCGACTCGATGCTGGAATCAGTAGTCTCACGGCCGTGCGTAGTACAACGATGACGTATTGCAGTCCAACTACACGAACGAATACGACCACTACTTCCTAGCTGTTGACTGCACATATCGCCACTGGTTGCCTTCCGCAACACATGCCGGTTTATTCGTGGAACGAACTTAAGTCGAACCGACCCACCTTAATGACAACTAATTGAGTTGATATTGCTGAACGCATTATCTACCGGACTAAAATAGTCTTAGACTTGTTCTCTCTCTCTCTCTCTCTATATATATATATATATATATATATATATATATCTACATATACGACACGTTTAAAAATCTAGATACAAATGAGTTTTTTTTACCATCTAATCAACCAGCAGTCGAATAACACACACACATATAGATACATAGATGTTAAAAGCCAACTCTTTGTTTGCTGCGCTAAGTACAAATCTCATCTACTAGTGTCTATGAATGGGCCCCCGTCACGCAGTAAGATTAAATCATTATAATAAACAGAGGCCAGGATCATTCAGATCACCCAGGCAGCCGGATTAAGCTTACTTACTTTTTATGAATCGTAGTATGTAGTTTTTATTGATTGATTGATTTCTTATTTGCTTGGCATGTGTATACCTAAATACACATGTCACCCTTCAATATCAGAGGCGCTTAGAGCGGCAGCATATATGTTACCTACGTATCCATATAATCACAGTGTATCCTCCAATACCTATTGAATGCTTGCCTTCCATTGAAACAACATTTTAATCTATTTTGTTATAGTGGCCTGGTTCTTTCTAACATTTAGTCCTGGAGCTAGGGCCGCCGAGAGGTCTATATAGCTGCTCCCCCAAGGCTGTACATTTCTTTACAATAGACTCAATTTATTCATTCCCTAGTCCACAAGCTCGACACTCTGTACTTCCCCCCTCCCTACATTTAGCTCGCTGTATTCCTGTATCTAACGTCCCTGCCCTCGCATTTACCAGTAACCGATTCTGCCTCGCCTTTTTCATGCTTTTCTTTTCCTTAATATATCATCATTATATTATTTCACTCATATTGAGTATGCATATCATATTGTTACTTAGACTGTTGTCAGCTGCTTTATATATATATATATATACGAGGGCGGATCAGAAAGTTCTAGTGCTTCAAATTTTGCCGTCAGACCGAAATCACCAAGGTATTCCTGTTTATTTTACATAGAAGCGCCATTCATCAGCCCACAGACCAAATGTCGTGTCAATCGGTGGCGGCGTTTACCGTTAGAATTTGGTTCACTAAAGTAAAGGAAACCAGGTTACCTATTTGGGATTATTTGATGAAAATGTTTATTTATTTATTGCCGCAATTAAAAATTGTTATTTATTTATTGCCATTATCTATTTGCCGGGAATGACTACGTGCGACCTATTCCTGTTCCCACGGCAAACAAACATTCATAGGGCAACCTTTCGAGACTATACCAAAAGAGATCAAGAACAATTCGCCGGAGCAATTCAACTCGATTCCAAACGAAGCGTTTAAGAAATGTTTCCATGAGTGGATGGCAGGTGGCACAAAGCATCGCAGATGGTGGGAGCTATTTCGAAGGGAAGAACAAAAACACTTCCGAAAATTGAATAAATATGATTTTTCATAAGTATGAATCTCAATTCTTTGATTCTTCCTTGTATATATGAAAAAAATAAATATATATATATATATATATATATATATATATATATATATATATATATATATATATATATATATATATATATATATATATATATATATATATATATATATATATATATATATATATATATATATATATATATATATATATATATTTGCGCAAATATATCTAAGCCCACGTAGTTATAAAAATATAAACGAACGGCCCCGAAGAAAGGCAGGCGTAACCGTAACATTCTGTCCGACGAGAGAATGATAAACGGAAAGAAGTGTGCATCGTGGTGGCGCAGGCGGTTTTTGTACTGCGACTGTAGCCCGCTCTTGGAACGAGGAGGAAGGCCAAGAATCCACAGCGAACGATGCCAAATAACCACGCGAACGGACGGACGAACGGCCGCTGTTTACGCACTTTTAGCCCCTCTCTTCCTTCTCTCTCTGTCTGTGTCTCTCTCTCGCTCTCTCATTTTTCTTGATGCCCGACAGCAATCGGTTCGGTCCTGCATCGGGGCCGCCCATCATCGCCGATACAGGCGCCGCTCCTGCGCCAGCGTCGCGTAGGCCTCCACCCTCATGAGACTATTTTTCATTGCAGCGGGGGCGCTACCACCACCCCCCAGCAGCTCCGAAGATCACGGAGGAGGAAGACACGCGGCTTTCGTCTCGTGTATTTGTAGACATATGCTCGCACATATATACGTACGTATGTAGGTATGTGTAAGTACCATATATATACATATATATTTTATATATATATATATATATATATATATATATATATATATATATATATATATATATATATATATATATATATAATATACGTAAGTTGTATTGCTGCCGCAGCCGCTACTGCACGTAAAGCTAGATAATTTGACCTTAACGGCTTTGTGAAGTAGGGTATGGAGGATTCAAATCGCCGGTGTTCGCAGGTCCACGTCGAAACGCGTAGGGAGAACCTCATTCAGGGCGTGAGCCAGAGCAGACGGCGGACCTTGTGGATGAAAACAGACCTTCCATCTGCAGACAGACAGACATACAGATAGAAGATCGCCAGACAGAAACAGACGGAGAACGGAAGCTTTGAACCGCCGGCCGTTCACAGGATATAATGCGCGTACGAGTATCACTTCACGTACTCAGCAGCTTTTGACCCTTATGAGACGCATGCCCTCCCTTGACGGCCGTCAAAGGTGTCCGCTTAGGGACAGGTAGGCTACGGGCATAAATGCCCCCGTAGGTGGAAAACTGTAACTATCATCAAATATATATATATATATATATATATCGTTGCCTTGAACGCAGCACTCACGACAGAAAGTGTACGGTGTGTGAGGCTTCTCAGTCACAATGGCCTTAACTACAGGACAATGTACGTAAATGGGCACTGCGAGAAAGGCGACGCACAAAATTGAGGCATACGGATCTCCTCCATCAAGTCAGGTTTGTGACGCGATGTTGTATGCTTTTCCTTCTAGCTTGTTTCGGTCATTAGTAAAAAAGCCAATTCCAATCATAATGATGCACAAAGCGTTGCACCGACCGTTGCCAGTTAAATGCCGATCCTATTGTCCTGCATGCAGTCATGTTCATATGAAATCAATAACACCATTGCTAATGAAGCGGAACTGAATCGCCTGAGTGTAGGATCAGTTTAGACTGAAGTCGGTGTGGTACATGTCTTGTCGAAGTCGTCTTTTGAACAGCAACAATGAAAAAACGATAAACGCGTTCATTGGCTCCTGTGCGGTGCGAGCTGATGTTGCGTTGCTATATCACAAATGAAATCAACACCCCTTTTAGACATTATTACTGTTATGATGATGCTGATGATGATTATGGCCATTATCGACGTCCTTCGTTATTTCCTGCATCGATTGCTGAGTTGTGGCCGCATTGGTCGCGCTCGGTAAGAGATGTCGCTTCGATGTTCAGCCAGGATCTCTCGCTGACAGAGCAAAAGCGAAAGAGATACGACAACGATACGAGGCACGATATCTGAGTGAGCTGCAACCGCCTCACAGCAAATCGTTTTGAGGACGCTTAGTCAGCATGACCGTTGCCCTAACGGTGATCCGAGAGATAAAGACACACCGAACCGACCACCATGAACCGAATTCCGTCACCGGCCTTGGCCGACCGGTGAGACTTGATCAACTTCGGACATTCCGCACGGTGAATGAAGGACAGCATGAATCGCCTACATGCCGCAGAAGAATAAGAAAAAATCCAGCTTCCCTTCATGACGACGACAACACCGTCACCACCATCAAGAACCACAATAGCCAGAAAAATATCGACTAACAAAAAAACAACTAAAATGACAAAATTAAACCTAACAAAAAGATTCCGACCAGAAGAAGTGTCGTCGTATTTCCCACCTAGAGAAGCAGCCTTGAGGGAAATTGTGGCAAGCGCTCGAAAACGCAGCTACACGTGCGTAGACCTATCTAGACGATTGTAATCGTGACCGCCACTATGATTCTTATTGCTTCTGAAACTATATTGTGGTACGGTCTAGGGCTCTAATAACAACATGCATGTTACTAGGCTCAATGTGGTGTTTACTATATTGTATATATATATATATATATATATATATATATATATATATATATATATATATATTATAGTGTTTACCTCACACCACTGGTGGTACGGTGTAAGGCTTTAAGGACAACGTACACTGTCATTAGACTAAATGAGAGGTACACGATAATATACACATATGTGTAGAAGGGCATGAGTCATTTGGGATACTTGAGTCGCGTTCAGCGTATTAGCAAATGTATGTAATCCAAAAAATGCATCTATTAAAATATATATATAGCATTTCAATGATAATTAATATAACGGATATTAAGTCCTGCCGTCAATACTTTAAACTACAGCGAAAACACTGTTAAAAAGATGTAAAATGCGAGAAAGAGCATGCACAAACCACGCCACCGCCGTATAACGGCCGCCATACATCAGGTTAGCCCCGATTCCGATCTGTTCGTATCAGCTGTGAATGCATATATATATATATATATATATAGACTCTATGTTTTCAAAAGTCGCGTATAATTTCTGGATGCGTTCCATATTTCGACACGAAATTGCACCACCCCTATTCAAATATTATCTAGTATTGACGCCAAGATACCGCAGGCCGTCTATATATATATATATATATATATATATATTATTCATTATGTAACTGGTTCGCTCGCAAGGTCGAAATGCGGACATTAGACCATAACAGTACCCAATCATTGGCCGGACACTGAAAATTGTTGGACTGCTGCTGTCCTGCCAATCATACGCAGGCACGCCTGCCTTCCGGCTAGACTGAATGGGCGAAAATTGCACACGCGCCACCTCGTACTGGCTGGGCTTCACTCAGTCGTCGATGCCAACAATTGGCAAAATTGCCAAGGTATGTAAGAAACGGCCGCACGTTTTTGAGAAGCTCTACTTCCTCAACGCGCTCACTCACCCCTTCGAGTGAGAACAAGTGAGCCAGAACACGAAAAAAGAAAATACAAATCTTTCGGCAGGCGTTCTGTTTCATTATATATACACATTCGAAGGAGCGGACGCAGTTCATATTCGGCAATTCATATATATATATATATATATATATATATATATATATATATATATATATATATATATATAAAGTACTCTCTAAAATATCTACAAAATAGCGGATTGCTTAGCTTCACCTATCAAACACTAGACAGAAAAATCAGACGCGCTACTAGCTTCAATCAGGCAAAAGCCAGTTTGCCTCGCAACGACGACAACACAAAACAACAGCTATACTAGTCTATGACAATCTATTTCGCCGCTTAATTGCCATATTAACGCTCGCGCTTTCTTTTTCGATTTGATTGTTCTATTCTAGCCGCTGTGTCTAACAATAAGCGTTGGGTTGTTGAGGCGCAGTGTTTGAAGTAAAACCTCACTTGTACGGACACCGTATTCCATAAATCGTCTATATTGATGATATGGAGTCCACCGATGCTCTATCGTCTTGGCTCACCTATCTCTCTCTCTCTCTCTCTCTCTCTCTCTCTATATATATATATATATATATATATATATATATATATATATATATACATATAAACACATATATATAAACACATATACGCATATATTCTTCTCTCCCTATTGTCCCCTGCGATTGCTCTCTGGCTTCCATCGGCCAGTTTCTTGTTGTTGTCGTCGCCGCCGCCACTGCCGGTCCAACCACCGCCACACGGCTTTTGACGCCACCTTGGCCTTCAATCGCCCCCGCGCGGGGTACGACGCTTTTTGTGGAACGCTTTTGAAGTACGACTAGCCATCGCGAGAGGCAACAACACACGCGTCACCTTCTTCAGACGTTTCGCTGTTGTTGCTTGTTGTTTTTTCTTGCTGTTTGTCGTTGTTGTTGTTGTTGCCAATCCTGGCCAATATCCAAGAAGACAGAGGAAGGCGACAACGATACATTTCTCCATTTGTTTGTGGGCAAAGTGTCGCAGCAGCAGCGGCGTCGTCGTCGTCTATCTACCGACTATCAATCGGCCTGTTTATCTGCCTATCAATCGATCTATTTGTACCTCTATGAATCGCCCATCATCTATCCGCAATCGGTCATCCACCACGTATGTATCTCGACTGCCCGTCTTTGCCCGCTTGATCGGGGCCGAGTTGGCGGCACGACGACTTTTCTGATCGAACCGAAGCTTGTGGTGCTCAGGACAACGACAACAATTGCCACAGCAACAACAACAACAGCAGCACTAGCAAAAACCACGGCAGCAACATTAACAATAACAATAATGACAACCGCAACAACAACAACAACAACAACAGCAGCAACAACAACAAAACAACAACAACAACAACAACAACAACAACAACAACAGCAACAACAACAACAACAACAACAACAACAACAACAACAACAACAACAACAACAACAACAACAACAACAACAACAACAACAACAACAACAACAACAACAACAGCAGCAACAACAAAACAACAACGACGACGACTACGACGACCGTAACAACAATGCTGGGGGCGCCGGCGGGAGCGCCATTCCGATTTGGAACACGGGGTTGAAGCGTTTTAGCGTCATCATGTTTCAGGGCTATTGCTGTATGTGTCGTTTTCTTGTGTCGTGGGTGCAGTGTGTCGGTATCACCTGTTACAAAGCGGGCGAAGAAACTGGTGTCGATGCTGGCAGTCCCGTTAAATCACGCCCTGCTTGGTCGACTGGATGTGCTGTCGTGTATGCTTCTGTTGGCTCGGCGCCTACGGCTTCTGCAGGCGTAACGAACGCCTGCCATTTCTGCTCTTTAACACAGCCGCTGTCGGCGGTAGAGCCGTCCCTATCAATAGTTTGATTGTCGTCGTCGTCGTTGCTATTCTTGTTATTGTTGCTGTTGTTGTTGTTGTTGTTGTTTTGTTGGTGTCTCGTGGTTGTTGTTGTTGCTGTGGTTGTTGTTGTTGTTTTGTTGGTGTC
>QVRM01004238.1:627500-809146 GCA_003439945.1 Dermanyssus gallinae
CCTGGTGCGCCGCCAAATAAACATCTAACATGGCTTGCCAATTTTCAAAGGCCGCTACCGGCATTAACTGCGGCGGCGGCACTGGTCCGTACGTCGTAATTTTGCTGTTATGTTTGTTCCGCCACACACGCCACCGACCGCGCGCCTGCTTCCACATGACGCTCGCTGCAACCACCGCTCCGGTTACTCCCTACGACGCGCTGTCGTTACCGACATTCACGAACGATTGAGCAAAAACATACATTGGCTTTCTCATAACATGCTCACACTCAGACAGTGTGGGACTCAGCCACCATTCAGCAAGTCTCACCAGCATGCCTTGGCGCTTGGCAAGGCAATACCCACTAAAACCCTACATATATGCACGAAAGTGCCTACATATATGTATCCCCCCTTAAAATGACCCTCTAGTCTGCAGGAGCCTTGACACAGAAGAGTAGCTACGCACAAGCGGCGGGGAAGTCTCGGAAGCTTTGAATCGTTATGTCCTGGTTGTCAAGTCGTGTGTGGTAAGCGACTCTTTTACGCTTTCCACCAATCTTTTTCTTTCGGCATCTTCCGTTGCCTTCATAAAACGTTGAATAGGCTTTGCAGCAGCGTCCTGGTTTATTACCAACGTGAGCAGGTGTGCGACTAGCTCTCCCAGCGTCTCTTTTGTTGGCATGCCTCGTCTGGTTTTGGCCCATGCGGCGCATCTCAGGACCGCATGTTCTGGAAGGTCCGCCTCGTCGCAGTATAGACACTGCGTTGAGTCAGCCTTTCCTATCCGGTTAAAATTCACCTGGAAATCACCATAACTTGTGAAAACCTGTGTCAGATGGTAAGTAAGACGACCCCCGGAACGATTTATCCATCTGCGGAAGTTCGGAATAGGGTTCCTTACAGGCGCCCCTGGTTGTCCGTCCGGGATACTATTCTACTCCTTCTGCCACCGACCGAGTGTTGCCTCGCGTTATTCTCTGAGTTCCTTGGCTGGATCATTCCGTTGGCACCGACGTTCGGCTGCCTTTAGGGCCCAGGGCACTGTCTCTGACAGCACGAGCGAGGCCGCCGTATTGATGGTGCGATACCCTCGAATGACCGCTAGGCCTAGTCACTGCTCGACTGCGCCAATGATATATCTAAGTAACAGGCCGTAAAGACACTCATCGTTCTCTGGAAACCGGCACAGCCAACGCTGACGCCAAAAAGAGTTCTCTAATTTATTGCATCTTATTTTATATGATATTCAGCCGGGAGGTGCGCTCCATACGATGCCAAAACGTTTCCAAAGGGGCTATTTGCAGTAAATTAAAGCTGTCTTCGAGTTCCTTGATAAATTAAATTGAGCCCACGAATATGTATGCGTGCTAATTCCTTGCGCGAATTCGATGAAAAGCCAGGTACTCGCTTTGAGAAAGCTAGCTTCACCCTATCTAACTGCCATAAATGTAAATTGTTAAGATGTTTCCACGTCACTTGGATACCGTCGGCAGCTAGAGATGCCACCTTGAGCGTTAATAATGTCATGTATGTCAGAAAAGGCAACTAATAAACTTCTCTCGGGCTGGCCCTCAGCCAACATTTAAGATCCACGGGACTGCTTTCGCATTGCTTTATGAGACGTACCCCATAAATACAAATGTGCAACGGTGGTGCTCGAACCCGTGCACCTATGTGTCTCCTCCGGTCGCGAGGCGCACGTGAATGCACCACGTCAATGGGGTCGACCAAACGGACAACTGTGTTTCTGATACCAGCTGCATTTGTACAATGCGTAGTTACATCTTGTGGAAATATTCTACTTTGAGACGAGAAAACTACAACCCCGAAATAGCAAAGCCTTCCACGAGCTGCACTTGCTTGCCGTGAAATCGCAGTTTATCTGCGCGGGCTCGTTTCCCGCCACTCCGGAATGAAACGGTGGTTTAGTGATTCTTCTCATTGCCAGCCTTCTGGTCAAAATATCGGTCAAGACTGTAACAACTGATCCATACAATATCTCCGATTACCCAGCTAACTCCCTGACAGTAGGCGATTGTTGAGTACGATATCATGAATTTGTTCAACGTTTTGAAAAATATAGTAAGATTCTTTGGTTTTGGCGTCGAAGGCCTTCCCAGCAAGGAACGTTTTTGATATTTGTCTTCGCCACAAAAATCGACGGTATCATATACGCACAGTTTGTAATCCCCATAAGCAGTTTGTAAAATTTTCAGCAGTTTGGATCTGATATGATTTGATTTTTAACACAGAATTGATGCAGATTCGTTGCCTTTCCATTTTCGTCTCCTTAAAAATCGCCGAACTTTGTTTGTTCACTTATTTAAACCAAACTAAAACAATAAACGCCGCCACCGATTGGCGCAAAAATTGATTTGTGTGCAGCTGATGAATAGCGGAAGCAAAACACGCCAGATGCCTTTGGTGGTTTTAGTCTGATAAAAAACATTTTAAAGAAAGAAGAACTTGCCGATCTGCCCTTGTATATATATATATATATATATATATGCTTTAAACAAAACTACAACATGGGATTACGTCAGCATACTGCCACAGCAGGAACAATGAGTAGTTTTATATCACCAATAGTCAGGACGCTGTCGCTTTAAGAATAGCGACGCAAAAATTACTTGTCTTCTAAGCCGTTTATTTTTCAGCTCAATTGTCATGTAATTTTAACTGCTATCTCAACAGGCGGCAAGAGCCACCAAAAGAATGTCGTCATGGTGTTTTGTCCCTGATATTGGCTGATATGACCGCGGGGTGTTTTAATACCTGACGGCATGTCAAAAACTGTGCTCCAATACGACGCACGCTCATCTTGGCTTGGTCGTGCCAATGACGATGATGTGGTGTGGTGTGCAGGCGGTTCATATATCTGCATATAGTCTACGTATGTCAGTAAACCGCGCATGCATACAATACTTTCTCTTGTTGTGGACGAACGTGGACTGCAATTGCGTTTTCAATTCCCTGGGCTTTGGCCAACCCGTAAACTCCACAGGAGAAGTCACTCAGAAGCAAGATAGAGAGCAAAACAGAATGAGACATTTCAGCCTCCACTGAGCGGGCGATAATGTCGCTGGTTGACTTCGACATAGGCGACGTTTTCGTAGGCCACCACGCGCAGAAGCGAACACCGCCCCGGGTCAGAAAATCGATTTTGTATTCGCACCTTTTGCAAGTAGGTTCTTGCGAGTCTCCCGCGCCAACTGTTAGCTATTCTCTTTCAGACGGTAGTAACAGTCAAATCAAAATGTAGATTAAGGTTACATGCTTAGTTTTTCATTTTTACTTTGACTTTCATCCTTCCCTCTCGGGCACTGAGCCGCAACTCAACAAGAACACATCGTAATATTTATTGTCATACCATATGTAACGCGAATTTATGTACCTGACCACATTATGTGAGCGATCCTATTCGTCTAAACATGCACTGGCACTAAGCGACGTACCACGCACACCAATGTTATATGTACAATAAAAGAAGTATGGGCAGAGTTTTGGCATTGCTTTGCAAAGTGTAATTTCGAGACATCGAGTTGTTCGTTGGAGAAACTAAACATAACGGCTTGTGAGAAAATTCAGCTTTGCCCTTAATGCATCAACGTTTTGTTTAATTGAGAGATTCATTTGCTGATGCGAGCGTCAAATTAAGAAGAGTTAGCAAAAATACAGATTTTGTACTTTTTCATACCTACTACATTGAAAATGATGTCTTATTCTCAGGGTTCAATACCTTGAGGAATTCTCATTGCTCTTATAAAATCCGTATCCTCAGAAAATGTGCACTTTATAGAGATTTTCCCGTCATGTTGGTACTAAAGAGATGGTGGTTCGATTCGTGATTTTTGATTTTTCATATTACAATATCCGTTTGAAAGAACGACCGCCACCCATTATACAAAGCTCATAGCAATTGTGCAAATGTCTTGACTATTCACGTCAATGTGCAAAGTGAGCGCAGAATAACCGCTCACAGCAAGACAACGGGAGCAACTCTTCATTTGAGTGCCAGCTATCCAAGGAGATTTGCGTCTGTATTCGATTGGTGTGCATAATGTAGTAATTACATACTGCATCTGTACAGGTTCAGCGAGTTTAAGCTCTACAGTCTTCTGATTGCCAGACAGATTTTTGAACATTATCAGTTATACTTTTTGGGGAAAAAATAAGTTTGGACTGAGTTCCTTGAGCGCTTATGCTCGTTGCAAACAATGCTTTGTTTACACAAGAGGGCACATTTGATGCACAAAATTATCATCGGTAGGCCAACGAAAACTCGTACTCGCCCAAAAATGTGGTTTCAACACGAGCACACCGACGCTGTGGTACGGGCTTAACAAGACTCTACGTTTAGTGACCGATAAGTTAAGACAAGCTAATAATTTGCGTCAGAATTGTTTTTGCTTGAGTAGACCTTCTGATATAAGTAATAGATGCATACATAAAGTAACACGAGTGATTCGTTTGATAAACCAAGCCAATATTATAGCTGGACATATCAGTTGAGTGTTGATACTCTCTTTCGACATGTCTACTGGCAAAATTCGATTGCTTTACAATCATGACTCAGACCGCCATCAATTTAGTAGTAGTAATTTGTCTCTGTATCCCTACTGCTTTGCGGCAAATCAGTCCGGGAATCCTAAATGAGAAAAAATGTAGTTTGGTGCTTTGCCCTACGATATATCGGAAATGTTGCTAAGGCAATTTAAAGAAGGCATACACGGCTATATCAGTAGTCAACAAATTAAAGAAAAATTTAAGCATACTAACAGTTATTGCATAAAATGTATAACACCTGTTCAGTTTCCTTTCCAGTGCGGGCAGCTTACAGCTAAAAATTCTACCTCACGTCCTCCCCTGAAGTTTAGCAACTTACTAAGTTAGATATATTTAATTTAATACAATAGTGAACTGGCGTCCTTCGGTAAGCCACATAAATGTGAAATACAACTACATCGAGAAGATGAATGAGCTTTTGCATATTCATAACAAACGGAACCTTACGTTTTGTACAGTCCAACGTAAACTTTGGATACATTTAAGAATCATGTTAGCAATGGTGCGCGAATTTGTCTACGTTGTAATCGCGCTTCTGCGTGTGCGGTGTGAAGACTTCAGATTTATACATATTATATACTCCAACCTCCAATATAAGGCTAAATACTGCCAGGTGTCAGAGCGATCGTTAGATCGTCAGGCTGTCGAGTCAAGCACTACTTAACATTTCGCCTAGATCATGCTGTACACTGTATGTGGAAAACACACTGTTGATACTTCGAAAAGTTCCGTTCAAACTTTGCCGACTTGTTCCCGTCACTAAAAGTCTCATCAGCGAGCGAGCGAGCGAGCTAAGCAGCGCGAAGGTCGCGAAGGTTCTTCGCGTAGTTCGCCGCGGCACGCGCCGCTCGCCTGCAAAATGTGGTGATTTTCTTAAAGGTAGACCTAGCGGGATCGGCGTAGTCGTGGAAAAACCTAGCTGTACTGTGCAAAGTTTAGCGCCTCGTCGCAGAACGTCTCGAACGTCGATGCACGCCGATGCCGCTTGACGTTCATCCCGATACGCCTCTGCGCCTCGGTCTCCGTCCATAGTGCCTATCCAGCACCTATCGAGCGTTGGGTAGCAATCTACGATGGGCGGGCAGCGGGAATTATGCAGCTGGCAATGTTACGCTCGATCGCTGCTACCTAATCCCGGCGGCGCGTCGCCGTCTTATCACACGCGGAGTGCACATACACATCCATCCCCTCGTCGGTGAGTCTTTCCTCGATATCACAATGTAGACACCACCACCCCTCCATGCTCTCGGCCGATCCATTGGCGGTAAACGAATATCATTGCAAACGTCTTGTGTGCTGTGCGCTCGTTTCTGGCAAGGCGCTGGACTCGAAAGCAAATTGGATTGTCTGTGGCCCGGTCCAGCTAATTCTGCTGGGTATCAGCCACTCAGAATAAACACGGCTGACATGAGATGACCACGAATATGCTTCAACAATGTTTTGGGAGAAAAAACAAGATACATTCAAGTCAAGATCATAGCCGCTGTATTCTAGAAATGTATAATTTACTAGAAACAACAGTAGAGCCGTTTAGGGAGCGCAGTGAGGGAGGGTGGGCAATATCATGGAAAAAAGATACAATTATGCCACACTGCTGTTTTTATGAAGTCAACGATTTTAGTTCACTCAAGGCATTAGAAGGTTGTTTTTAAACATTAACCTACGGGGGGTTAGAGCACGGAGGGACTTCGCCGTGTGACATATACTCAAAGCATCAAGAGCTGGAATTGAGATATCTAAAGTTTCCCCAACAGTCCTTATGGCAACATGGACAGCTGACCCTCAGCGGTCTACGGATTATCATTCAACATCAATAGGCATCGGTCAAAAAAAATTCGATCAACATCAGGGATATCAAACCGGCGATACATAGCTGGATGACAGTCATAGCGAGCGCACTAGTTCCCTAGACCACGCCGCCAGTGCCGAGCAAATTTAAAGTTAACCAAATGCGCAGTGCGCAGATGTCATTATTTAGGCCAGCCCTTTTCTTAGAGTTTTTTTCCATTCACGGCTGAGTACGTGATTTCATAAATTGGCTGCACCGTTATTATTATTATTTTTATTCTTTTTACACGTTTTGCCTCCAATTATCGGCCATCTGCGCGATCTTGCACTGAACCTATGGCCCAAACGTGGCCAAACACGTCCCGGCCGACTGGCGTGCGTGGCAGCGACGACGACGACCAGAGCTGTGGGTAGCCCTCCGCCAACGACGCCTGTTCTCTATTCCGACTGGATCCGGTGGGCCCGCTGCGAGCCTCTGTCACAAAACTCCTTGACTTTCCTTGACTTTGACCCGTCGCCTCTAGTCTAATCGCTACGCTTATGAACTGCTTATGCCAAGAAAGGCGAGGAAGACAGCGATGGCCGTGGCACCGGCGGGGGTGGGATGGGGCGGTAGGAACGGGTCGACCACCGTTGGCATGTTACACTTCATTAGTGCGTAATTAGCGTGTGTTTTAGGAACTAAGTGCAAATATTCAGAAAGTCCCCCCTCTCCTTCTGGTTCATAGGTTCTGCTACGAACAACAGCTAGACAAATAGTGGTACAGTGACGGCGATTCGATAAAAGACGCGTTCGTACAGGCAGGTACTTATAGCGGTGGTCGTAGCAAAGTCTAAAGCGCCTCTGTCGAGCCGAATCCGAAGCTAATATTAGTCTAAAACGATTGTGCTCTCGTCTACTGAATAAACTCACAAGCGTCGCACAGGCGCGGTAAGGCAAACATGGTGATTATCAACTAATGGTTATGGTTTTCCACGTTCTACAGCCAAGTGCTATAAGACACCACAGCGTGGCGATCTAATTCGTATTACGGCTTATGTATGGCAAAGATCCTTTTTTTGGCATTTTATCATCATCATCATCGTATTTATTTCACTCATATTGAGTATGCATATAACATAAACAATTATACATATTATACAATTATACACTCAGCTCCTCGCGGCATGTTATACGAGAGAGGCAGTGCAGTGATCTCTTCGCAAGGGCCAGGCAGGCAGATGCATGAAACTTCGTACACGCCTGAGAGCACAGTCGACAGACGCACTCGGTGTACTCTTCGTGGAAGCTCGTATTCGAACAAACCAGGTGATGATAGCCATGAACTATGTATCTGGTATAGACGTGGCGATTGTCACACGCAAGACCAGACCAGAGGTGAAAGGCCCTGAAAACATCCAGGTCTCCCACCTCCCGTCGGACTTGTTCAACTTTATTTTCCCATTCCGAGATAAAGCTCTCAAATGGTACTGTACGCGGCGTCTTCAACCTCAATCGAATGATCTCAACAACTGGTGCACAGCCTGACATAAGGTACACAAAGCGGCTCCTTGCCCGCATTGACAGGCAAAATACTCGCTTCATGTACATTGTAAAACACCTTTCAAGCAAACCAAAGTTTGCCCGAGTGAGGTGTTCCCACACTCTGTCAAGACCATACATCAGCGCCGGAACAACCTTGAGGTAGAAAAGCGCCACTGCCGTCGGGACGGACAGTCGCCGGACATCGCCTATTTCTCCATAAAGAGAAATTAGGGCTGTGCGCGCTGTCTCGACGATGTGAGCAGTGAACTTTCTTTGGCATTAAGCTTCCCGAATCATTTACATTTTTGTCTGTTTTATCTGCGTGGTCAGCAGGTTCCACTATCGTGCGTCTAGTTGGCACTGAATGATTAAGTCACAGGTATAATAGACTCTAAATGCACTGTCAGTTGTGACTTGCTGTCATAGCAAAGCATTTGCCATATAGAGAACTAAAGAGAAGCATGTCCGGCGATTAGATTGACGTTGATAATGGTCGCCACTATGCACTCGTCTTGACGGCAAAAAAACGTCACATATTCCCGAACAAGACTGTTTCTTTGAGCCGCGTGACCCACCAGTTCATGCTGGTTTCGCTACGCGTTGTAGGTGTAAAAGTGCAAAGCGAACTAGTCGCAGAATTTGCAAAAGCAGCTACTCACTGACAACATAGTGTGATGCTATAGGAGACGTTTAATTAAATCTAAAAGCTGATACAACGCGCGTACGAAGTTGAGGAAAAAGCTTTAAAGATAGAGAAGGATTAATACTGTGCAATATTAAAGACAACATATACTTTTTTTATTTGACAGTTTGTTGTGATGAATGTTTGTCTGCTATAAAACGCTTTAAATAATCGCCTGCAGGGGTTATCTAATTGAAGTTGTCCGTTGAGTACAAATATATTTAACTCACTATATGCTCAGTCGTTAATAAGAAAACGTTTTACAATCACAATGCGTTGACGTTACGTTGTTAAACAGAATATGAAAATGCATGCTTGTCTGCAAGGTGTACTTGACCTTTGTACACATTTGCGGATTACACACAAATACATGGCACTATTTAGTGATTGCTAACAATGCTAGCAATTCTGAAAATAATTAGCATTACAAGCGCTACTCTTTTTTGTATACAAGCTGAATAGGTACCGTTGTAGGTAACAATTGGGCATAGCTAAATAAAAAAGAAAGAACAAGAGTACGCAGATGCCCCGATAAAATATATGGAACATGACTATCCCCATATTTTAACAAGCTACAACTACCTGCTAATCCAACTTAGAGCTAATTAGCTACTGTATTGGCGTACTGCACAGGCAGTTAATAAGCCAAAACAAGTAATGTATCGTAATATGCGATACCATACATGACTAGGTGCAAGTTTAGGCGTTTCAGGGCTACTCTGCGCAAAGCTATAGCTAAGCGCAATGAACGCAGCTGGAAGAATATCTTTTGAGACCTGGATGAGGACTCAAAGGGATGGCCCTACAAATTAATAGACGGTGTGTAAGGAATCAGAGGAAAACCAAGCCTTATTCGTGATGAACGCCTCCGTGTAATTAACATGTTCTTCCTTCAATATCCTACCATTGACTGGACATAGTGGGAATCTCGGAGGAGGAGTCGATGCGGGTGAAGGCTTTAAAACCGGTAGGGTGCCAGGCTTGAATGGCATTTCGATCTTAGCCACAAAAGACTCTTTAAAGGTTTCAGGATGTAGTGGTTAATGTAACCACTAATACTGCGGCTGCATTCTACTGACTTGGAAGAATGCCGATTTTGTACTTATCCTGAAAGGGATTAACTTCTAAAAGCCCACTAATTAGTACCCACCTAGTTAGTACGCAGACAAAAGCATAGAGTCACTAGTAAAGTTCGCTCGCGATGCTTTGCTGAGGGGGCCTTCTCTTGCCGATATAATGCAGGCTCCGAAGGGCCGACCGGTTCTCCGGAACCTGTATAACGGAACCTTAGCCGTAATGCGGATGGCTACTAAGGCGAAGGCTCTGCGTCAATCCCAGTCTAGGACAAGGGGCTTGCTAGTGGTTATACTGCTGAACCTTAGAAACGCATTTAACAGCCGGCCCTGGAACGTAAGCTTATATGGACTGCTCAAGAAGAGCGTCCTGCCTTATACGTGCCGCGCAATATCGGCCTTCTCAAATGGGAGACATATAGCCAATGACGGCTCTGAGTTTAACATGACCGCCGGGGCTCCTCAGGACTCGGTTCTGGGGTCCGTTTTATAGAACCTAGCTTACAATGACGTCCTTTGCTTAGACGAGTCCCGTGTGGCACTGAATTGCTGGCGTACGCAAATGACTTCGCAGTGGTTGTCCAGGCCCCTCACCCCAGCAACTGAAAGTAAGGCGCAACGATGCCCTGGCAAATTCGCCGACTGTATAAGGAAGGCTAATCGTTGGCACCCAATGGAAAGGGCATTCTTCTGATTGAGCCAGGAAAAGGCCCGCTTTTAAAACTAACTCTACAGGGTTCGCCGCTTAGATTAAAATATTTACCTCACGTTTAAATATTCTGAACCTGAATGACAAAAAAGTGCGTGGCGCCTGAAGGTAAACTTCAACCCAGGATAAATTTACATCCAGATAAGTCATGATGTGTGTTTAGTAAAATCATAAAGTTGTAATATACTAGGAACTGCTTGAAAGACGCCGCATGGTTGCTTAGAGCCTCTATATAGCTTAGCTGCGTCAAGTAAACGATATTTTTCGAAGAGCCGACCAGAAAGGTCAAATCATCGATGACAACGCTAGGCGTAACGACGTCAAATTGTTGTCCGAGAGCTCGAATAGAAGGTACTTCTGTATTCTCGAGCCTGGCAAAAATAGAACACGTTTTTTCCGCTCACTGTCCAACCAACTAGAACACCAAAGCTCAGTCAGAAAAGCTAGCTTCAAAAGACTTCGAGAAAAACAACCCACTTTTGGCCAAAATTAGCAAAACGGGTTAAAAATGGTTGAGCAGTGAGAAAAGATCGTAAACAATGAGGGAGACTACATACCTTACTGGTATTGTTAGACCGTATAAAAACGCAGAAAAATAATCACTCAACCTAGTAGATGGTGTGCCTACGTATATAGTTTATCTGATTGATAGAATACCTACAAACGTTTTAGCCACACTTAAGAGGAACTAAAAAAACTTGTTAAAATAAAAAAGAGAGTTGTCCACATTGGCACCGGTAGGAACTAACTAGATCAGATTCCAGTGTACCGTTTCGCCGACCAGGTGGTTCTCTTTTCGTCGTCGTTGGGATCGCCGACACTGAGTGTGAAGCAATTTTTCTCGAAAAGTGAGCAATAAACCTCGAAAAACCACCAAAACACAACAAAACTCTGTCGTAGGCCTCCACGCACCAACGCTACAGGTCCGGCACCGGGCACCCCGGAGTAACGCGAGTTTCTCCAGTATGTGATTGATTGATTGATTTATTCGCTTGATAGATGTGTGTACACATATCACCCTTTTATATCAGGGGCGCATAACGCTGCAGCTATTAATTATCTATGTTGTAGTCCGCCGATTGTTGCCTTTATGTGCTGAGCACCTTCCATCGGGATAGTCTCTGCCTTGTAATCTCTACCTGTGCTTTTTCTGCATTCTTACCTAATCCTAGCGCTTCCCCTAATTTTAGATCCCTAACCCCTCCTAATTGCTCACACTCCCTAACCAGATGATCTATCGTTTCTTCTCTTTTACCGCATATCCGACATATCGTTGTTTCTAATTTCTCGTAGCAATTTCGCTGCACCCTCGTGTCTAACATACCGGCTCTCGCATCCGCTAACAGCCCGCGGCCTCTTGTATTATCATATAACCATGCTACTTCACCCCTTTCCGATTTTATATTCCCGTATACTTCCTTTAAACTAGTTTTCTGCATAAGTGCTGTCCGCCACTTCTCTGTGTATGCTGTGTTTACCCTACTTTTAATTTGCCCACTGGACATAACAGTGTCTGCCCATTGTTTACTACTGAGTCCTATTTGTCTTGCCGCAAATTCCACCCTCCTGTCCCATTTTGTTTTAACTCCCATTGCCCCTTTTACCCATTGTATCTTTTTAACCCATCGTTCGTTATTCAATGCCCTAATTCTACTACAGTACCTCAGCTTACTTTGCACTTCTCTTTCAATGAATTTGGACATACCGCCTTCCCCTTCGAGAAACTCTCTGCTACAATTAAAGCGGCATCCCAATGAGAATCGAATTACTTCTCTTTGAATCCCCTCTAACTTTCTCCATTAACCCGAGCTATGCACTAGAACAGCGTTTCCAAAAGTCAGCCCTGGAACATACATTGCCTTCCAAATGTCTCTTGTAACTACATATCTATTGAACCCCCATAGACTCTTGCACCTTACCGAATTCCTTCCCCTGTCTGCTTTCTTTATTCTCAATATTTCTTCCTCCTTCATTAATTCTCCCTTGGACGCTATAGTTACACCTAAATATTTATATTGATCCCGATACCCTAACTCCTTTCCCTGCAACCTTAGCTTCCGCTCCATTGTAACCCCCGAAAACACTAAAACAGCGCTCTTCTTTTCGTTAAATATCATATCTAGCTCATCTGCTGCCTTCCCACAGGCATCAAGCATTCCTTGAACCTCTTCTACGCTCCTTGCTAAAATAACCATATCATCCGCAAACAACAAAAGAGGAATTCTAATGAAGGTTTCTTTTTCACCTATCTGCCACCCCAACCCGGTGTTATTTACCTTTCTAGCGATTCTTTCTATATATATTAGAAAAAGAACTGATGATAAAGGGCATCCCTGTCTCACTTCATTAGCAACACTATATTCACTCGATTCCCCCTCCTTTCGTTTAATCATTACTGTGTTTTTCTTATAAATTTCCTCCAGTAAGCCTATCCAACTTACGTCAAATCCTTCTTCTGCCATACATTTGTACAGTGTATCTCTATTAACCATATCATAAGCTTTCTTTAGATCCAATAAGCCCCCAATACAACCCAGTCCCCTGATCCTGGATATTTCAACTATTTGATTCAGTAGAAAAATATGGTCGTCTAACCTATATCCTTTTCTAAACCCACATTGCCATTCCCCAATTTTACCATTCGCTTCTAACTTTTCTTGTATCCGGCACTTAAAAATGTGCATGAAAATACGGTACCTAATCGGTGTAATAGTTATGGGTCGTCTATTTCTCAAATCATTGTTATCGACCCCATCCTTTGGCAGCAAAGATACCCTTCCCTTACGCCAACTTCTCGGGATGCTACCTCTGGCAAAGATGTTATTATAAACTTTGGATAAATAACTTATGTAGTTGTCTCCCAACGCATTAACAATCTCCATTGTTATTCCGTCTAGCCTGCATGCCGTCTTCCCTTTCATTCTTCTAAGATCTTGTTCTATTTCTTCTACCCCTATTTATTCTTTTCCTTCCTTGACTAACTCTATTACTAATAAAAAATAGTGCTTTTACCGCCGCATTCATCTCTTCTTTTGTGAACACTTTTTCATTCTCAAGGTTAGTCATGCTTTTCCCTGCATTGACTACATATGCCCAGAATCGCTTTACCCGTTGTCCCCTTGGAGCCCCTAATATACTATTAAATTCCTGTTCGTCTTGCCGCTTTATTCCTTCTTGTACCAAATACTGAACCTTTGCCTTTGCCTGCATATATCGTTGCCAGTATTCCTCGCCCTTACCCGGGTCTCTATTTACTATCTTCCTGTGCTCCCTGCTCCACTTTTTTCTTTCCAATATAGCCTCCTCAATCTCCTTATTCCACCAGCCCCTCTCTCCCCCTCTTACGCCCTTAACTAATTTATAGCATTCATCATATTTACCCCGTATTATTGTATGCATTTTGTCTAGATCCATCTCTGTGGTGTCCCCTAAAAGTTGTTTAATTTCATCTATTTTATGTGCCTAATTCTGCTTGTCTATTATCTTTTTGTCTAGTTTCAACTTATTAGTAGCTCTTCCCCGTCCTGTAACTTCCACCCAATTATGGTCACTGCCAATGTTTTATTCCTTTTCTTCATCAACAATCATCTCTCCCACCCATTCCCGTATTTTTCCTTTGATCATAATATAATCTACACATGATTTCCTATTTCCTTGGCTATACGTATATTTTCCAACCACTACTTTATCCAAGAGACTAAACGACGAGATTCAGGAGAAGAACGCCCTATCAGATGCCCAGTACGGTTTCCGGAAGGGCAGATCCGCATTAGGGGCTCTAAAGAAGGTTCTAAAACGGGCGGGTGAGGAGACTATGAAAACCCCTAAAACAAGGGGATTCGTGCTCCTGATCCTCCTGAATGTCAAAAATGCCTTTAACACAATGATTCATTCGTCTACAGCATTATATAAGAAAAACACTGCGACGAGACACCAACCATGGTTCGATCACGAGTGTAAAACCATCAACGCACATTTGTTGCCACAACGATTGGAGCCTATCAGGGCTGGCAAACCTAGCTGACCTAAAGAAAACGTATAAACGAATGATTCAGAGGAAGAAATATGAATACGAGACCGCGCAGCGCACACAACAGGTAAAAGAAAGCATCCCGGAACCATGGATCCTCTTACCGAAGAGACCTGCTGTAACAAACCCACTAATAAACGACGAAGAATGGGTCTCGCATTTCACAACCCTACTGAGCCACGATGTACAACTACCTGACAATGAACACGCAGCCCATATAGAGCCTGACTGGGAAGACTTCACTGAAGGGGAGGTTCGAATGGCTATACTAGCGAAGAAGAACGATGGAACGGAAAATCATCAGGTCCTGATGATATTTACTACGATCGTCTTAAGCAGGGAATAGAGCACGTAGCCCCAAAGCTAACAGAGCTGTTCAATGCGTGCTACATCACAATCAGAAATGGGCCTCACAGTATTGCGCAAGAAGTTAAACAGACAATTAGGCTAGCACAAGGAGACACAGCTTGTGCAACCGCATTTTCCAGTTAGTCCTCTTAAAAAAAAAGTCCTTTCTTATTCATCCTGTTTGTCACGGGGTTAAGCCAAATACTTCGAAATGCTAAAGCCCCGCATGTATTCTACCCTGACGAACTTATCATAATGGAGTCACCAAGTCAATACCACATCCACAGTTTTACCTGAATGAAATGAGCCAATGGTGCGCACAGTTTAAACTGACAATTAATATCTCCAAGACAAAAGTTCTTCGATTTTCCCGTGGAGGTCGATACGCCAGTTTTGACTACATCATCAGGGTCAAAAACCAAAATATTAAATTAGCAAGTCATTTTAGCTATCTCGGCGTAATCTTGACCCCTGACCTATATTTTACAAAGCACATAGAGAACAAGCGTGCAAACGATATCGGCCATGATGCTACTCGGAAATCTTACACGGACTGACACTAATACTGGAATAAACATTTTCAAGATAAAAATAGCTCCAATTATAACTTACTGCCTTCGGGCCATTGTACCGAACTTGACCTTAAAGAACATTAAAGAGATTGATTATTGGGCTAGCACAAGGCGACATAGCAAGCCCTTTATTATTCATCCTGTATGTCACGGGGTTAAGCCAAATATTTCAAAATGCTAAAGCCCCGCATGTATTCTACCCTGACGAACTGATCATAAAGGCCAAGTCAAGACCACATCTACAGTTTTACCTGAATGAAATGAGCCAATGGTGCGCACAGTTTAAGCTGACAATTAATATATCCAAGACAAAAGTTCTTCGATTTTCCCGAGGAGGTCGATACGCCAGTCTTGACTACACCATCAGGGTCAATAACCAAAATATTAAATTAGTAAGTCAATTTAGCTATCTCGGGGTAATCTTGACCCCTGACCTATATTTTACAAAGCACATTTGTGAAGTATATGTTCGGACTGCCGCGAAACGTTTCAACAACGTTGCCGCTAGAACTATGCCAGGAGCGAACCTTTGTGGAAGAACTTATCCTGGACAAATATGATTTCAGCGCGCGGGTCGTAGAGCAATATCGCGCTTACAGAGAAAAGCGTAATTTGAACTTTGTCATAAAGATTTTTACCGACGGCCCCGCATTCACGACAGACCGTTGGAAGCGGGGAATGCAAGCAAACAGACGCATGCTCTGTAGACTTACCTGGCATGGCTACCACCATTATATATATATGCCTAAAAGAGTACTGTTTTGAAATAGAAGACTGTGTATGTAAATATTGTGGCACATGTAATATTGACCGATAACACATACTGCAATGCAAAGAAATAGAAGCTGGTTCGATGCATGCAGTAGTTAAAGATGTTACTAGCCGATATGAATTTTAAGTAATAGGTATCGTTGTTCTAAAAGCTCGAAAATTGAGCCAGGGAAGTAATCGAGAAGGTTGGAGTGTCCTAAAAAGACGCTGCAAGCCCTTTCCGTTTCGTATACTACGTTCTGGTCGAACGTGTCGATTGCTTTCCATACTTGGGTGTTATATTAATACCATGGTCTTCCTTCACACGACGATTAGAAGAAAAACCAGGTCCATTGCTGCAGTAATGCTATTATACAAGCTAAACTAGATCATTATCATAAGTGCAACTAATGCTCTCAAAATTAAGATAACCCATCTTACTTGACAATGCATAATTTGAAAGAAGTTGGGAAAGTTAAAGAAGCTAATGCTAAAAAGATACTTATATTGTTACAAAATGCATGAACAACGCTAGCACCGCAACTATGCCAAAAAAACACCTTTACAGAAAATTACAACTGTTCAATGAATACGTGTTTTACGACAGATTTTGTTATGCACGCTCACATGGTATAACTAGCACCCGCTTAATGAAATGCCTAGAGGGATACTGTTTTGAAATAGATGACTGTGTATGAATAAGTGGAGTTACTTATATTGATAGTAACCGCGTATTGCACTGTACGAAACTTGACACTCTTTCTGCAGCGACCGCAACTGGAGAACTAATGTCATTGTATGAGAAATTTTGATAATTTTTACCAACTAGATTGTGACTTAACAATATGATGACAGATGCACACTTCAGGGCCCGTTAGGAGAAGAAAAGATAGAATAATGTTTAAAATACGCAGTGATGCCTTTAGTATCTTGGTAGCTAACGTCAAATACCCACGTAAGATACACAATTAGGCCATGTGCATGAGTAGTAATTGGTGAGACAGTGTCAATGACTTTTATAATTACCGTCAAGTGCGCCGTGTTTGAGTAGGATATATTTAGAATGCGGCAGCGATTCTCAGAGGCGAAGTAATCTCGAGAAAATAATATAGAGGCCACTCCGGGCTAGGAGGAACGGGAACAACTGGATTTCAGTGGGTTTATGAGTCCCACACTACCGTGGCTTGAACAACAACGCTCGGTGCACATCATGCCGTTGACCAAATAATCTATATAAAAAAAAAATTTGATTATCGGAGCACTAACCACCGGAAAATTCCGTTGACAGGCCATGCTAAAACAATTGTTGAATCGTTCCAACAGACGGGATAAAAAAAAGTTTTAAGTGCTCAGTACATTTAATACATTTGTTAAGGACAAATACACGTTTCTGCGCAAGGCCAAAATGGCCCACAAAACAGGATATGGCTGATTGAAATTATCACCAACCCTTATATAAAACGCGAATAGACGGTCATCAACTGATGATCAAAGGTACATAAAACCACTGCTGCCCCTGCCACATGAGACTCTATAATTCCAGACAACTCTACATTAGTTCATTATACTTCATTGGGTGTTATGAACTTAATAGTTTTAGAATAACGTGAATACACTAAATAGCTTGTTTTAAAAAATAGCACCTTGTTATTATATGGATTTGCTTCTGGTTTGGCAGCAGAACTTAAGTACATGCATTTTACTAAACGCCTATGTTTTCCCTCGTGGTCTTTAAAAAGAAAGACGTCGGAGTCGGCCAAGAGCGACTGGACTAGTGCGGCCGAAAAGGTCTTTATAACTGCGCTCTATAACCATATTACTAAAAATGTATGTATTATAAATTGCTAACGTATGTGTATTTATGTTCATCTCACTTCATCGGATTGTTTATGTAGCTATCCGGCTCAGACATTAACGACGCTCTGTGTCTTCAAGGCTATAGTATGTATCGTCATATTGCGATTGCACATTCAGTTATATTCAATAAACGAGAATTGAAAAATAATTAAGGAATGACGACAGCAACTCGATGTTCTCTGTGAAGAGTGGGGTACCAGTATCTAGACATACTAATCGGTTGCGGCTGATTCGGTGCACACCCATAACCTTGTTTTCTTAATACATTGCCTTTAGACGGTCGAGCTCTTCTAAGCTAGGGGCCCTTAGACGTTTTCAGAGAAGCTTAATCGCATAGCTTGCTGCAGATGGAACTTATCAGGTCAAACAATTTCAAAGCCGTCCGCAGTGAGAGGAGTCTCAGGACATTCATTGAGTGGATGGCGATAACCGCCTTACAAACCTTTTCCATCATATGTCTGTGCAACGAAGTGCAGATTTACATAAGTAATAAACCCAAATATAAAAAAGGCTTGGTAATTTCTACAGGTTGACTTTGGAGCCTTATATTATCAATACTTGCAAAGCGTTCTCTACGACGAAACCGTATTGCTTTTATCTTGGACATATTTGTTGCCAGCAAAGTGTCTGTTGCAAACTTTGCAAAGGCCAACGCTTCCTAAATATTAAAACGATCCCCAGAATATAGCACAATATCATCAGAATATTAGATGAGATGCATTAATGGATGTTTTTGGTTCACAATTGCCAACAGGTTACTCGCATAACATAATAGCTTTATTAACCGATGGTTGGTTTACAATATTGCGCGTACAGAGAAAGCACACATTCACATATACATATATTCATCACGGTTCTAAAAGTCGAGTCAACGGAACTGTTCTATCGCATCGTTGAAGGTGATATAAGTCACACTGTCTCCCGCAAAGTTTGCACAAACATAACGAGGAAATTTCATGGAACTTCTCTCGAATACAGATCTTCATGTGGAAGCCATGTACAGCAAATCGTGCAATTAGATGTCTATTCTCATAGTTGCAGCGCTTCCATGAAGTACACGTCATTGCCTGGGTTTCATAAAAGAGCGGGTCAATGTCTGCCATCTTATTTTCCCATTCAGACATGTACTCGTTGAAAGCTGCCGTTTTCGGTAACACGTGCATTTTTTGTAAGTTCTCAACAAATAGCGGAGTCGACGCCAGTAAATAGACTAATCTGTTGAGACTAGTGCGGTGGACTCTTAGCGCCTTTTTTAGAAAAGCGGCCTTGATTTGGTCAAGCGCCTTAAAGTTTAACTTCGTCAGATGCGGCCATATCACCTGTATACCGTAAGAAGCAGTAGGCGCAATCTTCAGGTTAAAGAGATGAACGGCAACGTCCATTGATAGTTTATGAGGGTCTCGGATACTATGAAAGGACTGTAGTCCTTTCCGAATTCGTTCATCAATGTGCCTCGAGAAGTTCGTACCTCGAGACGAGAACATAACCCCTAGGTATGAGAAGTTCGAGACAAATTCTATAGATTTTGAACCTAAATGTAGTTCGTCGATTCCAGCCAATTTCCCTCCACGTCTGAACTTCATTGCCTTTGTTTTATCTAAATTTATTTCCAACTGGTTTCGATGAACGTAATGCTGCAAGGTCGCAAGGGATTGTTGCAAATGGAATCGACTGCGAGAATATAGCACCAAGTCGTCTGCATACATAAGGACGTCTACCTGCGAGTGCCGACTCCGTATCTCTTCGGGAAGGTCTCTCACCAGCACCGAAAACAGCAGGGGGCTAAGATTATCACCTTGGGCAACACCAGTGGTCTGTGAGATCGCCATGTGTTTAGCGCCTCCGTCATCTATAATAACTTGTCCTTCCTGTAAAATACCTTTAATGAGCTCCAATATATTCAATGAGATCCCGCAAAAAGCCAGCTTGTCAAGTATAATTGTTCGTGCGGCCGTATCAAAGGCCGCTTTAAAATCTACAAATACAGCAAATAGATAAGCCCCTTTAGTTCGAAGTGCCCGTTGTATCGAATTTAGAAGTACAGCACATGCTGTCATTGTTGACCGGCCCCTTCTGAAGCCATGTTGTTGCTCCGGCAGCTTTCTGTTAATCTCAAGAAAATGTTCTAATCGACGGGCTAGGATAGCCGATAGAAGTTTGTAGATTGCGCTCTTCTTTGCGATACCTCGGTAAGACGACGGTGCCAACGGATCTCCTTTTCCTTTAGGGATAATGCTGAGAAGACTGGTTTTCCATTCCGAGGGTAGTTGGACCGTTTTCATCACCTTGTTAAAAAGTCTGGTAAAACAAGGCGCAAGGTGAATCGCTTGCTTGAGATGCTCATTTGTGACCAAATCGAGCCCCGGGGCCTTCCCGGACGGTGCTTTCATTATTGAGTCGATAACTTCAGAATTGCTAAAAGGCCGCGACAGGGCTTGACGGGCGTCAGTGACGCGCTCGTCCCACACTGACATTATCACGGGAGCGTAACTCGGAACGGTAATGGCACTGGCAAACATTTGCCGAAAATGAGCATTTAGTATATCATGTGGGATAGGACACGCAGTAACGCGCCTGTCTGTCTGCAGCCACTTATGAGGTCGTTGTTGCGCTTCTAGGAGCAGCTTGTACTGTTTTCGTTCTTCATATTCTTTTATGGCGTTTTTTACAACTTTTTTATAGTCACGACTTAATCTAGTATAAAAATAAGTCATCTCCGGGCGGATTTTTGCTAAAATAAACGCTTGAATCATATAATGTTTGCAAGAAGCGCACTCCTGATTGTACCATGGAGCGTGCTTTCTGTTTGTTCGCTTGCTTTCCGTTTGTTGCTTTAGCCGAGCGCTACCAGTAATGGCACTTCGAATGCTGGTGGCATAGGATTCCACGTTGATCACGGTTGGCACTGGGAATATGTTTCGCGAGGGTAACCGTCAAAAGGCTGAGATTTAGATTGCTACTTAAACAAGGCCGCTTGTGATCTGTAGATTGAGGTTCAATTGATATTTCCATTGCGACGGGTAGGTGCCACCTTGAACCAAACGCCATTGTCTTCTCCTGCACCCCCCTGTACTTGACATTACATGGGTTAGCATTTGTGGCGAAAATGTCAATCGTAGATTGTCCGTGAGGCGCGACGAATGTCGAATCTTCAGCTGTAGATATAACCCACATGCTGCGAGATGCCAAGGCGTTGAGTAGTGATACCGTTCTTATACATCTTGGTTTGTCAAGCCGACAGTTGAGATCACCGCATACTACAGTCACTTTGTGTAAGTCCACCATGTCAAGGCATAGAACTAACTTCTCCAGCAGTGTTGAAATCGCTTCTGAAGGACTTGAATATATTGCAATGACGTTAATGGCGGTTCCTGTTAGGACTACGCAGTTATCCTCTTTGTAGCATGTTTTTGCGCCATCGAGCTTGTTGTTAAACAACACTGCAACTCCCCCACTTGTTCTGCCCGGTCCCTCTATTTGTACACCCAGGCATTCCGCTATACACCAACTTGGAACGACTGTAGGTTTGGTGGCCCATGTCTCAGTAAGGACCAACACGTCATACTGCTCAGCTAAAGGAAGAAGTGGGTAACTTGATTTAATGCCTTCACAGTTCCATTGAAAGAATTTAAGTAGCGATCTCTTGTCTTGAGTATGTTGCGGTTGTTTTTGTACCGGTGCGTTTGTTACTGCTGAGCAAGCCGGTCACGAGCCTCCAGGAGGCCTGTCGCGCTTGCTCGTCTTTACACCTTGGTTACATGATAGCGTGCAAAGTGCATCGCGCAAGGAGGCTTCAATAGAGTGTTGCAAGGTTTTTTCAAGGGAAGTAGCTCCAGTGGCTTTGCTCAAGTCACCACCCATCTCTCCTGCGGTTGCCCTACAGAGCAGAGAGGGAAACAACTTTTCAAATACACTGGTTACCGCTGTTTGAACCGCTTTGATGACACAGGGGACAACCTTGTCTAGTAAACCTTGTACAAGATCTGCAGCTATGTCCATTGAAGGCAACGCTTTTTCGCTTATTTCCACAGGTTTCGACTTTGACTGTCCAACTTCTCGAGTGTTCATTGCGTCGTTGTTCACCTTCGTACCATTCTTTACCACAGATGACCAGCTGCGCTTCGAAAAGTTATCAGACGGTTGAACGTATTCTACGGGGGCGCAAAGTGGTAGAGTTGGAGCCTCAGGTTGCCTCTGAATAACATTCCGAAAGCCCCGCTTCAACATTTCTATACGGCTCAATCGTACGGGGCACGAACCCCACGTGGCTTCATGCTCGCCGCTGCATAGGCAACATTTGGCCTGAGCCTTGCAATCTCTCCTAAGATGTTCTAGCGAGCCACATCTTCTACATTTTGGCTTCGGAACCTTGCAATCTGCGGCAAAGTGATCCATGCTGTAGCATCTAAAACACTGCATTGGATCGCAGTATAACACAACCCCATGCTTCTTTAGGCCCAAGCGTATTTCCGATGGGAAGTGATTGCCAGTAAATGTTAAGATTACGTGTTCAGTTGCTGATACAACGTTGGTCATCGGATTTTTGGTTTTAACCCTAGCTACCTCGGTTACTCCTAATGATCTTAGTGCAGATAGGATGGTAGCTTCTGAAATTGACGGGTGCACACCGGATATTTTGCCTTTGACAGAAGAGCGCCCTCCACTTATTCTGGCAGATACTTTAACACCCGCTAGCTCTTGCAGTGACAGCAAGGTGCCCCTATCCTCTTCAGCATCAACGACAATGACAAGCTCTCCAGTTTTCGTAAAGCGGGGTTCTTCGATTTTCCCCTTGACATGGCCCACAATATAGTCACAGACCTTGTTGAAATTATTCTGTAGCTCTTCGCCGCCGGCAGAAAATATCACTGCCTCTTGCCTGGTCACAACCACCTTTGGGGCCTGCGATCTTTTATGGCGGTGCACGGTAATAAACCCTGTATCATCAGGTTCACCCTCCTTATCACATTGTACTTCTTTTTCTGCTTCGCTCTGTACGTCTGCGCTTGAATCGGGGGAATCTTCATGCGATACACGGCAATCCTTCACTCGCACATCCTCGATGGGGCTCGATGCAGCGCGCTTTTCTCGTCCTCCAGCAACGCGAGTTGCGCGATCGTCTGTCTCCATGATTCCAACGATGGATTCATTTGGCCGGCGATCTGTTGACACTGATGCCGGCAAATCCGGCGCCTCACTATCATGGCGCTTACGCGGTGGAGTGCGTTTCAACGGCATTAAAAAAAAAAAAAAAAAAAAAAAAAAAAAAACAAGTAGGATTTGAACCCGGTTCGTCAAGTGCGTAGATAGCGGCGTTGCCACTTAGACTACGATACCTGTGTGACCGCGAAAGATCCCTTCTTAACTAACCCACCCGTTAAGGAATGTAATAAACAACTGACACTGGCGGTGACGTTGTTAATTCGAAACGCCAGGAAAAGATTAGTCAGCTGGAGTGAGTGATGATGACGATGAAGATGTGCTAGTGACGATAATGCTTGAGATGGTACTTGATGGTGAAGTATTGTAGTACTGGGTGATGATAGTGATGGTGGCTGTGGTGGTGATGATGCCGACTATGAGTAACAACTAACTGGTGAACGGTGCACTAATGATGAGAGCGCTGAAGGCGGTAGTTGGGTTGTAGATGGTAGAGAATACACACTGATGATGCTGATGATGATGATTGAAAGTCCGATTATGAATGTGAAAGCGCCGGTTTCCAGGTAGTATAAAATGTAGATATTTTCTAGAGAGACTTAACCTGCACACTATTCGTTACGGCATAGATTCACTTTAGAAACACTTACTAACCACGGAAATAGCAACAATTTTACGCACTGTTACGAAAACACGTCAGAGCAGCTTGAACAGCTGACGACAACTCGCATAACATAGAACTGAACTAAAATTATCGTTTTGTGCAACACCCGTTATCTGTCCAAAATTGAAATAATCGGCAACACTGTCGTTCCGTATCACATAGTTCTTGTTCAGAATAGCCGTCAATAGCTTGAGAAAGCGTGGTGGCGCATCATTTATTACCAGGTCTCAGAAAGCGTCTGTTTTTAGTATTAAGTCTCGCGACGACTGGACCAGCATTGCTCGCACTATGGAGAACATCCTGCGCGCCAAGGAGAAGAAAAACCGTTATTACATGACATCGTCCCGTGGGGCATCCCGGGATAGCTAAATTCGTAAACTACTCTTTCCCTCCGATCGTTTGAAGTTATGCTCATGCAGTTCCGTATCGGTTGCGGGATTTGGGACATGACTGTTTTTTAGTGGGTTGCAGCCCCAGACTACCGACTCACACTTGCAGGCCAGTTCTCAGTCTCGCATTTTACAGTTAGTTCTAAAAAAAGTCTCAGAAAGCAGTGTTGCAGTTTATAGATGCAACTTTTCATATATAAAACTCTTTTCCAGGCTGAATTACCCAAAACGTTGCCTTTGCCTTTAGGAATCACGGCCAATATATAGTCTCGTTTAGCAAATCTGTATAGCTCTTATGTCTAAGCACCTATCCACTAAGCAAGTTATAACTGATTGTCCGGGGCCTTTTTAGCCGAAAAGCACGGGCTCTTCGTAGGATTGTATACGCTGACGAGAACATATCTGAAACTGTGGACTGAAACTGTGGACGAAAGAAGTCATGCAATACTTCTCTTTATCTGGCGAATCAGTTAGTATGCCTGGTACTTTGTTGCATGAAATCATCTTTGCTTCTCTGGTTTCAATATAAACGAGCTAGACTTGTTTACGGTATTAGCGTACTATTTACGGATTCTGTTGTGAAATTCAGCCATCTTAGATCGCGTAGTGGGCGAGAAAGATTGCTTCACGCACTTTTGAGCCTCGTAGCACGCCTGTTAAACAACGGCTTTGAGCGTCAAGTGGTGAATGGAGCAACGTATCGGGTGGAAGTTACCGGCAAGTGCGGTACTGCCGAACGTTGTAATAAATTTGCGTATGTATTCGCATGTTGGATGTTGTGCGTTCATATGATAGTATTGTAACGCAGCAAAAACGCTTTGTCAGATCGCACGTTAAGTACAATTTAGCAGCGACACTGCGATTTTGTCAGCTGCCGAGCTTGAATTAGGTCTGGTCAAATCAATACGACTAAGGAATCAATATGCGTTGTATGTGTCGTGCTACAAGTAACGTCGCTGTATGTAGTTTTCGGAGAAAGCGATCCGCGACTTGACCGATGTCCTGGTTGGTTCTGCTTCTAATGGACGCCTGCTGGCAATTACTTCTTGTCGTTCGGGCCAAAAAGGGACAACACGACGCAGAAAACAGTGCTTTCACACGGATATATAAATAGAGAGATTGCACGCATATGCAAATTCGGTCAGCTGTTGGAGCACTGTC
Organism: Dermanyssus gallinae; assembly: GCA_003439945.1. Lineage (NCBI taxonomy): Eukaryota > Metazoa > Arthropoda > Arachnida > Mesostigmata > Dermanyssidae > Dermanyssus > Dermanyssus gallinae. The sequence goes on from QVRM01004238.1 coordinate 652,757, forward strand.
AACGTACCGGCTGTGCTTTTATCCCCCGGACAGCTTCAAAGCATCGTCTTCTCTCATTAGCACCGCCGAACTAAGCAGACATTAACCAAAACCGTCGGGCTACCCAGAGATCCGCCCGTAATTGTTGTGTTTTCTTCGTATGCAGTCTCCACGTAAGAATAGGTCGTCGTATCACGCTTGATATACATATATATCTTGGCGTCAAAAGAGACCCCTTCTAACGAACTATACTAGAAGATATTGCTTGCTAGCTTGCTAGACAGCCATGCTTGAAGTTTTTGATGTTCTAAGCTTTTCGGCATTATCGCGTTAATCCTGCAACGTCACCGTACGGCACCTGCAGCCGCATCTCTAAGGATTGGTAAGAGTTTAACTAAAAGGAATACAGACAATTGTTTTATCATCTTAAACTTTCTGTCTTAGTCACTGAAGCAGATTTCTTTTCGAACAGAGCTCTAGGCGATTGTGCTTTGAGTATCTATCGCTTTGTATTGCATTTTTCAAGAAAACACTCCATGCGTACAGAAACCCGCGGCCTTACCTAGTAACGTTTTCCGTCAGGAAAACTCAGGCGACAACTTGCAGCGCTTATATATATATATATATATATGTATATATACATCTCGTCGATATGCAGTGCATTTAATACTTTTTGATTGGATCACACACGCTGATACACCGTAGCAGAGGCAGAAGAAAAAACTGCGTCTTTTCTTCGGACGCTTAGCAACGTCTCCGCGGAATTAATGCTGCCTTGTCTGTGACCACACGCATTTAGGTTAAAGGGGTGCACACGTTAATTTCAGAGACAATTGTCGTCTTTTATTCCATGATTAAATAAATTACATTATCACATAATCTTGGTGCTTATTCAATTAATAGGTACCAGATTAAACTTCACGCTCAGTAAAATACGAATACCGTACTTTAGAAGAGTCAAACTCTTCCAAAAGAAGTTTACATGTCTGTTTCGTAAACTATCTTGAACCTGCAGATACAAACCACCAAACTTTCAGATGAAACACGCTTTTCAACAAGATGGCGCTCCCACTCATACCAGCCATTTATTACAGGGTGGCCATCTGAGCAATTGTGCATGTTTCAGGACAAGGACGCGTAACCGCCTTTTTCCTCATTATTTGACTACTATGTATTCGACATAAATGAGCGACAGTCTAGCAAGTTTCGACGCGATAACGTAGACTTTGTCCCTTCTGTTTTTATTCGTGGAAACAGAAAAAACTTGCACAGGGCCAGGTCCGGCAGGCTGCAGAAATATAGAAGTCAAATATTTTTATCAAACAATTCCAAATGAGTAATAGATGTCTTGATGAAGGATCCAAGAGTTATTTATCTAAAGTTGAGATTGATTGCGTCGGACATTCTCGCGCAACCTTCACAAAAGTACGCAGTTATATTCTGTATGGAGCGTACGACCAGGTGGCAGAATCATAGAAGATGATTCCCTACAGTCAAATAAACTACTAAAAAAATTGGTATTGGATCTGGTATGTCCGCATTTCTTCAGATAAACTATCTCTTCAGAAGCACCACTGAAAGAAATGGGCATTAGTCTCTATGTCGTAACCATCTATACTCATGACTCGTCATCTGCTGTTCCTTTCTGAAGCTGTCACGCACCGTGCTCAACTGTCAGGATGAGGGCTACATACATGGTTGGACGTACTAATATTTTACTTACAAAAATAACGACACGATAACGTCGGTTAACACAGTAACCTCAGGAGTTTGGCGTGAGCGCGCAGAACTGCCGACCGTTCGGAGAAGCCGTCAACTCGTTCTCTTCGATCTCTTCTCTGGTTGTTTGCTGGCTGTTCTCGACTCTGTCACTGTGCCGGTCCGTTATATACGTGCCGACTTGAAGATGCATGCAGACGCGCGCTCCCGCCGCCGCTCCCATTTAACATGCGTAATCAGTAGTGTTCACTCTTATACCTTTTGCTGTAGTACGATAATTACATGCAATTCTCGTCTTAGCGGTTCCTGAATGTTCAATTACACGTGTTGAGAACTTTGGGAATGTTCCATTGCAAGTGTTGATAGCTTCGGGAATGTTCCATTGAACGTGTTAGATGTTCTTGAATTTCTCCCTCTCCACGTCTCCCGTGCATAGCCGCTTTGACACCCGCGGAAATAGAGGGTGGAGCGGGTGATGCGCTAAGAAGAACACGACTCACATAGAGTTCGTCACAGAAGCAATCCAGCAACCCTGGTACCACCTGAGGGTTGAATTCTGACATTTCTCGACAAGCATTCATTTGCTAAAAATGCAACGTTTTTAGAACGAACTTCGCTGGGGAAATATCGAACAAGACTGTTGCGACTAATGGAACAATCTTAATTGATATTTTAAATAGAGCAGAAAATATCTACAGTTTTCTGCTTTCTCCATAATAGTAATTCAACGATTGTTGAGAAATATATCACGAATTTTTTCAATGTTTTCTTCTGTCATTGGCGTCAATGGCCCTCCTGAACGGGCATCATATTCGGCGTCTTAACGTTCGTCACTACATCGACGGTTCCACGTATATACCGTGTTTTCGGACAATGTTTGATCATCATGAGCACTTCGTAACATTTTCAACTCTTCAAAGATTTGATTTGGGTTTAACCATACAACTTGTTGCTCCTCCATTTTCGGCTTCTTGAAATCACCGAAACTCGCTTTGCGTGCGTCGCGCCCTCCTTGCGAGGAAGGATTGCCTCCCGCGCAATAGCTAGTCGGTGCCCCGAAAGCTCTAAGAATGCGCCTAATGCACTGGCGGCCAGAAAGAAGAAAACATTTGAGCAGATCAATCAATAGCAGGTCAATAACAATCTTGGTACTGCATTTGCCTTAGCTATACGAGTCAAATGAGCGCTTTCACCTGGCTGGAAAACCACCGTCCCGAAGTAGACATGAAAGAGGCTGAGCGAGAGTTTTTGGACAGTTGTGCGCGGAAATTGTTTGATCCATGGAGGAATCACGTTCGGGTCAGATGCCGTCCTTGTTGCGACATGTGACACCTTTTCAGGGGTCACCCCCAGGATCTAATCAGAGTCCACCTCAACGCGCGGACTTTGGCAGATCGCAGTTGTTCGCAAGGGCAGTAGGACCTGCCCCCTATCCGTACAGTGGCGGCTGCCCCACGCGAATTAGTCACTCGCCAGCGAGTGGCCAGCGTAATAATAAGTGACAACTGATGTTATAATATACTCTAACCACGTTTGCGCGGAGACAATCGTCCACTCCAAAGTGCTAACATAGTGAACTTACATGAATAAATATAATAATAATAATAATATGTACTCTAATAACTCGTTTAAAACTTATCGCTTTTGATGGAGGGGGGGGGGGGTTGAACTTATAGTGCAATATTGATCGCGCTCAAACATTTATCTGTGCGCTTTGACACCCGTAGTGTGATCTGTGCGATTTGACACCCGTAGTGTGATCTGTGCGATTTGACACCCGCGTCTCGTGCGCAGAGCCCGCGGAGCGACGCGAATGCGTGTCCGCATCTCGTAACCGCTGTGAGCTAAGTGTCGACCTGTAGTTCCATTTGTGGCCACCAGGGCGGCGCCACTGCCGGCCTTGTCCGTCTACCCGGCGAGACGCAGGCCAGACAGACGCGGGAACGCTGCTACTGTCTCTTTCTCAGTAACTCTGATAGCGAACGGCTATAGATATCCCCTTGCCGTGTTGTCACCATAAGAGACTTGCCCAAACGTAGCATAATCTAAGGCGCTCGCGAAAATACATGCTGCATTTCTTGAGATAACTGGGGGAAAAAGGGGTACAATGCCCGTACGACCGTCGTCGAGCCACGCGAGGCCGCCCTCTGATCCTCCGGTGCCTACCAGCGAGGATCACTCGTGCGTCGAGCCTCTCGGCATTTGAAAACGTCCATCGGATACCACGATGGGAATCCATTCTGACAAGAAACGCGTTTCTGACGTCGTCGAACAACACATCGTGACACCCAAGACGACCTTCGCAACCGGGATGACGGATTGCGCAGAGGCTAATCTCAAACAAGGCTTTGACGCGGAGGCAGCTTACGGCTGGGCGTTAACGGCCCTCAAAGGACATGTCAGGACAGTGGTAGAGTCCTGCAAGTTAAGAAACACCCGAATTGAGCTAAAACAGATATCAGAGAAGCTGGACCTGGATCTCCGCAGAGTCGAAACGGCAGTGGATTCCTTCAACGTTTCTCTGCGGACCTCGCTAAAGGACGCGGAGGAGAGGATCGGGAGCCTCCGGAGCTCATCAGAGGCGGTGCAGAGGGAACGAGATGAGTTGCTGGCGCGGCCTTTCAAATCCTCCATCCACATTTCAGCAATCTGCCTGCGATGTGCTCCGGCGGACCCTGAGGCTGCCCGAGTGTATTTAGAGTCGCGCATCTCGGCAGCGACGACGGCTGAAGACTTTGCCAAACTAACGGGCCTGTTCTGGCCCCCGGGCTTCCTTCGGCAGGTTCCCCCATCTTCGGAGAGAATCACTTCCCTCAGGGAAGTGAGGGGCGTGCTGGTCGTGCCGGGAGCAAAGGCCGACTCAGAGATACTTGCCGGCCTCGCCGGTCAATTCTCCTCTTTACCACGGCTCCTTACACAGCCCCCAGGTACGGCGGCGGTGTTGCATACCACAGATACCTGGGAGTCCTTCGCTGGGGCCCCAGGCGACGGTATCGAGAATCGTCACCTTGTCTTAGGCATTCTACATCTCAACAAACCCTGCGATAAGGCTGCGATTACACTGTTTCGCTCTGTTATCGAGCGCATGACCCAGCTTTCAGTCTCAGCGACCACGAAACTTCCTCTTTTATACGTTGTCCATGAGTGGCGATCAGGACCAATGCAACGGATTCTGGCGGCCCTTGTGTCTCAGTCGTCACGAAACGGCCTTATAGAGCTTTGCCGGGCACACACGCCGCAAGGGGGTCGGCTGCCAGCAAATGCGAGTAGGGCCCTTTAACCGGCCTCGGCCCTGGCGGGACAAATGTCTGTCAGGGTCGGAGAAGGCCATACCAGGGCCGACACAATAAAGAGCCTCCGGGCTCACCTGGCTGACAATGCACAGGTGGAGTCGGCCGTGAGCGGCCTCGTTAGGAACGGTGAAGGTGACGTCATTATCCGATTACAGGGCATTGCTCATGAACTTGGGGCTCAGTTGGCTGATAGCATTAGCAAAGCAACCGGCGACCAGGCTGACAGCCGAATGGGTGCCGGCATGCGAGAAGTGGCCTTATGGGGCATTAATCCTCTGGTCAGCGCTAAAAGGATAGAGACTGATATCCGTCAGCTACTAGGAGCCACCGAGGCAGTTCCCATAGTGGCGAGTGACCCACGCCATGGTCGCACCACGACCTGCAGGTACACGCTGCTTAAGGTGACGGCCCATACAGCCAGATGGCTTCAAGCTCAACAATCTATCCTGATTGCGGGCAGTAGGTGCAGGCCCGAGGTCTGGGATTAGGGAGGGAAAGATTACCCACATGCTTCAACTGCCAGAGACCCGGCCACAAGGCGGCAGCCTGCGAGGCACCCAAGACGGTCGCCCGCCTCTGTCGCCGATGCGGATCGCCAGATCATGCGGCGGCTGCGTGTAAGGCCGAGACGACACACTGTATCGTGTGCGATGTCTCGGGTCACAGAGCCGACAGTATGGCCTGTTCGTCATACCGCACACAGCTGCAAGAGTCGCGTAAGCGGAAGGAGCCTATCTCATCTGGGGAGTCGAAAACAGGTGCTACGGCGCAGCCCAGGCCTGACGCTTTACCTGGAGCATCTAGACGTGCTGAACCACCGTCGAATCGGGGCCGGCAACAATTTTGCCGTAGGACCCTCGCGCCGACGGATGACTGGCAAAAGGTGGGCAATGCCCCCCAGGTTGAAATCCCCAGGCAGAGTAATGATCAAGTTTCTCCAGGTAAATCTCAATCGGTGCCGAGCGGCCCACGACATGCTGGGTGCATACACCACAGAGCACCAGGTGGGTCTCTGTCTCATAACAGAACCAAATGTGCACATCTCCCGTTCTACACCTAACATGTACACTGATGACCAAATTAACGTGGCCATTTGGTGGACACGCCAAGACGTGACGCTCTCCCTCACCGATTGGGGTCATGCGGAAGGCTTTGTGTGGACGTACCTTCCACAAAGCAATCTCGTTGTATATTCGTGTTACTTTTTACCTAATAAAACTCTGCAAGACCTGAAGGACTGCCTGGATAGGCTATCGGTGTTAATAACATCTCACCGATACGCAAAAGACTCACTGCTCATCACGGGAGACTTTAACGCAGTGCACACTACCTGGGGGGGGGGGGGGGGTCGCCGCGCCACCGACAAAGGCGTGACTCTTCTTGACTGGATGTCCGAGCACAGCATGGCCCTGGCCAACTACGGCGATGTTCCTACGTTTGCGCGCCGAGGTCAAACATCGTTCTTAGACCTCACCTTTGCGGACCCGACCGCTCTGCGGCAGATCCAAAACTGGAAAGTCCAGGAGAACGAGGAAACCCTAAGCGACCACCGCTACCTAACGTTTGAATTGGTCTTACCTATCACGCGTTGTCCCGGAATGCCGAGGCGCACGTGGCAGATGCGAAACATCAACAAAAGTGCTCTCCAGACTTTTTTTAAAAACCGATTCACTCGCTTGGCGGACACTACATTAGACGAAGATGCCCTGGCTACAATCCTGGCGGCTGCCTGCCGCGCGGCTGGGGGCCCAGCCAGACGTGGCGGCAAAAGAGGCCGGCGTGCTCTCATATTCGGCCTGATATTCAGATAGCCCGCGTAGACTGTATACGCGCAAACCGCACACTGACACGTGCACGCTCTTGACTGGCAAAATGAAGACGACAGGGGCCCAGTGATGACATTCTGGCAGATGCCGCTGTCAGGATTGAGCGCCTAGAGGATCTTTACCGTACGCGTCGACTCCACACAAAAGTCCATTCAGCAGGCAAAGATCAAATCCTGGAAGGCCTTGGTGGATTCAGTGGAAGCGGACGTGTGGGGTATTCCCTATAGGATCGTTATGGGCAAGCTCCACGCATTACCACCACCTCTCCCGGCAGAAGAAATTCGTCGGGCAGTTTTCAAGCTTTTTCCGCAACAACTGGCCCGCGCTCATACTAGCATTCCCGTTGACCCTGAACAGATCCCAGAAGTAACAACGAAAAACATAATAGAAGCGGCGGAGCGGTTAGCACCTGGTAAAGCCCCGGGCCCAAATGGGGTCCCGCCGGGCGTGGTGCGACTGCTGGCACAATCCTATCCCAAGCCTCCTGCAGAGCTAGTGTCACGCTTGTTGATAGAGGGTCGCTTTCCCACCCAGTGGAAACGCGCCCACCTAGTACTAATACCGAAGCCAAGCGCCTCACCTGGCTCGTCAGCGCACCGCCCCATATGTTTACTCGACGCTGTAAGCCAACTAGTCGAAAACGTGCTCGTTCAGCGCTTGAACGAAGAACTGGAAGAGAGAGATGCCCTCTCAAACAACCAATACGGATTCCGCAGGGGCCGCTCTACCCTTGATGCCGTGGAGCGAGTCATGCAGGCGGCTCGCGCCGAGCGGCGGTAGCCACTCTGGTCACGGAACTACGTGCTATTAATATTGCTGGACGTCCGCAATGCGTTTAACTCCGCCAATTGGTCGACAATAATGAGTGCGCTCGAGCAGAAGGGGATATCTCCGTACCTGCGGCACATGCTATCATCGTACTTGGAGGACCCATCAAATTACGGCGGGGGTGCCGCAGGGCTCAGTACTCGGCCCAGTCCTATGGAACGTGGCATAAGATGGTGTCTTGCGGCTTGATGACTTGCCGGATGGAGTGGAGCGGATGGAAGAGATGATCTTGCACTGGTGATTACCGCTTGCACATGGACTATCCTAGAGGCCAGGGCGAACACGGCTCTTGATCGAATAAACAGGAGGATGACTGAACATCACCTGGAGTTAACACCACAAAAAAACGAGGCCCTTTTCATAACCGGCCGCAGGCGGACACGGCCTATATTCCTAGAGCTCAATGGGCAGGCTCTAACGCCATCCCGCCACGCCAAGTACCTAGGGGTGACCCTGGGCACAGGTCTAACTGGCCTACCACACATCAGGCAGGTCACGCAAAAGGTGGCAAGAGTATCGGCCAACCTGGCCCGTATACTACCCCGAGAAGGAGGCGCGTCAGATCCCAAACGGCGCCTACTAGCTGCTGTTGCAGAAGCGGTCGCGCTCTATGCCGCACTAGTGTGGGCAGACTTAGCACTCATATCGGTCACAGCTCGCCAGGCCCTGCGCCGCTCCCAACGGAGCGTGGCAATACGGGTTAGCCGGGCATACCGGACGGTTTCCTTGGACGTCCTGCTTGTACTCGCATGCCTGCTTCCATGGGACATGCTGGCGGAGAGATCAAACGCGGAGATATCGTGGACTGAAGCTCGAGAGGCCACACTTGCCGCTTGGATCGAGATGTGGACACACCCGCTGGACGGAGACACAAGAGGTACGTGAACGCGCTCCATCATCACGGACTTGCGCATGTGGTACACGGCACAGGGACCAACGACATACTACGCTGCCCAGGCGCTGAGCGGACATGGCCAGTTCCAGGCGTACATGATAAAGATCGGGAAAGCAGTGACGGACATATATGTTCTCTGCGATGCCGGGGTGCCCGATGATGCCGCGCATACCGTTGAGGCGTGTACGGCATTATCTGCGTTCCGAGATAGCTCACCGTTCACCCTACGGGCATCTACCGCGCAGGCGATCGTCACACACATGGTCGACTAACTGGGGTGCTGGCCTAAAGTACCTCGATGGGCTCATGCGCGAAAAGATCCGGCTAGAGAATATTCGTCGGGCGCAATTCGTCGCCCGGAACCTCCCAGATTTAACCCAGCACGACCTACCTGCTCGGGTCGCACCCACAGACTATGGAGAGGGTTGAAGCGTGAGACTCCCCTCTCCTGGTCTCGAAGTAATGGTTCACAATTCCGAACCAAGAGGGGGTTTTTGGGGGGTGGTTTTTAGTGGGTAGTGCAATGTAATTAAATTGAGTCATGTACTCTCTCTCTCCTGCGTTTAGTCTCACACTACCCGCCAACACATCGGCGAGTGTGCGTAAATGCATTTTCCACCCCCTCCAAAAAAAATTGAGATACGGTTTTATCAGTATCTTTTCTTTTCCCTCTGCATTACCTCGAGCGAGCATCGGAGTCGTCCCCCCTCCGCACCTGTCAATGCGTTCTTAGTTCCGCCCGGAACGTAATCAATCGTCGAGTCCACTTCACGAAGCGCCAGATAGAGCTTCTCAGAGATGTCCTTAAATCCCTTCTTGGTATTTTTTGCCTTGAAAATGTCAATCAACTTTCAGATGTATCTTGTAAGAGTGGCAAGGGCCTGACCATTAGCCGTCTCCGCGTCAACCTCTCTTGTAGACTCTTTATCTCTGTTCGAGAAGTTCTCCGCTTGGCGCTTCCATTGTGTATGCCCTAAATGATTCACGCTAACCTCGTCTGCGTCTACGCCGGTCAGCAGCAGTAGCCCCCCCATCCCTCCCCAAGAAATTATAGAAGAAGGTAGGGGCTAAAGAATGGATCCGGTACGTTCTATGGCTATCTCTCTTCAAAAACGTTTCGTCGCTATCTCTCTTCAAAACCGGTTCGTCGAAAGGATTTGCCCAGTGGCAATTCCGATTCCAGAGGTTAAAACTGCAGCCCTCTAGCCCGCTCCCGACCCTCGCAACTTCGCCAAGAAGCTGTAGTATCCTCCGTCAAATAGACGAGCTCCCAACATCTAGTATATAAAGAGGTGCCAATACTGGTGGCGGGCGCCAGCGTCCAGCGCACGTCTGTGCCCGGCACCGTCACGTCCGATGCACAACACCAATGCGTCCAGTGCACATCGTCGATACGTCCAATGTAGGTGCAAAGCACGAAGTCAATACGCGGTAAACTTGTCTAATACACGCAGAGCGTACGTAGCAGACATGGAAGCAGATGGTTTCACCGCCCGGGCGGGCCGGGGGAGACTCCGCGTAGTGTCATCTCTTCCACAGGGAGTCTGCGGCGGCGCTTTGGCGAAAAAATTGTACTAGTCACTCTGATACTGGACGTATTGCAGCGTGGCGGATTTGTCCCGAGTGCTGTGCGACGATGCGGAGCACACGTACAAACGCCTTTCCAGCGACCGCCTGGTGCCCACGTAGCAATCGTCCACGGCCTTGACCGTCCAACAAAGCAAGAGGCTGGGGCAGGCCTTCTGTCTTGTGCGCAGGGAGAAGACCACCCGCAGCACCGTCTGATGGACAGATCAGAAACCACGGCAGACCACTCTAGAAGTAAGCTTGAGGTAAGGCAAAGCAGACACCAATAGAAAAGACTAAGCACTCTTCTCTAAGACCAAATTCCAGTAAATCAACGCCGTTGGGAGTGGACGTCTGCTTTCGATGACAGTCAGCCACGAGACACGCACAGAGGAGAACAACGATATGCGTATATCTGAAACGCGTGAACCTCTGTAGGCTCCAGTGAAGCAATCTTAGGGCGATATATATATATATATATATATATATATATATATATATATATATACATTTACATATACTCTTGTGCGCAGGTAGAACCCTATGAAAAAATAGGAACAAGTAAAAATACATGACTTATAACAGGTTTTAGGCAAACAACGGAAAAGGCAGAACGAGCACACCTCATCAGCAGCAATATCAACCGCAGCATGAGGAGGGGGCATGCAGCCTGATTGTTGGAACAGCTCGGATACGAGCCGCGGCGTTTACATAGATTGCGTGCGTGTTTTGGCCACAAGTTTGTGCAGTGGATGAATCGGCTTAGCATCATCAGAAGACGGGCCGCCAGCCGAGCCTACTACGAGACATCCTACGAAGAATTCTACGCTTCGTTAAGCTCACCCTCACTAGTTTAGGGTGCAGTGCTCTCCTGACTGCAGTCCAGTCTCGTTGATTCATCCTTGGAGCTTTGCAAGAGAAGCAAAGGAAAAGAAAAACAAGAAGCAAGAGAGAGAGAGCAAAATAAGAAAATGAGAAGAAGAAGCAATAGCAGCACGAATGCCGTCGTGGGCGGCAATGCTACGGGCTTCCCTTCGCTCACTTTGTCGCCTTAAACACGCGCCAATCTAATTGCTTGTACTCTAAGCTGTCGCTATACTGCTAATACTACTATCGCTGTTAAGACTACAACACTACTACACCTTTTACTATAGTCACAACAACAATAGCAACAACAGCTGCAGCAGCAGCAAAAACAACGGCAACAGCAACAACAACAAAGACTACTGCGACAAAGGCTTGAACAGTTCCTTTGTGGGTCTGCGTTCTCTGCCTCCCCCCCTCTCTACCTCTTTACCTCCTAACTATCACAAGATTTTCGCTTATGGGCAACACGCGCCCCGGGCGTCGCCTAAAGTAGGCACACTCGCGGAGACTTATAACGCTCAGCGTACAACAACGTTTATTACTCTCTAGAGGGATGTTAACTTCGTCCGTTCCATCCGCTTCCTTCAATATCCTTCCTTTCTTTCTTTTGTTCTCTGTTGTTGCTGTTGTTGTTTTTGTTGTTCATGTTATTGCTGCCGCTGTTTCTGCTGTTGCTGCTGTTGTTGTTACTACTCTTGTTGTCCTTGATGCTGCTGTTGAAGTTGCTGGTGTTGTTGAAGTTACTCAACAAAAAATACATTCCTTTAGCCGGCAGAAGGAGCGGCGCTTCGAGGGCGGGAACGCACCGAGACGTCGAGGGCCACGGAATTTTTCTCACACTCAGCTTGGGTAGGTATTGGCCTGGCACAGCTTTTTTTCGGGCGCATCCTCGGCTGTCGGCTTTTGGTCCCATCTGTGCCTGTCTACCGTTCGCGTAGGAATGGCAAACAAGGTACGAGTATCTACCGCCAGTTTATCTGCCTGTCCGAGAGATCCTCGTTTGCTCGCTGAGAAGGCAAATGGACATAAGAGCGGCACAAAGTCGCCGACCCCGCCTACAACACGACAGAGACCAACGGCCCGTCGTTCTGCAGAGTTGTCCCAGTCCATTCAGTTCGGCAGTGGTGTACTTCACGTTGCCTCACTCAAGCAACCTACCATGTTTAACGCTACCCAACAACGCCCGTGGCAGCAGAGCAGCGTAGACACTGCAGCTGCGGTGAGTGGGAGCGCCGGTCATTTTCTCATGCCGCCCTCCTCCGCTGAACAGCGTCTTTGAACGTATGCTGTCGCTGTCGTATCAGTGTACTGCCTGATTTATACATATATACAGATGCATATTGTACCGTTTCAATTCTGGTTTTGTAGACTGAAATCGTTTTTAGTCAGATTCTACGTCAGGCTAATAGAAGACGTAAGTGCAAAACCGTCGTACGTTTTTTGAACAACAACGCGCTTGTGTCATAATCGCGTAACGCCACAGGAGGCACACGCCGTGACATTACGGATTGGCACAACTCAGTCCAGTTGCACACAACACAAACAGAAGGAAAATCACTCAAAAACATATCAGCGGTGCGTAAAATTGCACATTGCTAAGTATTTTCGTCGCTGGTGGGTAGATGATGCGCCCGATAGTTACACAAAAAATAATTTTTATAAACGTATTCTATAAATGTATATATATACGTGCATTATATTGGCAGTGTATATATATATACAGTCCGCGAAAAAAAGATACAGTTCCCCTTTTTATTTTTATCTTTTTGTTTAATTTTTGCCATATTACACGCATCTATTGTAATCAATCGTGCAAAGACTACAGTGAAACATGTTCACAGCGGAGACTTTCATCGACATTTGGGGTCTCAAATTACTTTGAAACACGAGATCTCTATATTTGACACAGGTACACCGCGAATAAATGATACAGCCACTAGCAAGATGCATGTCTTAGCGAGTGAATTAAGCGGAATAACGACATTTAGGCTTATTTTGTGGCTCGACGGAAACAAAGGCAGACCTCCTACCAGGAGTTTTTCTGTGTTGGCACGATAGACTTAGGTCGGCGCCTCACGAGTGACGAAAAGGCCCAAATCAAGGCTTAGAGGGACGTCTGGCTCTAATCACGAAATTTCCCGTCGATTGGGGCGTTGTCCCCAAGTAGTGAACCAGTTTGTTAATTTAGGTGAAAATTACTCCGTAAAAAGAGTTCCGGGCGTCCAAATGTTATTTCGGAATAAAAGCACGCGTGTAATTCTGAAGAAAGCGTCGATTTTTAAGCTCTCGGCAAGGGCAATTGCAGCGGTGGCTGGTATGCAAACGAACGTGCAAAATGTGCAAAGCTCCTCAAGAAGACATATTAGCTCACGAAAAAACCAAAAGAAATCCACGATTGACCGCTGAGCAACTTTGATGGACCAGATGGGTTTAACTATAGTTTCCACGATGTGCGCATGGAAAAACAAATATTGTCAAAACGGCACTTAGGTAGCGGCTCGGTGATGATCTGGGCCGCTGTCGGGTATCAAGCAGTCGTCAAGCCATTGGTGTATTTTGAGCTGATAGAAAAGCTCAAGTTCGTTTTTCAACACGATATCGCCCTGATTCATACCGTCGAGCTGATCGGAAGCTGGCTCCAACAACGTCACATTGAGGTTCTACGCCGGCCTGCAGTCGCACCTATTCTTAGTTTCATAGAGAATGTTTGGGGCTGGCTTGCCTAAAAGGTTTACACAGACAAAAAAAATTTGATCCAGATAGAACTAAAAGAAGCAATTGTAGAAACTTTGGGCAAGCTCTTGCAGGACGCCATCCGAAACTTGTTCAACACTATACCAAACCGCATTTTGAGGTTATCCGACTTAACGGAAAGTTCACTAAGTATTAAGTATAATTGTTGGGTGCACCTGATGTGTCTGTCTTTATTTCTGTCGAGACGTGAAATGAGCCCAAACGCCGTTCTTTCGCTTAATTCACTCGTTAAAACATGTATCTTGCTAGTGGCTGTATCAATTCTTCGCGGTGTAGCTGCGCCAAATGTGGAGATCTCGTGTTTCAAAGTAATCCGATACCCTTAATGTCGATAAAAGTCTCCGCTGCTACTATATGAGCATGTATCACTGTAGTCTTTACAAGATTAGTTATAATTAAGGTGTGTTATGTGGAAAAAATAACGTTATTATTGCAACAAATGTTTCTCATTAAGAATAACAAGCCAATTGTTTTCATTAAGAATATGTATGTAATAATGAAACCACTATCTAAACAAGTATATAAATGAACAATATATATATATATATATATATATATATATATATAATGCTTATCCTACCAGAAGTGCTGCAAACAATTTTGTAACACACCCATATACAAGACTTGTGACAAATTATTCAATGCTCAGTTATCGTCTGGTAAACATAAATGCCAGATTACCTCATCTGTTTAGATGTGTATTAGAATTATCTACAAATGAATGCAAAACCAAACTTATACTATTATAATTAATATAATTTCGCCATATGTATTAAAATCATGTGTATTTGGATGAGCCTTTCAACACATTTAAAACATAAATAAAAACAAAATTACCAAACACCGTTATGCAATATGAAGGATGTTGACACACTCACAAGAGCGGGCAGACACGGGCGATAGCCTTTTCTGCAAAATTACCTGAATAGTTATAATTGTTTGAATTAATGTAATAATGGAAATTTCAAGCTCAATGAAGGGTTATTGAACCTAAATAAATTTGCCGTCCGGAGAAGACGGGCCCATTAAAAAAATCTAAATATATATATATATATACAATTGCTAACTATTTCCGTCCCTGGCGGGTAGATGATGCTCTTAACAAATTAATGATAAATTACTTAACTAGGCATTTCACGATACATGTTCAGCAGACTCGTTTCTGGTTTTGCTACAAAGGAGGATTTTGGGGGGCAACAAAAGCCTTGCATAACTTCTCGAAAATTTTCGCCGGACAAGCCATGTTGTTCGCAAGTCCGAAGAGTTTCTATCTCTAAATGACTGAAACTGTAGAAGCATACTGAGAGACCCTGGCATGTTGCGTGATTTAACAGTGTAAGGATACATGCAATCACCGCCATGTCCCGTCCAAGTACCTTATACAGATATATATATATATATATATATTTTTTCTATGGGACTGTCTTCTTCGGACAGCAAATTTATGTAAGTTTAATAACACTTCATTGAGCTTGAAATTTCCATTATTACATAAATTCAAACAATTATAACTATTCAGGTAATCTTGCAGAAAAGGCTATCGCCCGTGTCTGCCCGCTCTTGTGAGTGTGTCAACATCCTTCGTATTGCATAACGGTGTTGAGTAATTTTTTTTTATTTAAGTTTTAAGTGTGTTGAAAGACTCATCCAAATACACATGATTTTAATACATCCGGTGAAATTAAACAAATCTGTTGTTTAAGTTTGGTTTTGCATTCATTTGTAGATAATTCTAGTACACATCTAAACAGATGAGGCAGTCTGGCATTTATATTTACCAGGCGATAACTGAGCATTGAATAATTTGTCACAAGTCTTGTATATGGGTGTGTTACAACATTGTTTACAGCACTTCTGGTAGGATAAGCATTATTAGAAGTAGCTCCAAACGGGGTACGGTTCCTGCTATAGTGTGTCAGAATGCTATATATGTATATTCCATAAAAGTACAATATATTTTTATCTCTCCATATGTCCACAGTTGTTGTCCTATAAGCCAATCCAAATACATTTCGTATGCATCTTTTCTGGAGAGTTACTATTGGTTCGACATTTGACTTAAATGAAGCACCATATTTTAAGTGTGAAAAAATAAATGCATAATACACGTTTTTCTTAAATTCAAGGGAGGCAATATGTCGTAACTTATGCAAAAGTAAAGCACCTGTCCTAAGTTTGTTTATCATATGTTTAATATGAACTTCCCATTTGATGTTATTCTGGAACGTCAGACCAAGGTATTTATAGTCGTGTACCTCACCAATTATTGGACAATTGCAGTTTGCCTCAAGAACCCGGCAACAGAGCCTCGACCCGGCAACAGAGTCGAAGCACAACCTGGCATCATTACATCCGTTTAACGGCAGGTTTTCGACTTTCGTATTAGCATAACAACCTAAGGAAGCACATGAGTGGCAGGTAATGTTGAGTGGTGGTTCAGCAGCGTACCCCATCTTGATTTTCATCATTTTCGTCTTCTTTACATTAAGACATAGATTGTTGATTCGCAACCAGAGATTAATCCTCGCCATAGTACTTGTTACCTTTTCTATTAGCTCATTTCTGGTATCACTCTCAATAAGAATGCAAGTATCATCCGCAAACTGAACAATTTTCAAAGCATTAAAAAATGAGTGTATATCGTTAATGTATATATTAAACAGTGTTGGTCCCAGAACGGAACCCTGAGGTACTCCGTGATTAACAAAAGCAGGTTTACTCAAACATTCCTTATACTTTGTACGCTGTTGCCTGTCAGATAAGTAGTCTTCAAGTATGTCGTAATTTGTCTTGCATAGCCCCAACGCCTTCAATTTATTTACTAATCTTATCCAATCTACACAATCAAAAGCTTTTTGTAAATCAAGAAAGACCAGACAAACTATCCAGACAAACTTCTCTATCATTGCCCCAATGAAGTTTCGAACTTCAATCATTGCGTCTTCAGTACTTCGCCCTTCCCTAAATCCGAATTGTCCCGGAGAGAGAATGTCATTTTTTTCAATGAAATCAACTAATTGAGAATTTATTATTTTTTCAAGAATTTTACCAAACACAGTGGTAATAGAGATGGGCCTAATGTTATCAAGGCAAATCTTACCCCCTTAGCGATGAAGCGGCGTAACTAAAGATGATTTAAATATTGTGGGGAAAGTTCCACTTTGTAGACATAATTTGTAAAGATGCTATAGCAATGGTGCCAGAACCTCTGCATTTTCTTTTACTAGTTTCGTAGAAATCTTATCGGTTCCCTCAGCTGCTGAGTTTTTCAGAAGTTTGATAGCTTGCAGTACTTTAGTTGAGGATGGCGTTTCGAGGATCATTTTGTTTGTTGGCCCTTTAAGGTCAGTTAGAAGTGTTTTACTACTGGACCCAGCGGATTCCGCAATTTTAGTTCCAATCCCTGCTAGATGTGCATTGAGATAGTTTAGTTTGTCTTTAAGTGATCCATCAGGGATATCTTGCAGATCTTCAATGGAAAGCTGTTTAGCTTTGGAACCCTTGAGCTCGGCTAGCATTATCTTAAAAGCTCGTTTCGTAACCTTCTTTGAAGCTAAGAATTTAGCTTTTAGATATTCTTCACGCAAGTTTCTGATCATCTGTTTAAGTTGCTTTCTATATTTATTAAACTTTAATCGCTCCGGGTGGTCAGGGTCCAGATGACGAACCTTAAGGAAAAGCTTATTTCTGTACTCTATACTTTGTACAATGGCTGGAGACATCCATGGTTTCCTTGGTCTACGCTTACTCTGTCGTAGAGCTATTTCCTTAGAGCATGATTTAATTATATTTTGAACTGATTCCGTTAGATGTTTTGCAGCAGTATTTGGATCAGATATATTATATTAAAAAGACCAGCTAGTTGCTCGTAATATATCAGTAACCTGTTCGGGACTATATATAACTTTTGTCGGTATATTATTAACTTTTGGTCTGGTTAACCAGAGATTGAGAGTGCCAGAGCAGCGTGATCGGGTCTTTCTATACATTTTATATCGGGGTCATTCATGTTTGTAAAACTATGGAATATGTGATCGATAGCTGTAACAGATTATATTCTTGTAATACCTTTGAAACTTAACTCGTACCCTTGAGTCGCCATTATATCCAGATATTTGCCCGCATACACGTTGTCTGCCAGAATGTTTATGTTCATGTCTCCTATTATGAGTCTGTTAGTACTCCCACTACCAGCCTGACAAATTTGATAGATATCACTTTCTAGGAATTTATCAATGTCGGACGCAACTCTATTCGGAGACCTGTATACCGAATTAATCTCTAAAATGCCAGAGGTAGTGTTTATTCTGACTCGAGCCCACTCGGAATTAGTTAACTCACTGGTTGCAAAATCAACAATCTTATAGTGTTTGTGAATGTAAATTGCTGTCCCACCTGCTCTATTTTTTGTAGAACAACAGAAAACTGCAAAATGGTCCGGGATATTGTATAACTCCTTCTCATGATCCTTTATCCATATTTCACTTAAACAAATAATATCAAAATTACCACCGGCATTTTGAATCTCAGCTTCAACACACTCTATTCCCTTTCTTAAACTTTGTATATTTAATAAAAATAATTTTAATGGATGGTGACACACCCGATCAACATTTACACTGTCCAGGTCAGCTGTTCATCTGCTATTGGCACCATAACACGCTTTCTTTGTGTTTACATTGAGTTCTGGTCTGTGTTACTACACTCTAATCCTCTTTCTATTTGATCTCAATTCATACGGCAGCACTCGGGAAGGGTTGTCACGGATAGAACCCTTACTGATCAATTCATTTCGAAGACGTATTAGGTCATCTTCACAACTAATTATTTTGGGCTCTGATTTTTCATCTTTTTGCATTGAAATCGTCTCGGTTATTTGCTTTTTCAAGCAAATCACTCAGATAGTCACACAGGTGCATTCTAACTTCCACTATTGTTGATCCGTCCTTGAATCCAAGATCGCTAATTTTTATGGATTGTTTTCTAATTGCCCAGAATGCCTCCCTAGCGAAGTGGCTCGAGTGAAACTGAGCAATTATGCAGGCATTTGAACTTCTGTTTAACTGGTGAGCAACAACTAGATTAACTTCACATTTCGCTAGTTGTAAAAGCTTTCTAATTATACTTTGAGTTTCGCTGATACCTTCCTTCTCTTTTCCTGGGATTCCGTATATTTTGATGTTCCTTGATTTCGAATATTGCTCCAAACTATTAATCTTGTGCTCGAGTACAGTATTTTTTTGCTTGAGAACCTTATTTTCTTCCCTTAGCTGTCGGATCTCTTCTTCCATCGCTGGGATTCTCTTCGTATCCACTAGTATGGCCTCCAACATTTGTTTTATGTATTTCATATCTTCTCCAGCCATGTTGACAACACGAGCGTTCTCCTTTAGCGTACTGATTGTTTGTTGTGCACTGTTGCGGCTGGTCGTGCAGAGAGCGTCCGTAACGTATTGAACAGCGTATCGAACACTGGACAATCCCAGAACAGCACACATATATATATATATATATATATATATAATCCCGTTAAAGTTTTAGAAGAGCCCACTAAGTTTTCGCCGGTAACAAAGCTCAATCACATGGTAGATAGCCACGTCATTGCTTATGTTAGCTGCCAAACAGAACGCTGCGAAAAATGGCTAGTTACGGTGAGTCGAAGCCTGAAACTAGAAGTGTTGCACTTTTTCATGTGTGGATTAGGAGCACACGCGTATCCTGGAAAGTTTTGAGTAAACATTGAGAAATAAGCCCTATCCAATGCGTCGGTGTAGCGCTGGTCTTGAAGGTTGAGCTGAGGACAGTTTGCTTTAGAGGATAAAATTTGTGAGGGCCGTCCAGAGACAGCGACCAACAAAAAATAGTTAATTTATGTATAGACAGCAAGCGAAATACATTCTAACACAAATACATCGCTGAGTTATGTCCCTGTATGTCCATTCTGCATGTAAACTCAAAGAAAAAAGATTTGTTTGGTGCCTCGAGACGTAACGAAGCGCAAAAACAGCGTTGGGTTGTAACTAACTGATTTAAAGTAATAATATATAGAAGAATGAATAAATCCGCTTTTGCGCTCTCAGGGCAGAGATTGGTCACCTACCATGGCGGGCCTCACGACAAAGTATCTGTGGGTACTAAAACAATGATGACTGCGCTTCCATATCTAGGTGTGAGGTCATGACGATGATAAAACTCGAAAAAAGCTGTACCGTAACTACTAATTGGTATATGACTAAGTGTCTGCTAAAATTATTCACTAAGGTCACAATGCGGCAGTCCTATCCGGGGCCACCTGCTAGCGAGAATTCCAGAGGGAGGGCGGGGAAGACCAGTAGGTGGACTTTCAATCTATTTACGAGCAGGGTCACCCCAAAGGCTATGTGTGTGTCGAGGTGAGTGTTGTATGACACTCACCTCAGGTAGTTTCAACCTCGCATTGTTCTACCTGCCACCTTATTACGATGATGTTGACGTTGCCGATGCGATCAGTGCTGGACTAGCAGGACTAAACCTCGGCGGCGACTTCAACTGTCGGATTGATAGGGGCGCCACCGACAGGAAGGGCGATGTGCTTATTAAGCTTCTAGAAAATAGAGGCTTGAATTGCGCAAATGAGCGTGATAAATTCACGTACGTTTGCCAGAGTGGAAGAAGCACTATCGACCTCCTGTTTCACAACCTTCAACATCCGACGGAATTTCAAGGATGCGAGGTACTTAATATTCCAGCACGGAAGCACCTGCCGGTGCTGGCGTCTCTGTGTGTGCCTGGCCAGGGACGCGCCTCTAGTCGGCAGCCGACAATGTACTAATCTAGGCAGCTAGATTTGCGTGTATTGACGCGCGAGTTAGAGCTGCTGAGATCAACTTCTGACATCGAGCAAAGCAACCACGTTTTGGAGGCCACTGTAAAGGCGGCTGTAGTCAAGAAGAGGTACAGACAAAGACGGGCGCGGCCCTGATTTACACAGGCCTGCTACTTAAAACGTCGTTAAGTCTTGGGGCTCCTGCGCCGAGCACGGGCTCTACACCCCGACCCCCAGATAGTTGCTGATCGTAGGGCTCTCTATGGCCAACATAGAGCAACCTACAAAAAACTGCTTGTGAAGAATAAGCGCCGGTATGATAAGGAGGAGGAGTTTCGTTTGCTTGAGAGAGCAGAGCGCGAATCCCATGTCTACATTGTTCGCCGGCTGAACAAAAGCATGCACAGCATGACAAAGGAGCAGTTGCGGCAGCACTTTACTGCCTTTCTGCTCGATGCAAACGCCCCCGCGCCTAACCCAGTTATTGAGCAACCGCTCACACTGGAGCAGCACCACATGAATTTACCGTTTACGGTGGAAGAAGTTGTGCAGATCTTGCGCGGGCTACCCAAGAAAAAGAGTAGTGGTCCTGATGGGATCTATTACGAACATTGGGCTGAGTCGTCCGATGTTTTAGCAGGGGAGCTTTGTAAGCTGTTTAATCAGATACTCAGCGGGGGACACATACCCCAGGTATGGCACGGGGTCAGGCTTACTCTGCTATTCAAGGGCAAAAACAATGACAATGTAGACGATCCAAATCTCTACCGGGGTATCGCGTCGGAACGCACTCTCAAAAAAATCTTCGCTAAGTTGATTATCTCGAGGGTGCTTCCAACTGTGGAGAAGGCCATACCTCGGAGCAATTCGGATTCAGGAAGGGTCGAGGTACACAGGACGCAATCCACGTACTCCAGCCGGAAGTTGGACAGGTGTTGGCTGTGCCTGGGGGTCACTTGTACGCCGTCTTTATTGATTGTATCAAGGCCTTCGACAAAGCTTCCCGTCACCTACTAGTCGATTAATTTCGTCATGCTGGGGTGGGTGGTTCTTTTCTACGAGTGCTCTCCAGCTTCTTTGCTGAAGACCGCCTTGAAGTAAACGTAAGGGGCAAGGACATCTTGCAGTTAAGTCAAAACGTAGGGACCCCTCAAAGGGACCCTCTCAGTTGCCTGGCATTCTCCTTGCTCATCGCAGACCTAGCCCGCCATGTACGGGAGGAGTTTAGAAACGCCGTCGTCGTCATGTATGCGGATGACATCGTAGTGGCCCACCGGGACCGCGGTGTCATTCGTCGAATTGTCGGCGACGTAAAAAGTTACCTTCACCGTAAGGGTCTTCAAATAAATTCGCGGAAGACGAAAGCCATGAAGTTTCGCCGTGGGGGTCGATTGGCTGCCGCAGACATAATACCCTGTTGTGGCCAACCGCTGGAGTTTGTCAACTCCTTCCCGTATTTGGGTTTGAGACTACACTATAAGGGAACGACCTTTACCCAGCACATCGGCGACCGATGTCGGGCGGCTATTGCCTCTATTTACACAGAGGTGAGAGACCATCGACAACTGTCTCTGAGTGCGGCCGTGCGTCTTTTTAAGCTTAAGATTGTGCCAATGTTGAGCTACAGCCTTGGCAGGGCGTGGGACCATCTCTCAGCGGCAAATTTTGCGCAGCTAGAGAGATGTTTCATAATCTATATGAAGCGGGTTCTTTGCTTGCCGCCGACGGCAAGAGGCCGCTTTGTGTACCTGCTGGCGGTTTGCGGGCCGGCAGTGGAAACAATCAGAGTCAGGCTTAGGTCATCTATTACAGGACCACTTCAGCAATTCTTGTTGGAGTTGCAGGGAAAAGTGACCGAGGCCTCGGCAGAGGTCGCGCAGTTAGATGTGTACCTCGCCAGGGAGCTTTGGGAAGGAATGGCATGCACTAGCGGGCACGTGTACACAAAGCACATTGTGCACGGCTATCATCACTTGGTATGTTCGACCAAAGGATTTCACCAAGTTAGCGATCAATGTCGTTGCCGGTTCTGCTCGCAGATATGCGCTAAATACCACGTAGCGAGCTGCCAGACCCATCGGTGGTCTTTGCACTTTTTCGCCCGGTCGGACGGTCGCTAAAGTGTTCAAATTTTATATAATGAACATTATTGTAATTATCTAACATCTTGAAATGCAACGTTATTGCAAAATAAACAAAATATATATATATATATATACCGGCGCTTCATCGTGTGCTGGAGCTCCATCGTGTTAGAACCACGTTCTTGAGTAGGTGCTATCTAGTACGTCCACCAACAGATCAGATCCTACTCAGAAGTATGTAGTACATTACTTCAGTTTGCCTTTAGAAGAATACGTACGGGAACAATTAATTGCTCAGTGTCGTTCAAAGAGAAAATAAGGAAGCAGTTGCTTAGTATACCAGGGCCAACATTCACGGAAAACCAATGGAAGCGCGATACGCGTCACGATCTGATTGTCAGAATGTTCGTTACTGCTAGAACCGTTCGGGACTTATCTATTTAAGTTATTTAAACGCGTTTAACAACATATTTGCAATCGATATAGAATCTGTTTAATGGCTCGCGTTTGATGTTTGACCAGTTTTGTTAGTTAATAAAACGTCTTATCTTGTTATAAATGGAACAATACTCATTTAGTAGAGCAAGACGCTATTATAGCGCTATGTATGCGTTCCGCTGACAAGTCTACCATTTACTTCAATTGCTTGGCAACGACAGTTCAAACTACGATCAATGTAGTGTGTTAAAAAGTCACATCATTGGATTTCAATTATGTGAGTTTTCATCAGTATAATTCCCTCAACCTTCCCTTGCTAGCTTACGTTGGAGCTATTTTTAAAAAAAAGCTTTTTTTTTCAAATAAAAGTATATTAGTTGCGTGGTAGCCTGCTGCGAGGTCAACTATACTCGTATGAAAAATGTTAAACTATTAGGGAATCTGTTTGCTCCACAGGGTGCGTAGCAAGCGCTAGAGATCCAAGTTGAATTGCCGCCAGTCGCCTGGCTCATCTGGGAACCCTTCGGGGGCTTTTCTTGCTAAGATTTTCTTAATCGGCCACAAGGCTCGCCCACCTTCTTTGATGTTATAGCCTATCTGATCGAACTTGCAGCCGCTTAACAAGTTAACTCTGTCCAGTTTTAGCCTAAAATTCAATTCAAAGACGGCAACGCATTGCAGTAGGCCTACGGCTTAACACAAATGTAGTCAGGCCTTGTCGGTGTAGTCACTCGGTCGACCAGCTGGGACAGCACAGCCTACCGTTAATTTTCAGTGCATGGCGGTCTCAATGAGCCCTCTAGGAAAGACCCTAAGGCAAGCGGCTTTCCGTGTATCTTAGGGCCGTACGGCCTTACACCCGGGACGAAACCCGAGCTTGGAATGCAACCGTACTTTCGACTTTCCGGCCTCTTCTATAGTCCGTGACAATTCCTCTAAAATTAAACATTTTTAAAAAAGTTGTTTTTAATTCTAGATCATCCTCCGTCTCCTAGGGGCTTAGAACTCACCGTGAAGTATATCTTCAATGCACCGAAGACTGGACACGTTAAGATATCTAGGGTGTCCACAATAGTCCTTGTGGCAGCGTGGCCGCTGACTCTCATTGGTATGGTTTATCATCTGATGTCAATGAGCACGACTCAAATCAAATTTGATCATAAGCAGAGATCGAACCGGCGACACCCTGGTTGATGACAACCATGACTAGCACACCCGTCCTCTATACCACGCCGCCACTGGCGATGCATCAGAGTTTGGCTAGGCAGTCCTTCTTCGTAAGCACAGTAAATAAAGGCTCAAGAAATCTTTTTGGACAAGGTTGCCAAAATGGCCAGAAGGGGACGTCAGAAGATAGCGCTGGAAAGCAGGGAAGCGTTGTCATGAGCAACAAGATATGGAAAAAAGACAAATGGGATTGTAGACAGGATAGGCCAGGCGACAATTTTGAGAAAACACTAGATGCCATCAGAGTGAGTGTCCGACATACATAGTCCGCCAAGGCCTAACAGCTCAGAGATAGGTACAAGTAATGATGGAATTCCATCATTACCACCATCAAGTAATGATGGTAACAAAAGGATCGGGTGCAGATCAGGCGGCCCTAGACGGGCTATCTCAGCAGTTTTTCGCGACTAGGGCAGTTGCAGATATTCGCGGCCATACTGAAGAGTAATCACGCTATTAAGCTGCTGGGAGTGGCGGGTAATCTTACCGCGGTCCACCGGTTCGTAGTAGCGGGTGTGGTGGGGTCCGACAAGGAAGGCGGAAAGCAAACTGTTAAGACGTTCTTCACGCTTGTTAGAAAGCTGTAGTTATCGAGTGGCAAGGAGTTACACGCATGCACGCCACGCCGACACGCCATACGACGCTGCTCTCCAGACTCCTGGAAATGTGCTGCAAAGCGGTGGAACATGCAGTCACCCCAGACGTTTGCACAAAGGACGTTGACGAAAGAGAGCGCAAGCCTTGCCCAATAGATGTCAAGCAAGGCACAATGTTCAAGCCAGGGTAGGGAAATACCGTTAAGAAGAGCTCAGCCGGTTTAGTCCCCAGATAAACCAAGAGCGAGGGTATATAATGATTCAAAGTGTAATCAAGAGCAAAGAGGGTGACCTCACACTACGGCTGAACGGGGACACAAAGAAGCCTAAAGCTTAGGTAGGTGTTGCTATTATAAAATTCACAGAAATGCAGGGAGACTGCAGGGAAATGGCATAATGGCTGGTCACGGCGTTATGAGGTGTGGACCCCATGATGGACGAGACTAAGACTGCCAGCTGCTTACCAAGTGAAGATAATTGGGCCAATACTAAACAGGCCAGATGCCTGGACCGCACGCGAGGAGACAAAGAGTGACCACAAATACATTTATTTAACTCTGGCTGCGCCCTTTGGCGACTACAGGAGTGGGGCGTCTTGGTCAAACCGACGATGGCTGGACATGGCGAGGCTATACAAATCATGGACAAGAGGGTTTGCGGCCGAACGACTGATCGAATAGAAGATCATCCAGCTGTTGACAGAGCCTGCTAGGCAGCGAGGCTGCTACAGGCTAAGGGGGTTTGACACCATCCGCTAAGGTACTGATGGAACTTAGACATTGAGGAGTCCCAGAAGACATGCGTACGAGCTAACCGACTTCATCTTACGCCCGCTTCTGGATAGGAGGGCTCTTCGGGCAAGGATGACAGCCTACTGGCAGAACTAAGCAAAGGCTCTACTAAAGGGGCACCGAGCGGTCTACGTAGGATTCAGGCTATCCATAATCAGCAGCAAGGCGAACTCATAGATTCAATATCGGGCAATAGAGAGAAAAGATCTGCCAACACGCCCCTGGGCCGCGACGTCATGAGAGACGTCGTTGCGGGTATTTTTTCCACACCAGCCACGATGGACGAACAAGCAAATACTGGTTCCAGTCAAGGAGATTCCTGACGATACGGTGTGGCGGGACCAGGAACGCCTGGCGCTCTAATGCCCGAGGGAATTTTTCCCAGAGTGGCCAAGTTTCTTGCAATATTATTGTCAATCACTTGTGAACAGGCTGCTAAGAGAAGGAAACCTTCCCTGGATTGTGGAGGAGGGCGGCCATAGTTCTTATACCTAAAGCTGGTAGGAAGGCCCACCGGCCTACCGTCTTATTTATTTTCTTGGCACAATGGGGAAGGTTCTAAGAATCATAATTATCCTGCAGCTCACCGAGCAGTCAGTGACCAGTCAGTGCTTATTAGAGGCTCAGTACGGCTTCAGACGGGATCGGTCCATTCTGGGCGAACTGAGGCGACTGCTGCAGCGGGACTAAAATAAATCACTCGCTCACGGAAGACTTGACGTTTCGTTCTGCTCATTTCTCTGGATGTGCGAATTGCGTTTAACACAGCAAACTGGTACTAATCATGGCGGCCCTGGAGAGGAAGCGGTAGCACCATACCTTCAGAGGATAATCTCATCGTCTAGCTAGCGTGAGGGGCCTTGACCGGTGGGAGAGGTTATACAGGGTTGCCGCTGAAGTGCCGCAGGGCTTCATTTTTATCGTGATTCTCTAGAACACGTAGCGCACGACAGCCTTCTAGAACTCTAAAACCTGACTTAGAGCGTCTAGCCCATGTCGTAATAGCCCGGAAAGAGGCAGCCCTGGAAGAAGCAGCCTACGTAGCGCTAAGTAAGGTCCTAACCTGGGTAAGGGCGCACGATCTCGGGCTCGCCCTAGGAAAGACCTAACAGCTCTGCCTTACCCGCAGAAAAAGGGCAAGAAAGAAATGGACAATCCGTCACCTCAGCTGGCCAGGGTGATGAATAGACATAAACTTGATTTTATGACGAAGCTGAATATTACGCTAGAGCGAGACAGACTAGAGAGGATAGTTATCACCCTGACAGGACAGGTCAAGCCGAAGGGAACGTGGAAAGGGGGGAGGGTGCAGCTAGGCTCTCAGTGCAAATGCCACGCAACTCCGACTCTAAGGGGTGGGAAGGTTTAGTGGGTTAGTGCGTATCACACTAGTTGCTGGAAGTGACGCATGTGCATTATGCATTCCAAAAACCTTTTCCATTACCCGCGTAACACATGTTTATTTCTAATTAAGATGCTATAACTTGTATACCCAATATTGTATTTGTATTAGGCATTCCTGTACAAGATCAGTACTTTAACAGCAGTATCAGAGACATGCGCTTTTCTTCAAGACATGGACGCTATAAAATTAATATCTAATATACATATATAAAGTGCGTTGCAAAAAATTAGCAACTCATGTTTTTGGTGATAATTTCGGTTTAATTTAATTGAATGGCTTGCATACATGACGAAACACGAGTATGGTGTTAATCTCGTTGCAATCACACAATCGCTTCATACAAAAAATAAAAAAGTGTGAAAAAACAGTGTTGCAAAATATAAGCAACAATAACGCCTTACGGCGTATTCAATTCTTAGCAGGGCTGTATGACTAATTTGATACTACATATTCTATTTTAGAAATGGGTTTTTCGTCCCTTCTTCTAAATCAAATCGTAAACTCGTTCTTTTATGGAGTTAATGAGCTGTTGTAAGTGCGAAAGTAAAATATTAGTCCATGCTTGCTGGACAGCTTCTTTGAGGTCCGACAAATTATCATATTGTCGACCATGTGCGTAAATCTGCTTCACCAAATGTCCCCAAAGATGTTCGATGGGATTCAGGTCTGGACTCAATGCCGGCCAGTCAAAAAGTGGCACTCCTTGTTCTTGAGAAAGGGCTATAGTGCTAGCCGATATATGAAACGTGGCGTTGTCTTGTTGGAAAACTGCTTCAGGTCCCCCAATTCTTCTGAAATGGGCTTCTAACTAGGAACCGACGATACGCTGGTACTTGTCGGAATTGTTTAGGCCCACAATCGCGACTAGATCAGACTTCCCATTATATCCAAACGCGCCCCAATATTTCACAGAGCCACCACCGGCCACACGTTTCGAGAACAATTTAGGTTCCTTCCGTAAGTCGTGCCAATAGTACTGACAGCCGTCAGGGCCATCGAGATTAAATTTCTTTTCATCCGAGAAGACGATGTTTTTCCACTCGTTATCCTAAGTTTGGTATCTATGCGAAAATTCACGCCGTGCGACAATGTGCTTCGGTTGCAGTCGCGGCATAAGCTTCCTTTTCGCGTATCGCACGTTTTTGTCAGAACTTAACACTCGGTACACTGTGGATCGGTGCACTGGCACTCCCAAAGTAGTCCTGATCCTGGAAGAAGACATTTGGTCGTGAGTAGCCAACTGTATGATCCTACGCCGATCTCAAATAGTCAAAACTGGCTTACGCCCACTGTTAGATCTGCACCTTTGGTTCACTCCAGGGTGTAAGAACCTGCTGATGGTGCTCTTATGCCGTCCTAATCTGGTTGCTATAGCAGTTACTGTATTACCGAGCTCAGCATATGCCTTCATTCTTGTCTTTTCGTTATCCGAGAGATCCTTTGTACGACCCATGGTAAAAACATACGCTTCGCTGTTAGTTCGGCACAACGACTGAGCTGTAGAATATTTTGCAGCTATAGAATGATTGATTTAGCTAGACAATATTCCTGAAATTTGATCCCCGGGATCGAATATCAGCTGTAGCATCGACTATCCTTTACAAACAAGAGCTGTGTTGTTAGCATGTTATTGTTGCTAATATTTTGCAACACTGTTTTTTCACACTTTTTTATTTTTTTGTATAAACCGATTGTGAGATTGAGACGAAATTAACAACATACTCGTGTTTCGTCATGTTCATCATGCCCTTTAAATTTCAAAACGTTCAAATAAATTAAGCCGAAATTATCACCAAAAAACATGAGTTGCTAATTTTTTGCCACGCACTTGATGTATATTAGGTTTTTCTAAACAATAGATTTTCTTAAATGTGCAGTATAAAGAGACCATTCACTTATCTTCAAGATATTGATAGCAGATGGACCAGCAGTGAACTCGTTTTCAGTAAAACAATGTGAACAATAACGTCAATTCATTAGGAGCTAATGACACAGGAAATAAACACTTGTATTTCCTGAAAAGACTCTAATACACACTGCACCGTGCGCATATAATAATAATAATAACTGTCGGTAATGACGGAAATATGTTGGGATGCACAGCCGTACACTGGCAAACATGGGCCTCACGGACCGCACATAGACCACGCTAAGTTACACTTAAAAATTCGGAAAGAGCACATAAATAGCGCTGTAAACGTGGCTTCGGCTGTACAAGGTGTACGCTCGCATAGATGAAGGGACACTAAACGTATTGCCATTGGTGGTATTCCATTGCTACGGGTTTCCTAGCATCAGAAGCCTCCGTGCTGTCTCCTTTTGACTTCGGGAGTTGCTGAGGCTGCGGCCCCCGGGAGTGCCGATGTTGGCGTTGTAGCTTTCGCGCAATTCACTATAGCCAACGGTAGTAATAATAAGAGTAGATGATGGATCTCCTACCAATCCCCGTCCAAGCCTAATGGAATCGCCGGACTAATCATGGCGTACATTTGTAAGGCTATGGCATTTTGCCCCAAATAGGATGTAAGTAGCGACTAAATTCGCTGCTTTTTTAAAGCGACGTATTCTAAGGGCCACTATACATGTGTGTATATAGTGTGCATTGACAGCAGCCTTAACCTCTTCATTGCTGAAAAAACGCTTTCCACCGAGACTATTCTTCAAATGTCCGAAGAGGAAATAATCAGAGAAGGCCAGGTCTGGAGCATAGGAAGGTTGTTCAATAAGTTCGAACCTCAGTTGGGCCAGTTTTGCCGTTGCTTGCCGCGACTTGTGTGCGGGAGCATTGTCCTGGTGAAACAGGACAACCTTCTTCTGCAAAGCGGGCCGTTTCACGATGAGTTCTTGCTTCAGGCAGTCCAACAGTCTTGCATAATATTCTCCCGTGATCGTTTTACCGCTCTCAAGGTAGTCGACCAGAATTATTTCACGTTGGTCCCAAAAAACCGCAGCCATCATCTTTCCGGCCGACGCCGTTGTCCGCACCCTCTTCGGAGGTCCTTCACTAGGTGCACACCATTGACGAGATGCTTCCTGGGTCTCGGGAGTGTAGTGATAAACCCAGCTTTCATCGACGGTCACGAATCTGCGCCAAAAATCCGACGGATTTTTCGACATCTTGGCCAAATTTCGCTGTGAAGCGGAAACACGCGCGTCTTTTTGGCCTTGGTTGAGCAAATGCGGCACCCATTTTGCTCTGAGCTTTTTCATCTTCAAGTTTTCGTGCAGGATGAAATGCACTCTACCCAAACTGATCCCCAAGGCCTCCGCTATCTCCCTAATGTTCACTCGCTTATCTGCGGCAACGATTTTCCGCACTTTTTCCACGTTTTCCTCATCAGTTGCCATTTTTGGGCGTCCTGAACGTAGTTCATCCTCGGTGCTCCTGCGACCTCTTTTTAACTCATTAATCCAGTTGGAAACAGTGGCAAAACATGGCGCAGAGTCACCGTACACCTCGTCTAACTCAGTTTTCACTTGGGTCGCATTCCAACCCTTGAAATAAAAATGCTTGATAACCACTCGAAACTATTTTTTCTCCATTTTTCAAAATCACGCCGATACGTTGCACGGGAAAAGCGATCAAACGAAATCGCAACGGCCAATCACCATAATATTTTGACTGCTAGCATTCGAAAAGTTGCCGTTTCCAATAGCGGTGAAAGCGCGCCAAAATTCGAATTCTGAAAAGCTCATTTTAAGAACTTGTTGAACTACCTGTATATATATATATATATAATATATATATATATATATGTATATATATATATGTATATATATATATATATATATATGTATATATATATATGTATATATATATATATATATATATATATATATATGTATATATATATATATATATGTATATATATATATATCTATATATATATATATATATATATGTATATATATATATATATGTATATATAAATTGACGAAAAACATCTGATTCCGAGGGTGAATGGATGTGCGGATCTGACATTACCTGTATGAGGTTATTTTGATGTGTTTAAGTGCGAAGTTTGCAGTAATACGTGCGTCAGCAAGAATATATATATATATATATATGTATATATATATATATATATATATATATATATATATATATATATTCGGCGTTCGAACGTCGAGGTGTGCGGACGTGTTTTCGGTGGCTCGCGAATAGTGGGACGTTACCTGGCTCGTATGCCACGGCCTGACTAGGCAGTGGCCCAGTCGGATCGCCTTCACCTTGTGCTTCGTCCAAGACTGAAAAGTGTTCCACTGGTGAACGGTCAGGTGCCGTTAAGTTCATCGGTGCTCTTGTGAAGTGTACTTTTCATTGCTCGTTTGCCATAACAGCCAGTCATAACACGGCTTTTTGTTCCGTCAATTTAGACGGTGGAGCCGGTTCGGCGAACGGCTGATTCCGCGGGCCTGCACGCGCCCACATTTGGCGCCAGTGCGACTGTTTGTAAACAATCAGTTTGCTCAGGTGACACATATATATACGAGGCGCTGGTGACATATATACAGAAAGTGACATACATATATAAAAGGCGACATACATATACAAGGCGGTGGTAACATACATATCAAGGCGACATATATACACACAGTAGTGGCATATATATACATAAACTTGGTGATATAACTATACAAGGCATTGCGAGTGAATGTGAAACGTGATCATGGGCCCAAATGCCCCTGCCCGGCTAGTTGTGCCTCCAGCTAGCCTGGACATAGCGAACATTCGCACTGATGCACCTGCAGCCGTCGGCGATATTTCGAGGCCCGCTAGCGCCATGAGTAACAAGTCCGCGGGCGTTAAGCGAAGAAGGCAGGGCGTCGATGCTGACTCGGTGGCTGATGAACCCTCGGGTGACGATGGTTTTACCGTTGTTACTAGCGCGAGGGTAAAGAAGACCGTGCTGCGGGAGCAAAAACAGTTAGATCGGTTGAAAAGCGAAGTCAACTCAGGAGCATTCGGAGCTTTCAGGGTTCGCCTGAGACACAAGGAGAACCCTGACGGGAGTTTGGCTGACTTCAAAGAAGGTTCGATGCTACGGTTATTCAAGGCAATCCACAGCCTGGTGCCGGAGGGGCGAATCTCAGGCGATAAGAGCAGCATCTTTGTCAACGTTTCCTCCATCGATGTAGCTCAGAAGCTTTCCAGCCTAACATGCGTTGATGACATCCCGGTGACCGCCTCTTGCCCGGGCTTGGCCTCGTTTAAGGCCAGGATTCAAGGTGTCTGCACCGCGCTAACAGAGGAAGAGATAAAAACGGAGCTATCAAACTACGGCGTCACGGCTGCCCGAAGACTGTTCGTCTCTTCTGGCAATCAAAAGAAGCCTCTGCCAAAAGTGATCCTGACCTTCGACCGTCAACCACCGGCGTCAGTGTTCCTGGGGTATCGTTCGCACGCGGTAGTTCTGGAACCCGACCAGCCCCGAGTCTGCTTTAACTGCTCCAGGGTAGGCCACATTGCGGCGAACTGCTCACTTCCCAAGGCTTGTCGCAACTGTGGCAAAGGAGGCCACCTAGCCGCCGATTGTCCGAACTCGTCCAAGTGTGTCAACTGCGGGGGACCTCACGACGCAAAGTCACCCAGCTGCCCGCGATTATTCTACCTGAGAGAAAGGAATAGGGTTCTAATGGAAGCCAGAACCCTCCACCAGGTCCGGGCTAATCACCCGGATGCATCTATCAACGAAGCCTTGGCAGCGCCTACACCCTCTTCACAGGGCTCAAGCAGCGCGGACTCAGCTTCTTCCTCCCCGGAGGGGGCGACATATGCCTCGGTGGTGCGCGGCATTGCGGTTGGTGGAAACACCACTCCGCAGCTCCTTCTACCCCGGCCTAGAGCGGCCCCCAAACAGCGTCCTCGAGCCAAGCCACGAACGAAGGTTACGCGCACTCGCCTCCGGGGACCTCGCAAGCCAGTGGCTCACGGGTCGTCCGGATTAATTCGGGACTTAATATCTATGAAGTCTGAGCTGTCGAAAATGGTTAAGTCAATAACGAACGCATTGCAGCCTTTATTGGCGCTACTGTCGGTTGCTAGCGACCTCAGACAATCATAATGACGGGTGATCACAACGATGGCAGGACGGAGACAGAACCCACACAGGTCAGGTCGTCCGATTCTTCAGAAGGTGCCGGTCCAAGCCTCACATCTGGACAGAATCCTGCGACTCCGCCAGACACCTCGGGGCTGAACAGGGTTACCTGTCACCAATGCGGCCAGACCTTCGCCAGGCGAGGCCTCCGTAGACATGTTACAGTCAAACATGGGGGTGGGGGCGCCATACCCGTCCCTAACGGGGCCATGAACGAGTCTTCTCTAGACCTCACGGAGTACATCCAGGCTTTCATTAAAACTGGGAAGCTGGTTCGTATCCTGCCCAAAGTGGTAAGGAAGTCTGTGGCTGACGCCTTGTCAGAGGTGTGCTTAAAGGTTGCTTCGGACAACGACGACGCTGCCTGGCTTGGGCTTTTCTCTTTCGCCCCAGTCGTGCTGAGATTACCGATAGGGCGCAGGGATTCACGTTCTCTGGCAGTGGTCATCAGAAAGAACTTGGTGGAGTTCCGACGTGGTGTTCGGCTTACAGACCTGGCTCCCCTACTTACCGCGGGTGATTCGGGTGGTAATGTTGAGCGAAATCAGTCGATCACGCGGGCTGTGTCGGCCAAGCTATCGGACGGGGATGTGTCGGGAGCAGCCCGCCTTCTTCTATCTGACGACGTTATGGTCGATGAACCAGCCGCTACGGCGACGTTACGGGAAAAACACCCCCCCGCGCAGCCAGACTTGTGCTGGCCGTCTGCTCCACCCTCACAACTCTTACCTTCATCTACGTCGGTCGAGGATGTTCGCTATGCGGTTGGATCATTTTCAAAGAGCTCAAGCGCCGGCCTAGATTTTATAAGACCTCGGCTCCTACAGGACCTCCTCTCACCGATTCTTGGCTGCTCATCCGATGGACTTTGTAAGGCCCTGGCAAAGGTAATCGACCTACTGCGATGGGGAATTCCACATCCAAGGTGGTGCCCCCTCATCTTCGGAGCGAGGCTGTTCGCATTGAAGAAGAAAGACGGCTCGTTCAGACCTATCGCTTGTTCTTCAGTACTACGCAGGGTCGCGGCAAAATTGGCAGTGAGGGACTCTAGGGGTACTATTAACCTGGCGATTGGACCGCACCAGCTGGGTTTCTCCACCAAGGGAGGTGCTGAAATAATGATTCACGCTACCAGGGCTTTTATTGATTCTCGGCTCGATCCATCCATCCTAGTCAAACTTGACTTTAAGAACGCGTTCAACACCGTCAGAAGAGATCACTTGTTGAAGGTGGTTGGAGATGAGACCCCTGCCATTTATCACCAAGTAAAATTGGCCTACGGCGATCCATCGCACTTGGTCTTGCCCTCGGCACTGCTCACTTCGGCTGTCCCCCCCCCCCCCCTTGCGCCCCCTCTGTTCTGTCTTGCCGTTAAGGACTTGGTTAACTCACTCGAAAGTCCTCTTAATCTTTGGTACTTGGACGACGGGGTAATTGGAGGTAACATCAGTACGGTCCGTGAAGACTTAAAGAAGATACTTAGTTTCGCCACATGCAGCGGTTTGGAGCTGAACCCAATCAAGTGTGAGGTTCACATAATCAACTCAGGTACAGCTGAAATATCCGCTATACAGAACCTACTTCCAGGTTGCCGCGTAACAGGCGACGACCTGGATCTTCTTGGCGTACCCCTGTTCTCTCGCCACCTTGGACCGACAATCGAACGAGGGATGGAAAAACTGGAGGTCGGTTTTAATCGACTTCCCCAGCTGGGCGCCCACCGGGGGTTGTACCTCCTGCGTTCATGCTTCTCTGCGTCGAGGCTGAACTACCTGTTCAGGGGAATCAACAGTTCAGCCTTCTCGGCCCAGTTGGAGGAAATTAACTCGAAGATGGGCTTCACGTTGGAATCTATACTCAACCTGCGGCTGCGAGACGATTCCCTAGTTCAGGCCTTCTTACCGGTTGCCAGAGGCGGACTGGGCCTGCCTGAAGCTGTTTCTCTTTCAGTCGCAGCACACATCGCCTCTTTACATTCGGCGACTAGTGGTGTCGAGTCTATCCTGGACACCCGGGCGATTGCAAACTTCCAGGCCACGCTTGAACAGACCCACGATGACGCCATCGCATTCTGCGGGTCTCTACCGGAGACTCCTTCTCTTCAGCGCGCGTGGTCAGAAATGGCAAACGACGGCCGATGGAACGGCCTGTGGGACCGAACAACTACGGCCGCTAGCAAAGCGAGGTTACAGGCAGTTTCGTCGCCCGGTGCAGGTGCATGGCTACACGCTCTCCCGAGCCCTCAGCTGGGTACCCTGCTCGACGATGAGTCTACACGAATACTAGTCGGGTTGAGGTTAGGAGTTGAGCTAGTCTCCCCACACCGGTGCAGATGCGGTGACGAGGTCGACTCCCTTGGTCACCATGGACTCTCCTGTCTCCAGAGTTCAGGCAGAATCGCACGCCACTCGGCGCTGAACGAGACATTTAGCAGAGGGCTTCGATCGGCAGGCTACCCATGCATTTTGGAGCCGTCTGGCTTAGTCAGAGACGATGGAAGGAGACCGAGAAGGCGAGTATTTACTGCAACGTCTGTCATTAGATGTTCAGAGGGGGAACGCCGCTTCGGTGAGAGGTACCATGGCTAGGTGGACCAGCCCAGGCCTGGACCTGGGCTGTAATGCCATTTCGATGTAATGCCAAAGTAATACCGAGCCTGGGGGGGTGGGGAGGAATCCGGGTTTAGTGGGTTTGCGAGTCTCACACTAGTCACGCAGGCTGCTAGTGGCGCATGTGCATCATGCATTACCGAAACCTCCCAGAACAAAAAAAAAAAAAAAAAGGCCTGGACCTAGTGCCTTGAGTTAAGCCCCAGCGGGCTGTGCACACGTTCTTACATCACAAATGTATATTTTGGTACACTTAAATAAATGAGATATATATATATATATGTATATGTGTATATATATGTATATATATATATATATATATATATATGTATATGTGTATATATATATATATATATATATGTATATGTGTATATATATATATATATATATATGTATATATATATATATATATATATACGTATATATATATATATATATATATATATGTGTATATATATATATTGAAATATGAGAATATTTTATAAAATAGAGTGAATATGCACACTCACATGGTCATATATACAAGTGTGTACACAGTAAACAGGCGATCCAGCTCCTCTGAATGATACGGCGTCGTGGCAAGTAAATACACTCAACACAACAATATTGCCGACCCTTGTATGATGCTTCTTTACAACTCACGAATAAAATGACATTCCTACAGCTCTTTACTCCGCAACTCCTGCCAGCACCTTCATCGGTCTGTTATACCAGAGCCGGAAGCAATATATATTTTTATTTGCTGCACAAAAACACTTACAGAGGAGAGAGATCTTATGCGACCAGGTAGCGCGCTCTAAATATGCGGCAGACGCTACGGATTTAAGTTTTTCTCTGGTCTGCGGTACCACAAACTACTCTAATTAGTCGCCTTCTCTGTTTAGGCACCAAACGAAGCGCTATGGGAATACTATAGGATCACGCCAGTAGTAAACCACGATATATATATATATATATATATATATATATATATACAGGGTCTTACATAACTCGGCACGACATTATTTTCTCCAAATGGATAGAGGGGCGGAAACGTCTTGTTTAGGAGTAAAAATAAAATTGATAAAGATTGCTATTCTGCCTTTTATTCTCCTATATAGTTCTGCCAAATCTACGTTTGTGAGTACATGAAGACACCGATCATGCCAGCGTATTCGGCGGTAATTTCGGCATGCTCTGAGTGATGCCCAACGCAAGCTAGCGAAAGGCGAATAGCGGAATTACGGAAAGTCATATAAAGTCGATATGTTGTTATATCCTATGTTGAATCTTTAACGTCCAGAGCCGTGAAATATTTCAATTACTACCAAAAATGTACGCCTAAAATACAGTTCTCAGACAATAGCAATTTCGTTACGCAGTGGTGGTGGATCGTCGGGCTACCCCTTTATCATAAACCCTAAGGGTCTCTGCCCAAGTAACTCTAGGCATTCCGACGAGATGATTGTGCCCGCCCTTGAGGGCGGATCGGCGCTGGTCAGGGATGTGACCATCATTCACTCGTTAGAACCTTTTTATGATCGGTCATGATGCAGCCTAGGCTGCCCGCACAACCGCCAGGGCAACGGCAAATATATGCGGAAAATACACATTCAAAAGGGAACCCAAGGAGCTTCGGTTAAGCGCACTCCAAAGTTTGGGTAGGTTCCTATTTTAGTGCATCTCGTTTTCGCTAATCTAAATGCCATGCACGAGAAGCTACGGGCTTCTTTCCAACCAAGAAAGTGTTTTTGCTAACAAAAATCAGTATAAGTTTAGGACGCATATGAACTGTAGTAAGAGTTTGACGGTGCTAATTCTTATGCAGATATAGCAGGAATAACTCGTTGGAACAACCCAACGAAAACGATTTGCAAGTAAACGTTAATCACTGCCAACTTTCCGATATAGAAGTTGCTATTGCAAAGGGCAGGGTTAACTGAATCGCTGATGAAAGGTCGGATGCAGCAATGTGGTAAACCGCGTTTAGAGTTGCTTTTTGCCTAACAGGGATTCTGGCAAGTTTGACACCTAGTAACAAACGGGACAGTGGGACAGAGAAGTAAGCGCAGCATGCCTTTTTTCTAACAGCAAAATGGACGGCCGAGGCTGAAGAGGAATCTATGAGCAATCATAACTATTTTCCTTTTGACTTGCGCGCGCTACAAAAAAAACACACTCATGGAAATAATTGCACTAACGCTGCCTCTAGGAGCTAGATAGCGAAGCGAATACAGTGGAGCGACACGATCGGCACGGCACCAATCCAGGCACAATTTTGGGCGGCTTTGATCAAGCCCAAACAGTTGAGTCCTAGAAGCAATGCAAATGCCTGGAATTCAATAATCGGGAAAGTGCAGATAGGTCCATGGGTATGCTCTACTGTTATACTTAAGATACATTAACCCTCTGCCAAGCTTCCACCTGGAACGTTGCACGGAACGAGGGCCTCCCTGTAGGACTAGCGCCTGCAGACGATTATACGTTGCTGCTGGCCGCCTGAAAAAGAAAGGGCTTTAGAGAACGCAACGAACACTGCCCTAGCGCAGGTGGCGGCTAAGATGCAAGAGCCCCGCCTAGAACTGGCTCCTAAAAAGGCGAAAGCCCTGTAAGTTTACAAAAAATGCGGAACATCTGTATATACCCAAAAAGTTATTGGATCAACCTCAAATTGGAAGCGCAACATGAGCCTTATGGGGTTGGTGCACTGAAAGTAAGTCCCGAAAGTCTAGCAGTACTCTCGAAACCTGGCTAAATTGTTCCTCTGAACGAGCAGAGTATCCGATGTCCGTTGTTATGCTGCGAGAGGTGGTGAGCCAAATGATCTCAGCAAAGACATGGAAAAGAAGTCAGACATATTTAAACTCCGTAAGATTGCTATAGACCATTATCAAAATGGGCAGAAGGGACAGGATGAGACACACCCACGGCAGCTGGTCGGACGAAGAGAATCTAAACGCAGATCTAATGAGCACAATTAGGTGTTCACTAGGCTCACTAGTACAATAGCTTGCGAAAGCTAAAACAACAAAAACGCAGTAACCATGTTGTGATCTCCAAACCGAGGCAAGGCAAAGAGAACGAACGAACACGCTCAGTCAGTGCGTTCTAGCTATTGCAGCTGTGTATGTTCTACTCTAGACATTTTTCACTCGTATGTTTATGCAATCAATAATTAGTCCTTAAATGGCGAAAGGGCGAGAGAACCAACGACAAACAGAGTGAGTCGAATGATATTGTCAATAGGATAACATCTGCCTAAAAGCGTTCCGCTAAACAGCCGGTCGCAGCGTAAACCAGGCCTGCTGCAACATAATTATTGCACCAGCTGCGGAAGTAAAAATGGGTAAACGAAAATGCAATTGAAAGCGACCCTGGAACACATAATAGGCATGACTCGCCCGCGCTCGTCAAACTCTACCAAAAATCAAAAAGTTGCAAAGAGAAAACATCACAAATATTGTAGATTCAGTTTAATACAAGATTGCTTCCACACAGATATATTGTAGCTGGGCTATTGGAAACTGATAGAGTGTCGTCCTCGTCGTCGTCGTTTTAAGCACGCAACCGCTTAGAATGACAGTAGTCGTTGCATCTACAGTAAAATATTAATCTGCTGGGATG
Organism: Dermanyssus gallinae; assembly: GCA_003439945.1. Taxonomy (NCBI): domain Eukaryota; kingdom Metazoa; phylum Arthropoda; class Arachnida; order Mesostigmata; family Dermanyssidae; genus Dermanyssus; species Dermanyssus gallinae. Next base: position 692,143 of record QVRM01004238.1, read on the forward strand.
CTGTCATTGGATCGTATTGTAGAGTTAACCATGTTAACTAAACGGACAGCTAACTAGAAGATCTACAAGTGTTTTGAGCTTAAAAGCTAACTGTGAAAATTAGGAAGCCGAAATCGGTGAGAATTTTGGATACATTCCATTGGTGCACAAGTAACTTGATTACAGTAAGCTCGAAGCAACATAAAAAGTGACAAACGATGCATAATTCGGCCAGGAACTAAGCACAACTGGCCTGATTGTGTTTCGTGCCGGCTACTCACTTGGAGTTTTTGAGGTGCGCTCTCTAGTTTTCGTGTCAAAGGAAGACCAATTTAGATAGTCTGACAACACGCCTGGGCGTCACCCTGAATATTTTGTTGCAATTTAGCCGAAAAAGCCTACACTATACTTCGTTTGTAGATGGGAGAATTCATTTGTTCCATCAGTTGTGCAGAAGCAACTGTTGATATTTTGTGGCTGTGAGTTTGCAGGCCACGTGGAGTGTTCCGTACAAACATGCAGCGTTCTGACGACCAGTGCAATTGAATGGCGCCATCCGGCCCAAGGCGGCGGGCCAATGCCTCAAATCTGTAAGGCAGCTCATACACTATGGAATTGACGGTTTGTCCCATGATATCTAAAAACCGTCGTGGTTTCAAAAAACATAGTGGAATCAGTGAGCTGCGAACGCCATCTTCAAATGTTTAACCTTAAAATTTGCTTCCTACGAAGTTCTAACACGCGCAGTTTGCTAACCTTATTTTCGTCTAGATTTGCGGTATCCCGTAGTTAACTTTTAGCTTGAACAATGCTCCCGTTTAAATGACTATAATATTTTTATAATTATATAACATGGCGCTCTATGTAAACTACTATAATCTGGGCCAAGGAGTTCTAGAATGTAATCTCTACAATACGTGTTGGAATTCCTTGGCCAACTAAAACTAAATTTGAATTTGAACCAAATATAACCCTTAGAAGTCCTATTACATATGTGGTATCTCTGAACTAATTGTCGGCGCTGCCGGAAGCAAGGAGCGATAGGATACAGTAAACGAAGCGCCTAGTTCAATTGAGTCATTTCAACTACAAACATGTTTTGTTAAGATGAGGAGTCTCCAAGCTGGAGTACACAATAGATAAACCGATTTTACTGACCGCTTTCCTAACGTGTGATCGGGCGTAACACATGCATGGTGAGGCTTAATTTTAGTTATCATAGCACTCATTAAGTTAAAGCATTATCTCTACCTGTCAGTAAAATGTTTTCCCTGCAGACTGTAGGAGACACCGGTATCTATATTTGTGTAAATATGTTTATTATACTTTCTAAACTCGATTCTGCTGCGTGATTAGGGAGTGGATGGAGAGAAAAATTGGCTAGCCACAAAATAATAAGATTTATATATGACTTAATTGTCATCCAGGGAATCTAGCTCGCAATTTCTGTACGAGCATCCAAAAGAAGTCCCTGCTCCCTTTACTGGCTGCTTAGTGTATGCTTTGCACCTAAATGCAGTCACGTGGCAGGACCCTACGCGTAAATCGTAGAGAAGGCAAGAAGAGAATCAACCGCGTTGCTTACTGAAGGACTTCACAACGCAATGGATTGAGGAATCACAAATGCAACTAGCGTTTTCGAGAGCGCAATGAACCCCTTAAAGAAAAATTAAGCGCTGTTGTATGTATAGTGATCTTAAGTATTTTTAGAAAAATAAATACACCGTACAATATTCCCTTAAATTTCCTTGCGCATAAACATGAGAATACTAAATACTAGTACAGGCTGCAATCACAAGTCTGTCTTCACCAAAAGAATATATATATATATATATATATATATATATATATATATACACATATATAAAGGCCATTCTTTCGCGTAGTACTAAACTTTGCCCACTCATTGGCATAGACGCATGAGGCAATTTGGCGTGGTTTGAAAAACTCTCTCCGAATGAGTCGTTTTCCTATACACATACGACCTTTTTATGCCGTTGCTGCTGGTGCTGCTGCGGTCACCAGTGCAGCTGAGTCTTCCTTTTTCACTGCTTCCACAGTACGCAAAACGCGCCAACCTGCTCCAGGTCGCCGTTCAAGGCGTCGAGTGCCTGAAAACGGCTCCCCAAAGCAACATTGCACGACGAGCGTACAGCAGTGCGTCTCCATAGGAGCATAGGAGCCGGCGAGTAAAAACTCGAGAAGCTCGACAAATGTGCGATAACCAGGATTATGGTATTTGCGTTGAACAAACGACATCGTCGACGTTGAGCGTCGTTCGTTCGTGTGTGTCACCGTGAAATCTGCTCGGCGTCGTTGTCTTCATAGTCATGCCGTCTTCTCATTCTCATTTTTGCTTTTCATACACGATGAACCTATTTTCTTCTGCTGCTGCCGCTTGGTTGATCCTAAAGGGTTCATTCGTTCGCCGCCTATTCCAACGCTAGGCGGCTGCCGTTATCACATATTTTTGTTCGGTTCGGCAGGCGTTCTCCGCACGCTCGAGCCACCCGCTTCGAGAACGGCGTGAGAAAGAGCCGAAGTTGCCGGGCAAACGTTTATGGGCTACTCAGCGAAATGCCTGCTGCCCGCATTTATTATTACGCCAGCTTACGTACGACACTGAAGAGACTCCAACCCCACAGTCCCACCTCGGCCGTTTTCCCTGGCGGACCTTACTCTGCCCTTGCCAGGCGCGTTTCGTCGCAACGCTCTTCTCGAAAAAGGGCAGCACGAATTGTGCTGCTGCTGCTGTTGGGGTAACTGCCGCCGTTTGCCCTACCTATGTATACCATATGCATACGCCCTACCTACGTGATTTGTGCAAATACACCACGTCTGGTGGAAAGACGCATTATCTGCACGTAAGGCCCCTGTTCACTCAGGACACAGTTCATAGCCGTGCCGTACTGCTGATGGTAGTAACTAGCAGTAATAGTGGCAATAGAGCATGACCTTCTTCGAGCGATTGGAATAGCTTCTTGAGTATAAGGAGGCAAGTTGCATAGCTTTGCCAACGGGGTTTGCGTGTTTTTTGGGCTTAATTCGTGTTTATCTTCTGAACAGTAACTGCACAAAATATAATTGCTAATCTGATAAATGAGATTTAGGCCAGAGAAGACTAATGAGTATATAATATAAATAAGCTGGATCAAACATAAGAAAATTAATTAAACAATATATATATAGGACATCGTAGCCGTATGGGCAAATATGTTTATTTTGAAAGTATGTATACACGTTGAGTTCAAAGTTCTTCCAGTAGAACTGCTACGCACTTGGCTAAAAATTTTATGAAAGAGACAGGCTGCGTTCAAAAATAAGGGTTACAAATACTAGGCTACGATTGTAGCCAAATTACTAGAACTAGATCATACAATAGCCTATTTTATATAAAATTATTATATGAAAAATACCTTTTCTAATCTTAGCTAACACTGTTTTGATGACCGGGAGATAGTGTCTGAAAACACTACCCTTGCGGGAGAAAAGTAACTATTTAAGTGGGTCGGTTAAGTGCATAGGCACTCTTTAGTATAACAAAATAATTCTAAAGGCGTGTGTAGGTCACCGTATTTTCCTTTAAAATACATAAAATATCATAGAGCACCGTGAGTACACCTGTCAAGGCAAATCTTTAAGTACCTGGCGGTATCTAAGACTCTGACTGTCTGGACGCTAACAGCAGTTGGATGGAAACAGGTGCATGTGAGTGGGACGAAATGCAAGCTAACTGGAAAGATAGGTGTTGCTTACTCGATTATTCCTATCACAATACGGACATGAATAATTACCTTTGTCGACAATATTGCGGTCGTTTATAAAGCAGCTATGATGGATTTAATACACACACACAAATGCTCACATAATATCCGTGTATTTTACCTAGCTGTGTGCTAATTAATCGACAGTAGATGGAAACGTTGCGTAAATTTGTAATTAAATTTAAAATAAACTGCTGTATAGTATCCGGGAAATCCTCAAAATATCATCAGAGGATGAACATACCTTTTATGTTCTATAGCCAACAAAATGGCTTGCAAGCTAAACGCCGAAGCATATTTTTGAGACTAGCCTTGCTACGTTGAGCAAACAATCTGTATTATTATGGCGCAAGACCCCAAACGTCATAGGTTCCATCCAAAGAACTTGACTGTTAAATTTCAAACATTGGATTTAGCGCAGACAATTCCATGCTAGACTCGTTACGAGTATGCAGGTAGATTTATATATATATATATATATATATATATATATATATATATATGTAGTTGAGTGATTGTTAGAGCTAGCGCTGCGATATCGTTGAGTGTGTACTGTGTGTGAGTTCTGGCGGCGAAACAGCTTCGCGCTAACCGCCGGGTATTGAGTAGAGTGTAAAATAGCTAGGCAATAATACGAAGAGAGGCGGCGCTGCCGTATTGCTCTCTGTCGTATCGTAAAATATAATAAATATAAATCAGCGTCAGTGAACTCGCGCATTTTCGACTGTCTTCATTCTACGGTTCCGTTAGCAACATATTGGCAGCATATTATCAGGACACAGAAGACTTAAAGTGAACCAAAAGCGTTGCTAGAGAGCGTTACGCCCTAACAGTGCGGGCATATGGGTTGTAGGCGACCCCTATCTAAATAGTGGTTCTACTTCTAAAGATAGACCCCTGTCGGGTATTGAACGATTGGTCGCTGATTCCGTGCCATCTCTGTCTCTCCATTTCGAGACTACTAGTCCTGTTGAACTGGAATGACACCTGTCGCCACCTTTGCTTGCTACGCCCGGCCAAATCATTAACTCAGCAAGCTACCAAACAGCTAGCGCTGGGCCTCCTTCTTTGTCTTTTTGCTAAGGAGGCAACGGCGCAACCGAGTGCAGTGCGCTCAGGTTGCAGGTGTCGAGTGTACTTCAACTAGCCTTCTTTGCGAGGGCTGCAGCTGTTTGTTGTACAGAGACACAAAGAGAGATGAGAGAGAGAGAGAGAGAGCGCGAGAAAGATCGAGGAGGGAGAAGGAGCGAAAAACGAGACCTAGGACGAGATATCTGTAGGCATGCGGACAGGTGTCGACCAGTTGCAACGAAGTTGAACTACATACACTCGTTGGCACGTCCGGGAAAAGTGCGACGCCCGCTTTCGGTCGGTGGTCTTAATTGAGATAGCACTGATGAGCAAGCGTAGCGAGGAGAGGCGAGGAGGGGCGAGGCGAGGAGGAAGAGCAGAGCCCAAGCAGGCGAAGGAAGCGCAGACACGCCAGGTGGTATCAAGTGCTTGTGCCTTGATGCCCTAGCAATGTTGTTACAGCTACTCGAAGCGTATGAAGTAGGCAGTTGCCTGGACGAGCCGCAAACACTAGCAGCTAAACTTCAGCCATCATCGGGCTGGAATGCAAACGGCACACCAAGCAGCCAGGTGTTTACTTCACTTCTTCCTGCTCGTATGACGGCTACCGCAACGACAAGGCCGGTCGGGGGAAAGGGCTATTTTTAGCGTGACGGCGTTATACGTGCAAGCGTGCGAGCAAATAGGCAGAACCGGCCATACGCGACAGCGTTTGTTCCATATGCGCCACCATGCAGTTACCTACATAGGCATACCATACCGCTCCACGTGTGGTGACTGAACACCGCCTGACGTGACACGTGTTCGACAAGCCAGCGTAGTGCAGGTGGCAATTTGGGTGTTCAGGTGGCACTTCACGATGGCAGGCTGGTACGAAGCGGGTGAATATCCACCACCTGCCAGCTCCGGTTAATTTGCGAAGAGCACAATTGCGGCAACGCGTCCGGTAACGACATAGAAATAGTTACGTACCGGTAGACAGCTGTCGTCTTGTTATTGCCGCCGATTTTTTCGACTGTCACGCCTAGGGCCTGCAAAATATGGCAAAGTGCACGTTTATTTGTTTATTTTCATTCAGAACCTAATTTTATTTTTTCATGGTTAGTGGTTAGTGACTTCAGGCTCCCTGCCTCTGCTACCTGCAGACGGAATCGATAGTAGTATCTCAATATTCTGCGGCACGTCAAGCAAATCTGAATTTTAAAGAAACATTTTGTCGATAGGTGTGGTTTTTTGTAGCCAGCAAGCCACCAATCCAACGGGTCCCACTAACGTTGATTTAGAAGTGCCGACAACAGCATTACATAAAACAGGAATGGAGTTTACTTTCATCAAAGGAACACATGCCCTTCCGTGAGACGTTTGTGCTACTGATTAATGAAGGACCTAAAGAACTATCTTCCTGTTTAAGATTTGCGTTCTCGTAGCCTCGCCTAACCGTTCAAAAACGTTCTAGCTAAAAACAAATAAAGCGTAACACTTCTTCGATAGCAGGAGAACGAAGAAGGCCGAACCATGAAGTGTATATATATGATTTTTTTTATTATTTATATATATATAGAATACAGGTGTATATATATTACATGAGTGCACGCTGAAAAATAAATCTACGCTTTTGACATTTTCACGAGGTCATCCATGCTTGCTAAAATTGGAGAGTAGAGTAGTATCCAGTATACAGTCGTACGTTGCTATCACGAACGATAGGGCCATCCGACTCGAATTCACTCGACTCTGTCTTCTTCTAAGCCACATCCAATCGATGAAGCTCCGCGTCCGCGTCCACGACCACGTCCACCGCTCTGTTTGAATTGAGTCCACGTTGTCAAGGCCTGCCCTCCCCACTCACTAGAAGGCGAAGAAGCTTCGTTAGATCTTCGTCTATGAAATATCTTTCTCTCCCCGTGTTTTTCAGGGCACTCTTTTTCCTATCGTTCAATTTCTGTTGGGGATCGTCGGCAGCGAACGAAGCTATTTCCTATTTATATGCTACGCCCGTTCGAGACCTTCAGGCTAAATAACGCCGGTCGGGATGCGTGTATTTCTTCGGCCAGCAGAGAGAAGCACATATACACTCGCACCACATCAACACTGCGTTGCCGCGATTGGCGAACATGGCGCGGGCCGTCCACGATGGTAGATGTCAATGCAGCCAATGAGACCAAGCGCACGCTGGGGTGGGCCGGGGGGGATTGGCGTATCCTAAAATACACGTCCAGGCATGCTCTTACATACATGGTGACGGTATGTATATGTGCGTGGGGTCGAGACGAAGACCAGTAGTAGCTGGATGAGCGTTTGGAGTGCCTGCTTCCCCCCGGGGTGGCTCGCCAGTGCTCTTCATCATCGCCGTCGCAGCTTTACTTGTGCTGATTTTTGACCCCGCAGTCGCCAGCGTTGTGCCTATTCCGCCGCGGTCGCCGTCTTTCTTCAGCAGGCACACAACGTTAACTCAAAGTTTCCCGTCACCTATAGTGCCTAGCGCACGGCCTTCGTCACGATCCGTCGGCCGGATCGCGGGACAATGCTGCTACTGCTGCGTGGGATGGTCGAACTGGTGTGGGAGGCTTTGCCCCGCATAGCCAGCTCGCCGATGTAGCGGGCGATGAATTACTGAGTCGGACAGCGGGTCAATTTCGCATCGCTCTCGCTTCTTGCCATCGAATTGCTCAAGTTTTGAGTCGAAGTATGCAATTTCCTCCGGCTGTATACGATCGGATTCGGCAAAACTACAACCAGTTGCAGTAACTTTTCGACTATTGAGGTGATGCGAAAGAATACGTTGACTCACCAGATGCATAGCGAAACAAAGATAAATAGCTTTTGTAAGCGTAAAAAGTTTAGTAGTCTGTAGTAAAGAGTACAGACGACAAGAGCAAGACAAGCGCATTCGCCTGCGAGCGAAGCGTGTCTGCCGCAAGAAAGCTGATCTTTGTGCATGAAACATTTCTGCACCCCTCGAAAAGCTTCCCGTATTCATATTTTTTATCGATTAATATTGAATGGCACAAACGTAGGCAGAGACGTTTATATTCCAAAGTCACATTGTTGACCAATACAACGTATTCTATTTTCAATAAGGAAAACCATTATGTTAATAATAAGCACATTTGTGCAATATGTGCTTGGTGGGTGCCACTGCCTTCGGGTAGATGGACCACCAACTTTTTAGAGTAGGGCAGTTGACGTTGCAGTTGTTTCGTGTATGTCAAGGTGGATACACAAGACAAGTTTCCAACCTGTTGTATATATATATATATATATATATGTATATATATTGCTACGAAGCGAACCGCCAGACATACCGCGGCTCTGTGACCTTTGCTCTAACAATGTCTGCACCGACATCCGTCCTGTGGTTTATGAGAGTCCTCCACGTTGCCCAGAACATGATGAAATTCACTAATTTTAGTTTACTAGTTCTGCGTGTAAACGTTGAACGTACACGTTTTTTTTTCAAATTCAATCGTTTTTGCAGATCTTCCGTCAGCAGTGGGTCACTTTTCAGTACATAAACAACCCTATTTCTGCACGTATTCGATAGCGCGATAACCCTCGTTAGAAAGAAACACCTCAACGCGTCAACTAAAGCCAATTCGTCAATTTATATTTTGTCCCAATGAGGTCTGCTCAACAGCAAGCAGAGATTCATATAAAAGACTACTGCAATTTCCAACTGCAGTATTCTGCATACCATCCCAAAAGGTACGCGGCCGAACCCTCACATCGGTACTACGCGAGAATCTTAACCGATTCCGGGCGGGAAACGGTCCTGAAACGAACCCATATGGTTCATCATTATCTAGTCGGCAAGAAAGTCCGTCGCGCAACAACTCTGCGATGATTCGTGTTGTTCAGGGGAAACTCGCTCTCGGCGACGTTGCCCTCTGCGGCAAGGGTTATTTTATCCACCGACACAGTAGCGCCGCTGTCTGCCGAAACAAAACTGGCGCTCCTGGGCAAACATCCGCCTGCCCCACCTGATCTATCCTTTTCTCCGCCGCCTGTGTCTGCCGGAGAGACCCATGAGATCACCGTGTCTGCAATGGATGTCATCAACGCCATCCGGAGCTTTGCCAACAGCTCAGGCGGCGGCCCTGATGGTCTACGACCACGTCATCTGAAGGACCTTATCGGCAGAGACGGCGAGGAGAACCGACTGCTCTTAAGTCTAGTACGCTTTGTAAACCTTGCTATTAATGGAAAGTTGCCTGATTTCGTGCTCCCTGTCTTCTACGGCGCCTCGCTTATTGCTTTGCGCAAAAAAGATGGTGGCATTAGACCCATTGCCGTTGGCCTGACTCTGCGCCGCTTAGTCGGAAAGATCATAATCAGGAAGAGCATGCCGGACATCGTCGCAATGGTCTCTCCGCATCAGCTCGGCTGCGGAATCAGAGGAGGTGCGGAAGCGGCCGTGCATGCAACACGGGCGTTTGTAGACCATAACAAGAGTGCCCCAGAGAAGGTTCTCGTCAAGTTAGATTTCAAAAATGCCTTTAACGAGCTCAGACGAGACCACCTGCTTAAAGCTGTTCGCACTTACCTTCCCCAACTTTACCCGCTGGTATACCAGATGTATAGACTCCCGAGCAAGTTAATTTGGCAGGGAGAGTTTATCGAGTCGTGCTCCGGCGTTCAACAAGGCGACCCCTGTGGCCCCGCTTTATTTTGCATTTATTTTGCATTTTGCAACGCGCCTTACTTCCGAACTCCGACCTTGGTTTCTGGACGACGGCACTCTCGCTGGAGACGTCTCGGCGGTCCAGAGAGACATTGCCCAGGTAAAAGACTTCGAGGCGGTCTCGGGGCTCAGGCTGAACGACGCCAAGTGCGAAATATTTTTCCCCTTTCAACAGGACCCTCAACTCGGCCCCATGATTCAAATGGTCCGCGATCTTCTGCCAGCTGCGAGGTTAATCCCCGATAACGAATTCGAGCTTCTAGGAGCGCCAATTCTGACCGAATCTATTGGCTTATCTTTAGCTAAAAAAGGATCCGACCTTGTTCGCTGGTGCTCTAGACTGCGACTATTGGACGCTCACCCAGCCCTCTACCTGCTTCGCGCAAGTTTGTCAACGCCGAGGCTGATGTACCTCTTGCGATGCTCACGAGCCTATGCTGAACCGGAACTGCTTCAATGGTTCGACGAAACCTTGCGAAGTACCCTTCAGGGTATCTTAAACGTTCAGCTTAGGCAAACCTCGTGGTTACAAGCTTCGCTTCCAACTTCCGCAGGGGGAATGGGAATTCGCATGGCTTCGCAAGTTGCCTTGTCTGCTCACCTCGGGTCTCTAAAAGACACTGAGACTTTAGTGTCAGGGATCACACCACCGGATGCCTACACCAGCTTTATCGCTCAACTTGAACAAGCTCGCCGCTACTACGCAGAAAAGTGGGGTCCATTGCCCGAACGCATTTCACAATCGACTTTAGACTTGCAAGTAGTTAAGTCGATCCAGGAGCGGTTAATGACCCAGGCAAACAACGTTAAAGAGCAGGCGCGATTGAAAGCCGTGATTGATCCGATGAGCGGAAAGTGGCTTCAGGCCATTCCCTCACCGCAGCTGGGGACGATGCTGGACAATACCACACTCCGCATCGTCTCCGGCCTGCGCCTGGGGGAATCAGTCTGCTTCGCACATAACTGTGCAAGATGTGACCTACCGGTGTCTTCTACGGGTGAGCATGCTCTCGCTTGCAAGAGGAGCGCCGGTAGGTTCTCAAGACATTCAGCTTTAATCGACGTAATACACCGAGCAATGCAGTCTGCCCACATACCGGCTGTCAAGGAGCCGGTCGGACTGTCAGCCAACAGCCAACTGCGTCCGGACGGCCTGACTCTAGTTCCATGGAGTGAAGGTCGCTGCCTTGTGTACGACGTCACCGTGTCTTGCACGTTGGCCGCTTCTTATGCTCGCCATACCAGCAGGGAGGTCGGAGCAGCCGCTCACCTTGCCGAAGATCGAAAGTTGGCAAAATATCGTGAACTGGAACAAAACTTTATCGTTCAACCAGTTGCCTTCGAGACATTAGGCCCAATGGGAAAAATCACAAGGAGCTTTCTGGCGGAGCTGGGATCTAGAGTTGCTGCATCAACCGGTGATAGAAGGTCATGGCAGTTTTTGCTACAAAGAATATCAGTCGAAATTCAACGCGGAAACGCCGCGTCCATAATCGGTTCATTGCCCACGGGCAAGGGACTCCCTTTTCTGCCGTAGCCGAACCAAATCGGCGTCAAGAATTGTATGTGCATCTGAAGAATCGAAATAAATTCGCGCGTTAGTACAATTAGATTTTGTCCCATATTAGTGGAATATCATATGGGCGATAGGAGCTTCTTCTATATCGAAAAAAGCGACTGCTGCATGAATCGAAAGCACATGGGGGTATTTTAGTCAATTATCCAGTCACACCAATAGTAATGGTAATAGATATAGCTACTAGTTTTACTAATAGTTGTACTGTCACTGATGAAAGAATCTTAGGTATCTCAGACGATGACGACGACAATCTGGGCTCATTATTGATTTAGTTTTAACCTCAGACCCGTCCATCATTAAAGATATACGAGTATTTTAGTCGCCAATCGCATCCGACCACAATGCTATAGAAAACGAAAAATCCTATGGTAGACGAGGGAGGTTATAATTTCTAGATGGGGGTCTATGAAATAATAATAATAATAATAATTACTATTATTATTATTATTCAGCTGGGTACCCTGCTCGACGATGAGTCTACACGAATACTAGTCGGGTTGAGGTTAGGAGTTGAGCTAGTCTCCCCACACCGGTGCAGATGCGGTGACGAGGTCGACTCCCTAGGTCACCATGGACTCGCCTGTCTCCAGAGTTCAGGCAGAATCGCACGCCACTCGGCGTTGAACGAGACATTTAGCAGAGGGCTTCGATCGGCAGGCTACCCATGCATTTTGGAGCCGTCTGGCTTAGTCAGAGACGATGGAAGGAGACCTGATGGAATGACCCTGACTCCCTTCGAGCGGGGCCAAATGCTGGTGTGGGACGCGACCGTAACCGACTCTTTAGCCCCCTTAATGGTCGGTACGGGCGCAGCCCGCCCTGGACACGCGGTAGCCCTAGCGGAAGCAGCCAAGTGCAGAAAATATTCAAGCATCAGTTACCCACACTTGTTCTCACCGCTTGCATTCGAGACATTGGGGGGGTCTGGGTCGCTCACGACGAAACTGCTCAAGGATGTCGGGAAAAGATTGGCGCTTGCTACAGGAGACAAGAGGGCGGGCAAGTATTTACTGCAACGTCTGTCATAAGATGTTCAGAGGGGGAATGCTGCTTCGGTGAGAGGTACCATGGCTAGGTGGACCAGCCCAGGCTTGGACCTAGTGCCTTGACTTATGCCCCAGCGGGCTGTGCACACGTTCTTACATCACAAATGTATATTTTGCTACGCTAAAATAAATGATTCCATATATATATATATATATATATATATATATATATATATATATAAATTATTATTATTATTATCACTACTACTACCCGGTGGATTGACTCGCGCATAAAACTTTGTTTTTCGTAGTGTACCACCAATACATTAGTCGCGCCTCACCCAGCTGGTGATTTCACGAAAGAACTTCTTTATTAACTTTGTTAAGATGGCCAATGTCTGTTAAAACAGATAAAACGTTAGTACCTATAAAACGTTCTAGTTTACACAGAAAAATCGAGCTTTCAATGCCAGCGTGAGTTCCATCGTGCGTAGTTTTTTACCTAAAGACACCTTTTCCACAGATGTTGTGGCCCACAAACTGTAGATGGTAACAAAAAGTACGCACGTTAGTTGACTCAGGTATCTGTATACGCATGAGCGGTACGCACATCGTCATATACTGGCGTGATGAGAATACCTGCACTATCCGGCGAGCACTATCGTGGTTTCGAGCGGCTTCCAGGCCTTCTTCTGCCGGTAGCAGATGTAGGTACCGTTAGTCGGTTCGACGGTTTGAAAGCTGTCGGCATAGTCACCACGAATCTTTCACACAACAAGCGCCACGTCAGCGTTCTTCTACTAGCTAGTCTATTCTGAGCAGGTTCCGCCTTATCAAATCCGTCCTGGCCGGAAATGTAACGGCGGTTTACCTCTAAAAAAGGAGGCCGCTCGAAGACCGTTCAATATGGTATGCCTCTTCAGTTCCACCACTGCAATGTGAGCGTCTGTCTGTCGCAACAATGCGCGCAGCCTGTAATCTAACAAGACGGACGCTCCTTTTCATGAGCAGAAGCAGCAGCAGGCAGGTGAATAGGCTGGCTTTTCTCAGCATGGTCGTTTGCCCGCTCGATGCTGGCGAGAAACTCGACACTGAAACGCTGGTTGAAGATACAGCCTGGTGCACTCTAGGCCGAGGACTGCCGGCGGACAGATGAAGAAATAGAGATGAGCAAAGAAGAACGAGCGCGAGCGGCAGAAATACGAGGAAGCAGAGAAGTGCCAAACGAAACATAACACTTCTATTTTAACAGAGGCGGCGGTATCAAATGAACATTGGAGATTCTTCAGCGGTGGCCCTGAGGTTATTGTGTTTTCGATACGGCGTCGATCGCGGTGCGCAACCAAAAGGAGGCAACAGGAGACTCAGCACTTCTAGCAAGTTTGTCGCTACCGAAATGCTACCGGTCCGTTCTCGTCTGATGCTCAAAACACAACGAGAACAAGCGAATAAGATTAAGATTAAAACGCTTTACTCAAGGTAGAAAGAAAAATATACATTGGCATATATGCATGTATGTAATGTGATCAATCTGTAGGTAAAAGATACCTTAATTAAACATCCACCTCTTAATTACACGTGTCTGCCATAATACACAGTGCAACATTATATGCCCTCAGTAAGGCCCATGGTGCGTTTAAATTGCACGCCTCGACAAAAAATCAGATTGTATTTGTTGCACATACTTTGTGTGGGGTAGGCCAATGCCATTGTGCTCAGGAGGTAAATCGTAATTGTTGGCTTGCTTGTAGAGACTTGCTAACAATAGGAGATTTTTCTTATAATTAAGTAATTTGTGCAAACGATTTAAATCATACGGATATACTACAAAAAAGGTGCAAGTTAATCACGCAAGTCAGTCATAAAGTGTACTACTTAGTTAGACATGAAAATTAGGCAGAAAATTCCGTTACACGTAAAACTTCGTCTGCGTCTATGCAGTGCCAGTAAACACATTGTCTCAGGATTAGACCCGCCGTTTTCTAGACATATTAGCATGTAGTTAAATATATAATGAGTGTTCGGATAATAAACTGGTGTGTTTTAGATATCCCTGCGCTCAGCTTTACTTTCTCCGTGATCTGCTCTCTTCATCATGATATTCCCCCGGCTATGTAGGAGTGGCAACAAGTAGGATTGCTAAAAGAAGTTAGTCTTTTATGCGCCTCAATTTGATTTAATTTGCGGGCGGATCTAGCGATGTATTCATACGAAATTTAACTGAATTAGCAATGTATCCAAGTGAAATTCACTTGACCTAGCGATGTATCTATTTGAAATTCAGCAAGAGATCAGGCCCGCGGACAATCAGGAGCGGCTAAACATATCCAATTGGACTTTCAAGATGATGTAGCGTCACGCCTATTTTGTAAAGAAAATTACATTTTCTGGCAAAGACCATCTCTATCTAAATTGAAGTTTGAATAAACAAACTTTCGTGTATGGGCAACCGAGAACCCTCATTTGATTCACTAAGGGCCTTTGCATGTGCCACACTGGGCAGCTTGGCGCGGCCTTGGAATTACTGGACCCAATAATTTTTACTCGACGTTATCGTAACATTGTGATCCTAATCGTGTTTAGCCGAATTTAGACGGAATCCATGCGAGTGAACACTGGTTTCAACAAGATAGTGTCGCAAGCCACACAGCCGGCAATTAAGTTTTTGAGAATAAAATGCTGTGGACGGGTAATTTCGTGCAGTGGCTTTTATTCATTGGCTTTTAAAATCGTGATATTTAAAACCGTTGGACTTTTTCGTGTGGGTATTCTTGAAAAGTAAAGTATACGCCAATGATCCCACGACCATCAGCAAACTAAAATCCAACCTTAAAGCGTGCATTAATGAATTGGTGTCTGATTTATGTGAGGGAACGCTAAACAGTGTCCCGAAGCTTGTAAAACCACTAAATATATTGCTACTTCATTAAGTTTCATCGGAAATGACATCATAGCTGTATCAAAATGAAATCATTATTTAAATACCTTAAACATGTATGTATTACGTCTACGGACGTTTCACTCAATCGATCAAGTAAGAACGAGTAGCCAAAAAGGTTTAACAGTGTTATTCGTTATGGTCTATAAGCTTCAGATCGACAAGTCGGGTTTCCAAGTCCACAGCGTCATAAGCGGAGTCGTCGCGGATTGCGCAGTTGCTCATGAAAAAGTGCTCGCCACTTCTCTATTGACTCCATTGTCTGGTCGGCAAAAAAAACACCAGCCACGCCAGCGGAACAAACTTTAGGAGCCTCCAAGCGAGACGTTGAAGAAAAGCTATTTGTTGATGTAAGTATTATGCTTATAGAGAGCCACACAAGTCTGAATAAAAATCGGTGATCCCGCCCCCACTGCAATTTACTCGCCCGTTCTTCACTGCCCCATCACTTTTCCACTGTGCCACATGTGTCCCTCCATACAAGGGCAGTAACAGTAACAACAACATTACCATCCAATAGCACCAAACATAGCATCTACACTTTTGTGAAGTCTCCACGCTGTCCAGTCGATAGAGAGAGGTCAGAAGCTGTTTGGCTCCCATTTACCCGCGAAACATGGCAGCGTATGGGAAACACTTGGTTCTCTGCTATCGCAGCGCCTTGGCGAGCCATTTGCGATGAAAATGAAGGCGAAACTGGTGAGTCGAAGTGTGCAGCACCTCGAGCCCGTCCGTCTCGACAAATCGACACTGCAGCTGCTGAACGTCCGGGGTGACATCTGTAGCACGGTAGCTGAGCCCTCCACGCGCCCACACTGACGGAGGCCGATTCATATATCCACACCAACCCGCCCAGTGAATACACCCGACAAAAACAACTCAGAGCTTACTTCTTTTCTATCGTTTACACTCTAATGGTTATACAAAAACAACCCCTGACGCTAAAAGAAGACGGGGGTGTCAAAATGTATCCCTACTTTCGGTATCTCACTCTCGCTCTATCATCCGGGGTAATGGCTAATCGGGACATGAAAGCCAACGACCTGAATCGAACATATGTAAGCCATAGTAAGTGTCTTAACCGGGGGTAGCGGGGTAGCCGGGGTAGTCGGGAGTGGCCGGGGGTAGCCGGGGGTAGTCGGGGTAGCCGGGGGTAGTCGGGGTAGCCGGGGGTAGTCGGGGGTAGCCGGGGGTAGCCGGGGTAGTCGGGGGTAGCCGGGGGTAGTCGGGGGTAGTCGGGGGTAGTCGGGGGTAGTCGGGGTAGTCGGGGGTAGTCGGGGGTGGTCGGGGGTAGTCGGGGGTGGTCGGGGGTTAGTCGGGGGTGGTCGGGGGTAGTCGTGGGGTGGTCGGAGGTAGTCGGGTGTGTCGGGGGTGGTCGGGGGTGGTCGGGGGTGGTTCGGTCGGGGGTAGGTCGGGGGTGGTTCGGGGGTGTCGGGGGTGGTCGGGGGTGGTCGGGGTAGTCGGGGGTGGGCGGGGTAGTCCGGGGGTGGTCGGGGGTAGTCGGGGGTGATCGGGTAGTCCGGGGGTGGTCGGGGTAGTCGGGGGTGGGTCGGGGTAGTCGGGGGTGGTCGGAGGTAGTCGGGGGTAGTCGGGGTGGATCGGGGTGTCGGGGGTGGTCGGGGGTGGTCGGGGTGGTCGGGGTAGGTCGGGGGTGGCGGGGGTAGGCGGGGGTGGTTCGGGGGTAGTCGGGGTGGTGGGGGGTCGGGGGTAGTCGGGGGTAGTCGGGGTAGTCGGGGGTAGTCGGGGGTAGTCGGGGGTAGTCGGGGGTGGTCGGGGGTTGAAGAAAAGCCGTATGACCGGGCCCAGATGGTCCCCCCTCAAGCAGTACGCTTACTCCTAAAGAACCATTCAAAGGTATTCGTACGCATGATGGACACAATTCTTACCAGCAGAGATTATCGTAAGCTTTGGAAAGCGGCACGTCTGACTTTCATCCGGAAACCCGACAAGCTACAAGGAGACCCTTTAGCATACCGCCCTATAAGCATGCTGTCTCTCCTATCCAAGGCAGCTGAGCACATTATCAACGAGCGACTAGTTACAGAATTAGAAGACAAGAAAACCCTGTCAGAAAACCAGCAAGGTTTCCGCGCCGGACACTCCACTCATTCGGCTATCAGCAAAGTTTTAAACATAGTTAAAGCACAAAAAATTTACCTGTAGGATATCGGGTGCATTGTCTGGCCGTCCTTATTGACGTCAAAAACGCCTTTTAACAAGAACGTATTATATTTAGTACGCTTTCGTGGGTCGCCATAAAACAAGCATTGGTACTACATCATACGTATCTCCTCCATCTCCTCATACCGGGCTTACTTTCTATAAGCAGTTTCTTGTAGGGAGCTCACTACGGCAACAGACTAGGCATCGGGGTGTAAAGCCCGTCCATGACGCAGAAAAAAAACACGCCCGCCTGTAAAACTAAAACGTCTGTCTTTGTCTGTACTTTGTTTTAATTATAGCCACCTTTACGTTGGCCTTTCAAAACATGATTGCTCTGTTCGACGTCACAAATTAGTCTCAGCAGCCTTAATTCGCACGCTAATACACGCAACTCTAAACGCCTAGACAAATAGCCTGTCGGCTGCTGACGCGGGGCGCGCAGCCTGGCCAGGCACGCACAGGGACACCGACGGGTACTTTCATGCTGGATAATTAGGAAGCTTGCGTCTCTCTGAAATCCCGCCGAATGTTAAACATTTGGAGCAAGAGATCCTTCCGCTTTGGCAAACGTAACTGAATCTGTCCTCCAAAAACTTAATAAGCCCTTATGGTTGCTAGCTAATATAGTATTTCATTCGGTTAGCTAGTAAAGGTCTAACCTTCTAGACCTTGTAAGTTATACATGGATATTCGATAAAATCTTAACGCAGTCGGAATAATATAAATCTCGTGCTGCCTTAGCGCTGAATAAAACCCTAACTCAAGTAATTCCACGTTTACAGATCTTGTAGTATTATTGCTCTATGCTTAAATTTAAGTTGTGCTGTACCGATGACGGGAATGACTCCCTGTTTTCTCATCATGGCCAAACTTGTATAGTTATTTCTTCTTATGTAAACGTTCTATCTACATTAAACCAAGCTTTAAAACATTTCAGACGGTGTGGCGTACATTGAAGCAAGCAATTATTGAGAGCAAAACAAGTAGATGGCGCAACCTTCTCAAGGAAATTGATGGCGATCCTTGGGGAAAGCCCTACAAGATAATAAAAAGGAGTAACGCACGAAAGCCCAGGGCTGTGATCACAAAGGAGCAAATCAGCCAGGCTTTGAACAAACTCTTCCTAAAACACGCTCGCTTCGACAGGGAGCTATAGAACACGCCAGAGGCACCCACGGGAGAAGAAGACGAGCCCCAGCGATATCAGTAGCAGAGGTACCCAAGGCTGCGGATAGACTTAAGCCGGGAAAGGCTCCAGGACCCGACGGCATCTCGTCTCTGACAGTCAAAATATTATTAATAGAGTATCCGGATCTGGTTGCACAGGTGTTCACTACAGCGACTAGAAGGGGAAAAATACCTGCAAACTGGAAACAAGCTGAGGTTGTCCTAATCCCCAAAGACAACGGAGGTTTCAGGCCCATATGCCTACTGAATAACCTGGCGAAAGCATACGAGGCAATCATTGAAGAAAGGCTCAGGGCCTTTGTGGAGGAAAACGGACTTCTTTCGGACTCCCAATATGGATTCAGAAAACACCGGTCAGTTCTCACTGCTGTCCGTCGAGTTACGGCCAAGGCTAACCTCTTACATAATTCAACCATATACACCAGAAAACTGTTCCTGGCAATCCTTCTAGACGTCGGGAACGCCTTTAACAGCCTCTTGTGGAGAACAATACTGGCAACGCTAGTAAGAAAAAAGGTCTTACACTATCTCGTCCAGGTCATCTCAGGATATTTGGAGGACGAAAGTGTTTTCAACCGTGAAGTGGAAATATCGATGACAGCAGGAGTTCCGCAGGGCTCGATCCTGGGTCCTTTGCTGTGGAATCTAGCGTACGATGACGTACTCCGCCAGGATAACCTTCTACAAGGGGTAGAGGTGATCGCATACGCGGCTGATCTGGCCATCACAAATCAGGCAAAGACTGCAGAAGAATTGGAACTTAACGCTAATAAAACACTAGAGTCTACGAGGAGGTGGATGGACGGAAGAAGGTGAGTTCCATCAGAATATACCTTGCAGGACAGCAAATAAAGCTGGTCAAGGAGGCCCGGTACTTGGGGATCCGCTTGGACAAGAGCCTTACGGGTCTTAGCCACCTAAAGATATCCTCGGCAAAGGCGGCCAAGGCGGCTAATGCAATTGCAATAATTCTGCCAAACATTCATGGACCAAGAGAATGCAGGCGCTGGTTGCTAATCTCAGTGGCCGAATCTATAGCGCTATTCGGGTTCCCAGTCTGGCTCAAGGCTTCTTTGAAAACAAAGAAAGCGAGAGGGATCCTCGGACGTACTCAGAGAGTGGCGGCCCTCAGGATTATCCAGGCGTATCGTACGGTTAGCACAAACTCTGCTCTCGTGCTGGCAGGAGCTCTTCCTTGGGACCTGAAGGTGGGGGAAAAGCGAGAGCTCTGGGTCGACAACTCGAGCAGCAGTAAGGAAGTAGAGCGACAAAAAGCAATGAAAGCATGGCAAGCCAAATGGGACTCCATTCCTTCTGGAGCACCGGGGCAGACTCTCGAAAAAATGGATGGAACGCCCGGGTGGAGAACTAAACCATTACCTCACGCAGATCCTCACGGGACATGGGGACTTCCAGAGATACCTCTTTCAAATTAGAAAAGCTCCCTCAGCGAGCTGTGTTTACTGCCAAGAGGGAACGGAGGATGATCCGACCCACACTCTCCTAAAGTGCCAGGTACTGGAACAGGCTAGAGCCACAGCAGTCGCAAAACTCAGAAACAAATGGATTATTGAGGGAGACGGAAGAGGAGCAAACATTCATGATCCCCCCAGAGGAACCCTTAAGGAGTTCGTAGACTACATATGCGGCACGACTTCAGGATGGAAGCTAGAAGTAGCTATGACTACGGCGGTGCTGAAGGAGAAGGCAGCTTTGGGAAGGTTCAGGAGGGCAAGATTTCCGCCGACTGTACTAGAAGATCACGCAAGTCCAAATGACGCGGCTTCGCAGGTGCTAGTACAGAACACGTCGAACGTTGGGGAAACCTATAAGTGACCCCGGCCAAATAATCCGAGTGGCACTCGTCACTACTTCTGATGGCCTATAGTACTGTTCTATGGAGATCTGGGCCATCGGAGAGTGCAGCTTAAGGTGGGAGGTGCGTTTAGTGGGTATGGGTCTAAGCGGGCTAACATCCATCCGCTCGGATCGAGTCCCATACTGCTCGCAGCAATAGTACGCACAAGTATTTAACCCTCCGCCATAAAAAAATAATAATTGTTAAGTATTTCCATAAAGTTGCACCTTCTTGCCTTCTCAAAGAATCCAGGCATTAAAACTGCACTGGACTTGCAGAGCTCCAGGGAGATTGCGTCGTGAATGGAGAAAACTTAATTGCGTATTGCATGTACATAGATTGTAAATATACGAAAGGAACTATATTTGTTACCTTGTAATAGGAACATGCCTTTTTTGTTAAGTTAGGAAATTTCGTTTTTATGCAAAGAATATTTTGTTTGCAATTTCATGTATTTACTATTTTATTAAAGATTTAGGACTCTTTTTCAGCTTGATAACGAATGATGACAGTGCCTTTGCTTCATAAATATTTAATTAACATATTAATTAATTACCTTTTTACAGAAAGCGCAATAGCTGGGAAGAACTAGGCAACATTCCTGTACCAGCAAATGGAGCGCATCAAAGCACTACGGTCTGCGATGCAGAAGAAGAAGATGCAAGGGCGCTGTTTCACCATGAAAATGCGCCTGCCTACACGTCTACTATTGCAATGGCCAAATTACGCGAACTAAAGTTCCAAATTGTTAAACATCTCCCATTTTCAAGACCTGGACTCGTACAACTAATTCTCGTGAACATCAAAAGTATTTCTCCCAAAAAATATATTACAGCAATAATGATATGCGCCGTAGACGAGTATTTTGCGTAAGAATTTGAGTAAGAATTCTTAGTATTTTGCTCGTAGTATAATGGCTATTGAGAATCGTCGGGGGAAATGCATTAGGCTTCGGCAGGACTATACAGAGCAATAAAAATACGTAGCCGTTGTCCGTCCATGGGTTGTATTCCATGCTACAAACTTCTTGATCCACATAGTATATACATACACATATACGGTAAAAAGATGATCCGACATGTCTTAACCGTTTTTTTGTTTTTTTCTAGGTCTAGGTTGGCGTATACAACGGCGACGGGAAGTCGTGGTTTGAAGGGGCTTGATAACTAGCCATTATACCAAAAAAGAAAAAAACGCCGACGCGGCTTTGCTAACAAAATCAGATTTCTTCCTCAATCAGTCACTTTGCCCAGTTTTGTCCTTGCGCGGCTCAAGTGGCGGCGAGCTCTCTCTGCGCATGTATTGGTATTTGGCGCTGTGCTGAACTCGCATCGCCGTCGTTTCCCTGTTGATGTCGTTGTTGTTGTCACTGTCGCCGCCGTTCTAATGCGCACTACTTGATTTCGTGGAGAGCGCGACGGCTTCCTCACTGTCGAGCCGGCAGCTCGTCAGAGACGCGTCTCTCATCTGCCACCCTCCCGCTGCTGGTCGGGCCAAAGCCACTGAAGCGCGATTGCCAGTCACCCTGTCTGGTGTTGCCGTACGGCAAGATGAAGACGAGAACAGCAAGGAGTCAGCAGGATGACAACAGGCGAGCAGGACGATAAAGGACGAGCAGGGCGACAAGAGGCGAGTAGGACGATAAAGGACAAGCAGGGCGACAAGGGGCAAGCAAGGCGACAACGGACAGGCAGAACGACAAGGAACGAGCAGGACGACAGAGGACGAGCAGGATGACAGAGGTCAAGCAGGACGACAGAGGACGAGCGGAACGACAAAGGACAGGGCAGAACGACACGGGGCGGGCAGGACAAGCAAGACGACATGAAGCAAGCAGGTCAAAAAGACGAAAACGGTACAAGGACTAAGCAACGATATCCAACGGACGCTCTGGGGCGCGTACTTTAATATTAAGCAAAGTTTCGATGAACAGGAAACCGGGAGAGAGAAATGGGAGTGGAAGAGAGAGATAGAGAGAGAACCATTTACTTAAGCAGTCACTGCAGCGGCAGCAGATTTAGCGTAGCAAGTGGTGATGGCGCCGGCGCTCGACTTCAAACTGAGTCGAAGGACGTCGGGTCGGGAAACGTAGGCACCGCCTGCGTTTGAACGCAGCCACTATATTTGCGCTAACGGCCTGTAACTGCGCGTGGCGGACCCTGTGTTGGCAATTTGACGGCGTGCTACGGAGAAAGAGGGGCTACAGAGGTAGGCTGTAATACCACTTTTTTTAGCTGAATTGCGCGCTTGTATGCGCCGTTTGCGGCAATGGTAGCAAACGGTTCTACGCATTTGTTTTATGTGCTTGTTGCTGGGGGTGGATATGTAGGTGGTGGGCTAAATGAAGCCGTAACCGGTGGTGAAACTTCGATTAGCGCACGCGGGTAATCGTCGAAACAAATACGATCAGGATAATAGGAGTGCGACAAGTTGAAGCAGCAAAAAAAAAATATATATATACAATTACGGGGAATATATCTGCCCCTTTCTGATGATATTTTCTATATATTCGCCACCAGTTACAAATATTCTTGTTCTGGACCATATATATATATATATATATATACGGTCCAGAACCTGAATATATGTAATTGGTGGCGAATATATCAAGGGCCATCAAGAAGGAACAGATATCTTCCCCTTAATTGTATACAGGGTCATTCGTATCAAAATGTACTTTTTTTGAGGTTTGATAGGACTCGGCAAGAAAATAAGTTTTCCCTATGAAGGGAGGACGCGGAAACGTCCTGTAGAGGCAAGAGAGTGAAATTTTTAAAATTAGTTATTCTGCCTTTTTTCTCCTACATAGTTGTGCAAAATCTACGTTTGCGGGAGAACCAGTCAACGCATGAAGAAACTAATCATATCGGCGTGCTCGGAAAATTCTGCGCAAAGGAGGATACTTCATAAGCTTGCATGGCGAAAAGCGAATAGCAGATTGGAAAAGTCATTAAGAAAGTCGATATGGTTTTATGTCGTACGTTAACGCTTGTTCGTGAAAAACGTAATTTTTTTCCATTACGACCGAAAATGTGTCTCCAAAATACCAGTTTCAGCAGCACATATAATGCCCACCATTTCGTACCAAAATGATGGTGCTGCGTTGCGTAGTTGTCAAGTAACTAAGCTTTTTCGATAGCCATATCGAAACCGAAGGCATGCGTACTTGCATAGGGTGTACGAGAAAGTAAGGTACATATTTTGAAGTTTGGTAGAACTCGGCAAGAAAATAATTATTCCTGGTGGATGGAGGGTTGGAAACGTCCTGGCAAAATGTTACGGTTTTAAACGTGAAAACTTGCACGTAAAACATAACAACTATGACTGTCGAAAAAGCTTAATTACTTGACAACTACGTAACGCAGTACCATAACTTTGGTACGAAAATGGTAGACATTAAATTTGCTACTGCGCGAGAGTGCTCTTTTGAACGGACATATTTGGTCGTAATGGAAACATTTCACGATTTTTCACGGAAAAAGCGTTAACGTAACATATCGACTTTTTATGACTTTCCTCAATCTGGCTATTCGCTTTTCGCTATGCAAGCTAACAAAGTGTTTTTCGTTGTGCAGAATCTTCCTCCGAGCATGCTTATATGGCTGTCTTCATGCGTTGACTGGTTCTCTCGCAAACGTAGATTTCGCACAACTATGTAGGAAAAAAAGGCAGAATATTTACATTTATAAACTTCACTCTCTCTCCTAAACAAAACGTTCCAGCGTCCTCCCTCCATAGGGAAAAATTATTTTCTTGTCGAGTTCTATCAAACCTCGAAAGAAGTACATTTTGATACGAATGACCCTGTATATATATATATATATATATATATATATATATATATATATATATATATATATATAGTGTGCTGATCATAAGCGTACATCATATGCGCGATATTATATAATCCGATTCACTGGCGAATAACGACATCTTTGATGATGCTTAAATAGAAAATTTAAGTCGATTAGAGATGGGTGCATTTAATTGACTTACTACTCAACTTCCAGAGCTCGCAGAAGCGCTTCCACCCACAAAAACATGTGAAGCGTTAGCAGTCGGCTGGGTGGTTGAAACAAATTGTCAGAGAGGTAAGGCTGGAAATAATCAACATACGCGATTTGGAGGTGACCATGCGTGCATTTGGAAAGATCGCTAAGTTACAAATAGGTGCAAATCACGCTGAATTCGAGTGATTCTTTTTGCAAAATAAAGACGAAAACATGTCTCAAGTTTATCAGTTGAAATTGCAAAAACACAGGTAGGTCCATATGTATTTCATTCAAGTAGCGTTGATAGATGCACGCATCTTATTCTTTATGGAGCTCAGTATTCAACTACACCAACAATATGCTAACCGTGTACAATGTACTTTGATCCATTGTCTGATTGTCTCAGTAGGCGGCTTCTGTAGTCGAAATTTAGCTACAATACGTATATGTAGCGGATTTGCGCCCCTATTGAAAAAACGCCTCCTTAAATTAAAAAAAAAACATTTGTTTTAGATCTTAGAAACGTTATTCCTGAGTCGATAACTTATAAGCTTTATGCTGATGATTTGAAACTATACGGACCTTCCAACACCGCTAGCGAAAGGCAAGTACTACAGAGTACGATTGAAGCGGTTTCTAAGTGGTGTGTGGATAATGAAATGCTTATATCAGTGCCGAAATGTGCTGTATTGTGTTTAAAAGAAGCCCATAACTACATGCTACATGGGGAGGCTATCCCTATTTTAAATTGTATTAGGGACCTAGGGGTTGCGGTGACACCGCAACTGGATTTTAGCACCCATATTACACAAGTCATCCGATCAGCTAATCTTATATCTAATACCATATTTCGTTGTTTCATAATTAATGATTACAATTTTTACATGAGGCTTTATAACAATTTGGTTGTACATAAGTTTCTCTATTGCTGTGAGGTTTGGCGGCCTTACTTAGATAAACACATTGAAGCAATGGAAAGTGTACAGAGGAGATTCCTTCGTCGTGTCCTCGTTAAGGTGTAACATTGCCCGAAATTCTATTGTGATAAGCCCCATTCGGGAACTTCAGTCCAGAGCGGATTATCGCATGTTCAATCGTATTATAAACTCATCAAATAAGTCAAATTAATTTAGCATTCGGTTGAACAATCTTAGAAGCGGTAACACCATCTCGTCGAAACAAATTGCCAAGACAGATCGTGTAAATAACACGTTTTCGTGGCGGATGGCGAGGGCAATGAGAACTTAAAGCGCTAACAGTGCAAATGTCGCCACACAAGTAAACTGACTATTATATGTATCTAGGTAACTGTTTCTAAAATGTAAATATTGTCCCCCCTTTGACTAAATAAAGGTGCATTTGATTTGCTTTGATTGATTTGATTTGAAAAGTGCGAGTCACTGCTCCAGCTAGCTAACATTTACCAGAGTCGTCGCTTTTATCAACCAGGATTTAATTATTGACTTACAATGTGACTGTGACTCAATTTACAAGTGCAAATTGGCATTTTTACTCATATACGTTTAGTTTAAGATTAGATCAAGTCATGGCTTGAGCTTGTTTCCGACAACGCCATTTAAAAATTTGTCAGCGGCCTTTGAGCTAGTTTATACGGCTGTCTAAGCATGCAAGTAAATAGTTGATCCCAATTGGTTGCTGTGGCTCAACTTAGTTTGCTTATTCAATTTTCTTAGGAAGCCTGCTTATCAACGGGAACGTATAATAGTTAGGTTGGGTGGATTCTAGGCTGCTATGGTAGCAAAAGTAGTCGAAGGTGTAGTAGAAGTAGCGGCAGTTAACCCTGGCGCGGGAGGGGGGTCGAAAACATGGCTTCCTATCTTTCCCTTCTTCTCTTCTTCGCCATTGGCGAAGTGCTTCGTACTCGGAGCTTGAAACAAGCTACAAAGCCTACGAAACGGTTGCGTCTCAAGCAGGAGCTCTAGCAGCAGCAGTACGACAACGATTCAATCAATAAAGTGGTAACAGCCCACCATGTAAGCGAGTACTCAACAGCCGGGCCGGGTCTTGTAGTTACCGACTGTCGGGGAGCAAATTACTGGACTTTCTCCAAGTAAGTGCTTCACAAAAGAATGTATGTATACATGGGTTATATATATATATATATATATATATATATATATATATATATATATAAATGTTAGTTGTTCGCCTAACACTGTGCTAATGAGACCGTTTACCTTTGAAGAGGTATATACGCCAGGACGTGTATAACCGAAGTTAATCATTATTATTAATATAAGTGTTAATTTATTTATTAACTGGTGAAATGCACGATGCACACCGGGTGTCGCCTTTAACCGCGGTACTGTAGGGCTTCTCTCTCTCTCTCTCTCTCTATATATATATATATATATATATATACTCTGCGCAATGAAAAACTCCACAAAGTCTAAGTCAAGTCGAGCGAGTTGGTACAACTGATGCGTGGGCGGAACGCCACTCTCCATCCACAACGATCATCGACCACCATCACTCGGTTGTTCCCCTCTGCACCCCCCGCCCTCCCCCCCACACCGGGGGTTGTCGCATCTTTACCCAATTCTAAGTATTTCTTTGTGCTGAGCCTCCTTTGCGTCGTTTCATTCTCTGGGTAGGTAGCTCTGTTTGTGTGTGTGTGTGCTTTTTTTTGTTCGTAGTGCTACTCGGTTTCGACGTTGGCAATAAATTCGCCTGCCCGGAGGCGAAGCGGCTGCGAAGGCAGTGAGCGTCGTTCTCATTTCGCCGGGCGTTCGGTCGGGGTTCGCGGTCGGTCGAGTGCGCCGTCCCCTGAGAAATACCCCTGAAAGTCTGAGCGTGAAGCGGCGGCTAACCGACCGGAGGACCGAAGGCCGTCGACCATACGAATTGGACGACGCGGCTGCCGGCAACGACCCCTCGCCCGGGGGTCAGTTCGTTCATGTGAGCTGCAACCAACATTTCGGCGACAGATTTCGCCTACGACGACGAGCGATGGCGCCAGCAATAAGGGCAGCAACAGCATCAGCAGCAACAACGACAACGCGAAACGAAGAGGTGGAGCAGAGCCGTTGCCGTTGGAAACACTGTGGGCAAACGATGGGTGTTGATCGAAACTATGAACAAGGCACGTGGAACCCACCAGATCCAATCGCCGTACTAACTGGACCATGGTGACAACGACAACAATGACCCCTTGAAAGTGGCAAAATCCATCACAAATAATCGACCGGACAGCGAAAGGAACCGGTTATTATTATTGTTATTATTATTATTGAGCCCTTATCGCCGCAAATGCATTACTCTTATTAGCGCCCAATTACGATGATGACAGCGGGGTCTGTGGTGTAAATATCATGGTGTACTATCGGGCTGATACTCGATTAGGTGTCGAGTTAAGAAGAAAATGCCAATATGTACGTGTGTGTTTTACATCTATGCGTAAATCAGTATTTCTATAAGAAGTAAGATTGCCATATTATTTACAAAGTGTCATCGCTTTACTAATTATGATGATGATAATGATTATTATTATTAACACCCAGGTTGGGTAAAATTATAAACATATACATCAGACACAACTAGTGCTTTTTCGACGTCATTGGGTCTTCTCTCATCTGACTAGCTTAGCTATTGACTGAACTACAGGACATGCTGCGGCGTGGTATCTAACGCACTGGCCAGAGCACCTCGTGCACCTGCAACACTTCTGAGGGTCGTGGAATTTTCCGTGCTACATAACACGTGATGAAACCCGTGGGCTGCAGACGCCGTAGTTAAATGTCTGCCCTTATATCCCGCTGCTCGCCAGGCCGTGCTTGTCATCGCTACGTATTATATATTCCTAAATCAATTCGCTTCAATTTTTTTGTCCACTTCAAAGTATAAGCCTCAGACGTTCTCGTCCTAGGTAAACCCCATCGAAGTTGTAATTCCTGTGTCATTAAACTCCCCCCCCCCCTCTAAGATATGAACTATTCTATTCCTACAAGAATTGGCTAACCCAAAAACCCGTTCCATAAAGAAAAATCTGGCTCTATCCAGTAACTGCAGTTCTGCTTCTCCCAATTTGTCCTATATGAGTGATATACCGAATGTTGCTATTGGTTCTATTTTAATTTTGAAAAGAGCGGAGGCGGTATGTATTGACAACATTTGCGGACTCTTGATTGCTGCTGCCGCTCGGATTGCTTTTCCCACTCTGCTTTCTATATGTCTTCGGAAACTGCTACCATTCGGCGTTATAGTGACACCCAGATAATTAAATTTATTTACAAATTGTACTACATCGCCCCTAGCTCGAATAACGTCGTTTTTTGCTAATCGACCCCCTCGTCAAAACTTAAATGCTACTGTTATTTGCCAGTTTATGCTAAGCCCCATCTCGTCCATATAATCAATTATTCTTTCCAATTGCAATGTTATCCGCATACATTAAAGTACTTGCCCACTCTCGAGTCCACCCCTGTCTCACCGGGTTAGGTAGCCCTCCCAGTAATGCAGAAAAAAGCACTGGGCTAAGTTTGTCTCCTTGAGCCACGCCTGTAGTTTGCTTTACTCTTCCCACAATCCCTATACCGTTGTCGATGCATGGTCTCCATAAGGATGGCCCCCAAAATGTTTAACAGCTGATTCGGAACTCCCTTCAAAGCTAGCTTCTCCATAATTATGTTTCTCGGCGCTAGATCAAAGGCGGCTTTAAGATCTATAAATACCGCATATAACGGTCTTCTTGGCTCGGCTAGAGTTCCCAAATCTCTGCCAACAATTGGCGCAGGGCCGTATGGGTGGACTTGGATTTTCTAAACCCGTGTTGTTCTTCTGGTACTGCGTTTCTGGTTTCTAGGAAGTACTCAAGTCGATCTGATATTATCCCCGAGAATATCTTATAGGGGCAACTCTTAAGTGTTATTCCTCTCCAAGCGTCCGGCTCTGTTGCTATTGTTTTCTTTAGGCATAACTATAAGGGTATCTTCCTTCCACGCTTCAGGCATTTTTCCGGACTTTAGGCATTCATCGAATAGAGCTTTCCAGCATGGTGCCAGTGCCAACGTTTGCTTTAAGTGCTCATTTCTCATCATATCGTTTCCGGCCGCTTTGCCTCGAAGCGCTCTTTTAATTGCGCTGACAACGTCTTCGATTGTGACCTCGCAAACTACCCATCCCGTGCAAGCTCTGTATCTTTGTCCCAATGCCTATTGTATATTATTATTTTTTTGGAGTGGTGTCGGCTCCCTGTAGCATACCAGTAAAATGCTTAATCAGTCTCTTAGTCTCTACTGGGCACTGCTGTCTTCTTTTATGCTTTAGCCATTTGTGCGGATGTTCCTCGGCCTCTTGTAACAACTTCCACTCCCGGCTTTCCCAGTACTTCTGTCTCTCTTTCTTGTATGCCCTTTGCGTGATATTCTTTACCATTATACCAAACGGCCTCATTACCGGAAAAATCTTTACGTAGTCCCTAGTTAGCCTACTTGCATTTTTTGCTGCTCTACAACGTTTCTTGAACCAGGGCCTTCCTTTTTGCTCTTGACGCGGAACCATTGCACCTTTGATTAGATTTACCAGTTTACGTTAATAGGACTTTCCCCTGGTGGACACACTTCTCTAATTCCCTTTAAGAATATCCCACCATCCAGTTTTTTTTTCCGGTCTTCTACCGCTACACTCCTCCCCACTGCTGCTAATCTTCACTGCCATCCCCATGGGTATGTGCCTTCTAAGTCCAACTCCTTCCCGAAAAGTTGTATTTTTCCCATAAAATGTTATATCATTTACGTTTCCGTCTGTGGCAAAAACGTCGATGACTGATGCTCCAGTGCTACATTCAAATGTGTTTAGGCCTGGCTCGCTTTAGGCTGACTAACCAACACCGTATCTCCGTTATAATCTCCAAAAATGCCTCAGTTCGTTTAGAGTTTCCCTTGTCCAACCTGGCATCGAAATCCGCCGCTAGAATCATAGGTGCTTTTCTCGGCACAACCTCAACGTTCTGTCATGGTCTCAGTAGATTTTACACCTGCCGGTTTTACATAAGTTGTCACAATCTCAACCCCTTGACGCTATTGCTACTAAGTTTTCCACTACTATTCCTATTTTCATTTCTCCAATTTCTGCTTTCGTAAATACTGAAACCCCTTCCACTTGGCCTACCCCGTCCCTCACCTTTATGTGCAAGTGCGTGATATCCGTAGAAGCCCTCCAAAGTAAACGGTTTGACAGCCCAAGTTTCCAGCACGTGGGCCACCAAATTTGTTTAAAAATTTCAATTCTTTTTGCCTGATTTGAAGCACGTCTCAGTTAAGTAAAATGAATGCCTACTCTCGGGTCCAGCCCGTCTTTGTCGGTTCTGGCCTGTCCACCCAGAAGTCTGAAAAACAGCAGTGGACTCAGTCCATCGCCTTGCGCAATACCTGTGGTTTGAGTTACTCTCCCGCAATACCGACTTCCGTTATCCATTAGCACCGTACTTTGTTTAAGGATGCTGATAAGCAACCTTAGCATTGCTCCCGCGACTCCTGTTTTAGCCATCTCTTAGCTTATACCTTGACGCTATGTCAAACGCCTTTGGCCTGGACAGCGTATCCCAAATTACTCCGAGTAGCTTCGCAATTGTTGCATGAGTTGACCTTCTTTTACTGTTACGTTACTCTTCCGGTATTACCGGATCGGTTATTATTACGGGAAGCTTTTAATTGCTAGTTCTCTTCAAGCCTCTAATTCTTTTTCTACACACTTTCCGTTGGAAATTACTAGTAAGATCGCTTCCCTCCAGTTCTGTGGAATTTCCCCAGTGTTTGAGCATCCACTGAATAGGGCTTATTAGCATGATGCCAGAACTAGGGTCACTTATCAAATCCATTCCGTGCGTTTCCCCCCGTGGTGCTCTGTCAATGGCTTCCATCACTTTTTCAAGATAAATTGCACGTATTATCCAGATCCTCGCTCTTTCTATTGACAAATCCCAGGGATCTTCTTATTCTAGCGGCGTTTCGAGGTCGTATCCGACTCGGCCAATATCCTCCCAAAATGTTCAACTAGCCTGCTCGTCTCTACTGAATATTGTCTCCTTCCCTTTCGTCTAAGCCATGTGCGTGGTCGGCTTCCAGTCTCTTTTATTGCTGCCCACTTTTATTTTCTCAGTATCTTTGCTTCTCTTTGTTAAACGATTTCTTAACCAACCGTTCAACCAACGAAGCCAACGGCAGCATAACCGGAACGGTTTTCACGTATTCCACCTACTGGCCTGCTTGACCACCCTGCACCGCTCGTTAAATCAAGGTCTCCCGTTTCTCATTTGCAGTGGCAGCATCGCCGTTAAGCCGCCTATCTGAGCTTTCCCTTCTCCCTCGCTTTTGAATACTCTTTCTAATTTTCATCCAGATGCCCATCGGCATATGTTTTCTGAGTTTCGCATCTTTTTGTAAAGGATTGTCCTCTCCTGCTAATTGTATGTCCCTTTTGTCCATATCTGTTGCAAATAGGTCAATAACTGACGACCCGGAGTGTGTGCTCATATTCATACTCATATGTGAACACATTTGCCCTGTTGACTACCTAGCAGCCGGTCTCAGCCAGTAAGTCTAGCGAGGCCACCGTTTTTTTCGAATCAATCCTGTCTAATTTCGCATTAAAGTCCCCTCTTATTATCACTGGAGGCTGCCTCGGCTTTTATCCCCAACGGGAAACGCTCAATACTCGCTTCTTTGACTTTATGCTCGTCGGTTGCAGCTAGGTGGCCACCTACACCGCGTACAACATGAGCGGTATAATTTGTCTGACCATCAGCCTTGCTGAAAAACCTGCATCATAGTTCGGCAGTCACAGTGAGTAGGCGATTTGGAGACGCCACTCAGTTCTTCGTGTATGCTATATTGAGATTTTAAATCTGAAATAATCGCGCGGTCTTTGTTGATTCCAGACGTAGTGCCACTGAGGGTCAGCTTACCTGCTGTGACCTTACTTCTTTGAGAGCACGTACCAAGAGTGATGGAACGTAATGGATCACTGCTAAAACCATGACAAACGCTGTGGTCTTCAGCGCGGTCAAAAATGCACCCAAAGTATTGTGACTGACGAGGTTAAACGTAAGTGCTCATGCGAGATGAAGGTGATGCAAATCTACTACAATTTACACTCTGCGACTTCGTTCGACAGTTATCAATAAGTATGGCAAACGAGTGCAATGTGTTGCATTTAGTTGGAAAAATGTAAACCGTCTCTAGACCTGAACATACCTAGCTGTTAAAGTAAGGGTCGACCTAGTATTTTGCGATCTCATTTTTGGCGACAGCGAATTTAAAGGGCAAAAGAACACAGTTGTGACAAAATGCCCCGCTCTTATGTAACTACATTCTTCGCTTGTGTGCGGTTCTGAATGCTTCTGCTTTTATCAAACCGTTTAAATTTTGCTTTGTGTTTCTGCTGTTCTACGGATACCAGGAGCACAACCCATAATGGACAAATGATTTTGATCTGTCGCAGAAAACGCAACAAGCATTCCTAACATACGTTGTAAAATGATACTGTTACCGATCAGCTCAGGATAGCTAACATGCAGAATTTAATTTCAGATGGTTAATAACCTTACCCATAGTGAGTAAATTTTGTATACGTGACACATATGCGTTTTCGTACAGCATTTTACTGAATGCTGTATGCATTTGTTTTGTTTAGATAGTTCCGCTATAGATAGGAGCCCTCGATGGGTATATATCACTCCAACACTTTATGCATCTACATTAATCATATGATTCATGAAAGCCCTATCCGCTGCGCAGTGCGTGGGAAAACCTGTGAGGTTGTCGCTACATTTCTATCAGTCACTCTGTCTGCTCGGCGTTTAGGTTTATTCACCTTGTTCACTTTTCACATCACATATATAGGCGTCAGAAGCTTTCACTTCTTCTACATTCGATTAAGTGTCGGGAAAGAGAAGGACGTCAGCCAGCTGCACTGATAGCAAATGTGGACTTTTGATGTGTGCAGCTGCTCCGGCGGTCATCTTCTCTCCATCCTAGACATCTAGTCCGAAAACGGCTGCTATTTCTAAATACGATAATCCATAGGCATGCATATTTGTTTACAAACGGTTCTTCTGCCCCCTCTAATTCGAATCATGGCATTTTTGGCTAGCCAATTTTCTCTCACCAACACATTTTTATCCGTAGATATAAGCTGGTTAAGATCAATCCGTAAATTACTTTACCTTGAAAATACAGCAATCAAAAACGGCCGCATCATTTGCTTACATTGGGATTCTAGCGCACATTCGGGTCCAGCCCATTCTTATTGATTGCGCCAAACTTCTCAAAGTTGTCGTCAGCTGTTCAAGCTGATCTGACGTGTTTTCGTAACAGTGCGTAAAATTGTTGCTATTTCAGTGGTTAATAAGTGTTTCTAATGTGAATCTATGCCGTAACGAATAGTGTGCAGGTTAAGTCTCTCTAGACAATATCTACAGTCTTAAACTACCTGGAAACCGGCGCTTTCACATTCATAATCGGACTTTCAATCATCATCATCAACATCATCAGTGCGTATTCTCTACCATCTACAACCCAACTACCGCCTTCAGCGCTCTCATCATTAGTGCACCGTTCACCAGTTAGTTGTTACTCATAGTCGGCATCATCACCACCACAGCCACCATCACTATCATCACCCAGTACTACAATACCTCACCATCAAGTACCATCTTAAGCATTATCGTCACTAGCACATCTTCATCGTCATCATCACTCATTCCAGCTGATTAATCTTTCGTGGCGTTTCGAATTAACAACGTCACCGCCAGTGTCAGTTGTTTATATACATTCCTTAACGGGTGGGCTAGTTAAGAAGGGATCGTTCCTCACAGGTGTCGTAGTCTAAGTGGCAACGCCGCTATCTACGCACTTGACGAACCGGGTTCAAATCGTATTTTTTTTTTTTTTGGTGTTTAAAAAAATGCCGTTGAAACGCACTCCACCGCGTAAGCACCATGATAGTGAGGCGCCGGATTTTTCGGCATCAGTGTCAACAGATCGCCGGCAAAATGAATCCATCGCTGGAATCATGGAGACAGACGATCGCGCAACTCGCGTTGCTGGAGGACGAGAAAAGCGGCATCGAGCCCCATCGAGGATGTGCGAGTGAAAGATTGCCGTGTATCGCATGAAGATTCCCCCGATTCAAGCGCAGACGTACAGAGCGAAGCAGAAAAAGAAGTACAATGTGATAAGGAGGGTGAACCTGATGATACAGGGTTTATTACCGTGCACCGCCATAAAAGATCGCAGGCCCCAAAGGTGGTTGTGACCAGGCAAGAGGCAGTGATATTTTCTGCCGGCGGCGAAGAGCTTACAGAATAATTTCAACAAGGTCTGTGACTATATTGTGGGCCATGTCAAGGGGAAAATCGAAGAACCCCGCTTTACGAAAACTGGAGAGCTTGTAATTGTTGTTGATGCTGAAGAGGATAGGGGCACCTTGCTGTCACTGCAAGAGCTAGCGGGTGTTAAAGTATCTGCCAGAATAAGTGGAGGGCGCTCTTCTGTCAAAGGTAAAATATCCGGTGTGCACCCGTCAATCTCAGAAGCTACCATCCTATCTGCACTAAGATCATTAGGAGTAACCGAGGTAGCTCGAGTTAAAACCAAAAATCCGATGACCAACGTTGTATCAGCAACTGAACACGTAATCTTAACATTTACTGGCAATCACTTCCCATCGGAAATACGCTTGGGCCTAAAGAAGCATGGGGTCGTGTTATACTGCGATCCAATGCAGTGTTCTAGATGCTACAGCAAGGATCACTTTGCCGCATATTGCAAGGTCCCGAAGCCAAAATGTAGAACATGTGGCTCGCTAGAACATCTTAGGAGAGATTGCAAGGCTCAGGCCAAATGTTGCCTATGCAGCGGCGAGCATGAAGCCACGTGGGGTTCGTGCCCCGTACGATTGAGCCGTATAGAAATGTTGAAGCGGGGCTTTCGGAATGTTATTCAGAGGCAACCTGAGGCTCCAACTCTACCACTTTGCGCCCCCGTAGAATACGTTCAACCGTCTGATAACTTTTCGAAGCGCAGCTGGTCATCTGTGGTAAAGAATGGTACGAAGGTGAACAACGACGCAATGAACACTCGAGAAGTTGGACAGTCAAAGTCGAAACCTGTAGAAATAAGCGAAAAAGCGCTGCCTTCAATGGACATAGCTGTAGATCTTGTACAAGGTTTACTAGACAAGGTTGCCCCCTGTATCATCAAAGCGGTTCAAACAGCGGTAACCAGTGTATTTGAAAAGTTGTTTCCCTCTCTGCTCTGTAGGGCAACCGCAGGAGAGATGGGTGGTGACTTGAGCAAAGCCACTGGAGCTACTTCCCTTGAAAAAACCTTGCAACACTCTATTGAAGCCTCCTTGCGCGATGCACTTTGCACGCTATCATGTAACCAAGGTGTAAAAACGAGCAAGCGCGACAGGCCTCCTGGAGGCTCGTGACCGGCTTGCTCAGCAGTAACAAACGCACCAGTACAAAAACAACCGCAACATACTCGCGTACATTACCTCGCGAAACATTTTCCCAGTGCCAACCGTGATCAACGTGGAATCCAATGCCACCAGCATTCGAAGTGCCATTACTGGTAGCGCTCGGCTAAAGCAACAAACGGAAAGCAAGCGAACAAACAGAAAGCACGCTCCATAGTACAATCAGGAGTGCGCTTCTTGCAAACATTATATGATTCAAGCGTACATTTTAGCAAAAATCCGCCCGGAGATGACTTATTTTTATACTAGATTGAGTCGTGACTATAAAAGAGTTTTAAAAAACGCCGTAAAATAATATGAAGAACGAAAACAGTACAAGCTGCTCCTAGAAGCGCAACAACGACCTCATAAGTGGCTGCAGACAGACAGGCGCGTTACTGCGTGTCCAATCCCACATGATATACTAAATGCCCGTTTCCGGCAAATGTTTGCCAGTGCCATTACCGTTCCGAGTTGCGCTCCTGTGATAATGTCAGTGTGGGACGAGCGCGTCACTGACGCCCGTCAAGCCCTGTCGCGGCCTTTTAGCAATTCTGAAGTTATCGACTCAATAATGAAAGCACCGTCCGGGAAGGCCCCGGGGCTCGATTTGGTAACAAATGAGCATCTCAAGCAAGCGATTCATTTTGCGCCTTGTTTTACCAGACTTTTTAACGAGGTGATGAAAACGGTCCAACTACCCTCGGAATGGAAAACCAGTCTTCTTAGCATTATCCCTAAAGGAAAAGAGAATCCGTTGGCATCGTCGTCTTACCGAGGTATCGCAAAGAAGAGCGCAATCTACAAACTTCTATCGGCTATCCTAGCCCGTCGATTAGAACATTTTCTTGAGATTAACAGAAAGCTGCTGGAGCAACAACATGGCTTCAGAAGGGGCCGGTCAACAATGACAGCATGTGCTGTACTTCTAAATTCGATACAACGGGCACTTCGAACTAAAGGGGCTTATCTATTTGCTGTATTTGTAGATTTTAAAGCGGCCTTTGATACGGCCGCACGAACAATTATACTTGACAAGCTGGCTTTTTGCGGGATCTCATTGAATATATTGGAGCTCATTAAAGGTATTTTACAGGAAGGACAAGTTATTATAGATGACGGAGGCGCTTAACACATGGCGATCTTACAGACCACTGGTGTTGCCCAAGGTGAATAATCTCAGCCCCCTGCTGTTTTCGGTGCTGGTGAGAGACCTTCCCGAAGAGATACGGAGTCGGCACTCGCAGGTAGACGTCCTTATGTATGCAGACGACTTGGTGCTATATTCTTGCAGTCGATTCCATTTGCAACAATCCCTTGCGACCTTGCAGCATTACGTTCATCGAAACCAGTTGGAAATAAATTTAGATAAAACAAAGGCAATGAAGTTTAGACGCGGAGGGAAATTGGCTGGAATCGACGAACTACGGTTAGGTTCAAAATCTATAGAATTTGTCTCGAATTTCTCATACCTAGGGGTTATGTTCTCGTCTCGAGGTACGAACTTCTCGAGGCACATTGATGAACGAATTCGGAAAGGACTACAGTCCTTTCATAGTATCCGAGACCCTCATAAACTATCAATGGACGTTGCCATTCATCTCTTTAACCTGAAGATTGCGCCTACTGCTTCTTACGGTATACAGGTGATATGGCCGCATCTGACGAAGTTAAACTTTAAGGCGCTTGACCAAATCAAGGCCGCTTTTCTTAAAAAGGCGCTAAGAGTCCACCGCACTAGTCTCAACAGATTAGTCTATTTACTGGCGTCGACTCCGCTATTTGTTGAGAATTTACAAAAAATTGACGTGTTACCGAAAATGGCAGCTTTCAACGAGTACATGTCTGAATGGGAGAATAAGATGGCTGACATTGACCCGCTCTTCTATTAAACCCAGGCAATGACGTGTACTTCATGGAAGCGCTGCAACAATGAGAATAGACACCTAATTGCACGATTTGCTGTACATGGCTTCCACACGAGATCTGTATTCGAGAGAAGTTCCATGAAATTTCCTCGTTATGCTTGTGCAAACTTTGCGGGAGACAGTGTGACTTATATCACCTTCAACGATGCGATAGAACAGTTCAGTTGACTCGACTTTTAGAACCGTGATGAATATATGTATATGTAAATGCGTGCTTTCTCTGTACGCGCAATATTGTAAACCAACCATCGGTTAATAAAGCTATTATGTATTATTATTAAACTTCTCAGAAGCACAGAAAGCAGCAACAGACTCAGTCAAACGCCTGGTGCTTGCAGCACCGTTATTTGTGCCTCTTCACCGACGACAAAAGCCTTTTATTAACCTTCATTGTATTTTGCTTAAAAACACGCATTAGTTACTTCAGCTCTGTCCAAGTTCTTTAACACTGGTACCAATTCAATCGCTATCTTGAAATTGATAAGTCTTTTCTCTGTTTGGATAGCGAAATCCCCGAACAGATTTTCTATAGCTGTATGAGTTGACTTTTCTCCGTTAAATCTATGCTGTTCATCTTGTATTTCCTATTTATTTTCTATAACTGATCCCAGTATAATTACTCTTATACTCAAAAATATTTTTCACGGACTTCTTATTTATATTTCGCTTTATGTCTCTGATATTAGTCCTGCTTGTTGTCTTTTTGGGACAACTTTCAAACGCTTTTTTTTCGCGCGATTATTTATTTTCGTATATTGTCTCTCTTCTTTTTATCGTGCTGCTTTTTTTATACGGGAGGTTTCGGGTATGCATAATGCACATGTGTCACTAGCAGCCTGCGTGAGTAGTGTGGGACTCACATACACACTAAACCCGGATTTCTCCTACTACCCCAGGGTCAGTATTACTTTGGCATTACTTCGAAGCCGTGAAAGAGGCGTCTCTGCCGTTCTTTTTGCTCGGCTTTAACCCTGTCTACCATCCCGCATGTTTACCTGCGGTTAGATAGGAGATTTCTGCCATTTTGTAAACCGTCCAGTGAAGGTGCGTCAAGACCATGAGGGCCCGGCTGCTTCCCCCTCCCTCGGCTCCTGGTCTCGACCACTCTCCCAAGAGACCCGCTCAAGCCTTTCCCGCCTGGCCGTTTCTTTGGCTGCCTTGAGTGTCAAAACGGTGTCGAACAAGTTTGTCGTCTCCTTCTATGCTCTCGCCGCAGTCATCATATGGGCGACCACCCCTCTGATGGGCCGGCGGTTGGACCTCATAGCAGTTGATCATGCTTCCCGCGCTTCCCTAAATGCAGTACAGTATGCTGCACGGTGTCCGCCTGGCCGAAGTCACACAGTATGCACATATCACTGGTCAGAGGTTTGGTAGAACTCAGCAAGAGAATAAATTTTCTTAGTGGAAGGAAGGGGCGGAAACGTCTTGGCAAATTTTTACGGTTCTGAACGTGAAAACTTGCACGTAAAACATAACAACTATGACTGTCGAAAACGCTTAGTTACTTGACAACTACGTAACGCAGCACCATCATCTTGGTACGAAAATGATGGGCATTAAACTTGCTATTGCGCGAGAGTGGTCTTTTGGACGTACATAGAAAAATGTTACGATTTTTTATGAAAAGGCGTAACGCAAATATCGACATTTTCATGAAATTTTTTTCACGACATTTTCATGAAAAGGCGTAACGTAAAATATCGACATTTCATGACTTTCCTTAATCTGGGTATTCGCTTTTTGCTACACAAGCTAGTGAAGTATCTTCCGTTGTGCAGAATTTTCCTCCGAACACGCCACTGTAATCGGTTCCTTCATGCGTTGACTGGTTCTCCCGCAAACAGAGAATTCGCACAACTATGTAGGAGAAAAAAGGCAGAAAAACTACTTTTATAAACTTCACTGTCTCTCCTAAACAAGACGTTTCCGCGTCTTCCCTCCATAGGGAAAACTTATTTTCGTGCCGAGTTCTATCAAACCTCGAAAGAAGTACAATACTCTCTGCATGACCCTGTATATATTTAAAAGAGCGCGCTTTTCTTGTAGTTTGCTTTATCCTCTCCTTTGCTAATTTGGCTAATTGAAATAGCATACATAAAGACATTGCCGCGGACAATCATGTTGACCGTAAAGAACAATTTTTAGCAAACAAAATTTGATAGCCCTATAGATTTAGACCCAATGTGGCACCGATATAGCAGGAAATCGGTTACATTACTCTATTATTTGCACTTTCTTAACCTGAAGATTGCGCCCTACTGCTTCTTACGGTTAACAGGTGATATGGCCGCATCTGACGAAGTTAAACTTTAAGGCGCTTGACCAAATCAAGGCCGCTTTTCTAAAAAAGGCGCTAAGAGTCCACCCGCACTAGTCTCAACAGATTAGTCTATTTACTGGCGTCGAACTTCCGGCTATTTGTTTGAGAATTTACAAAAATTGACGTGTTACGCGAAAAACGGCAGCTTGCAACGAGTACATGTCTGAATGGGAGAATAAAGATGGCTGACATTGACCCGCTCTTCTATTCAACCCAGGCAATGACGTGTACTTCATGGAAGCGCTGCAAACAATGAGAATAGACACCTAATTGCACGATTTGCTGTACATGGCTTCCACACGAGATCTGTATTCGAGAGAAGTTCCATGAAATTTCCTCGTTATGCTTGTGCAAACTTTGCGGGAGACAGTGTGACTTATATCACCTTCAACGATGCGATAGAACAGTTCAGTTGACTCGACTTTTAGAACCGTGATGAATATATGTATATGTAAATGCGTGCTTTCTCTGTACGCGCAATATTGTAAACCAACCATCGGTTAATAAAGCTATTATGTATTATTATTAAACTCCTCAGAAGCACAGAAAGCAGCAACAGACTCAGTCAAACGCCTTGTGCTTCCAGCACCGTTATTTGTGCCTCTTCACCGACGACAAAAGCCTTTTATTAACCTTCATTGTATTTTGCTTAAAAACACGCATTAGTTACTTCAGCTCTGTCCAAGTTCTTTAACACTGGTACCAATTCAATCGCTATCTTGAAATTGATAAGTCTTTTCTCTGTTTGGATAGCGAAATCCCCGAACAGATTTTCTATAGCTGTATGAGTTGACTTTTCTCCGTTAAATCTATGCTGTTCATCTTGTATTTCCTATTTATTTTCTATAACTGATCCCAGTATAATTACTCTTATACTCAAAAATATTTTTCACGGACTTCTTATTTATATTCCGCTTTATGTCTCTGATATTAGTCCTGCTTGTTGTCTTTTTG
Organism: Dermanyssus gallinae; assembly: GCA_003439945.1. Classification (NCBI taxonomy): domain Eukaryota; kingdom Metazoa; phylum Arthropoda; class Arachnida; order Mesostigmata; family Dermanyssidae; genus Dermanyssus; species Dermanyssus gallinae. The sequence continues at coordinate 733,028 of QVRM01004238.1, forward strand.
GGACAACTTTCAAACGCTTTTTTTTCGCGCGATTATTTATTTTCGTATATTGTCTCTCTTCTTTTTCTCGTGCTGCTTTTTTTATACGGGAGGTTTCGGGTATGCATAATGCACATGTGTCACTAGCAGCCTGCGTGAGTAGTGTGGGACTCACATACACACTAAACCCGGATTTCTCCCCACTACCCCAGGGTCAGTATTACTTTGGCATTACTTCGAAGCCGTGAAAGAGGCGTCTCTGCCGTTCTTTTTGCTCGGCTTTATCCCTGTCTACCATCCCGCATGTTTACCTGCGGTTAGATAGGAGATTTCTGCCATTTTGTAAACCGTCCAGTGAAGGTGCGTCAAGACCATGAGGGCCCGGCTGCTTCCCCCTCCCTCGGCTCCTGGTCTTGACCACTCTCCCAAGAGACCCGCTCAAGCCTTTCCCGCCTGGCCGTTTCTTTGGCTGCCTTGAGTGTCAAAACGGTGTCGAACAAGTTTGTCGTCTCCTTCTATGCTCTCGCCGCAGTCATCATATGGGCGACCACCCCTCTGATGGGCCGGCGGTTGGACCTCATAGCAGTTGATCATGCTTCCCGCGCTTCCCTAAATGCAGTACAGTATGCTGCACGGTGTCCGCCTGGCCGAAGTCACACAGTATGCACATATCACTGGTCAGAGGTTTGGTAGAACTCAGCAAGAGAATAAATTTTCTTAGTGGAAGGAAGGGGCGGAAACGTCTTGGCAATTTTTTACGGTTCTGAACGTGAAAACTTGCACGTAAAACATAACAACTATGACTGTCGAAAACGCTTAGTTACTTGACGCAGCACCATCACCTTGGTACGAAAATGATGGGCATTAAACTTGCTATTGCGCGAGAGTGGTCTTTTGGACGTACATAGAAAAATGTTACGATTTTTTATGAAAAGGCGTAACGCAAATATTGACATTTTCATGAAATTTTTTTTCACGACATTTTCATGAAAAGGCGTAACGTAAAATATCGACATTTCATGACTTTCCTTAATCTGGGTATTCGCTTTTTGCTACGCAAGCTAGTGAAGTATCTTCCGTTGTGCAGAATTTTCCTCCGAACACGCCGCTGTAATCGGTTCCTTCATGCGTTGACTGGTTCTCCCGCAAACAGAGAATTCGCACAACTATGTAGGAGAAAAAAGGCAGAAAAACTACTTTTATAAACTTCACTGTCTCTCCTAAACAAGACGTTTCCGCGTCTTCCCTCCATAGGGAAAACTTATTTTCGTGCCGAGTTCTATCAAACCTCGAAAGAAGTACAATACTCTCTGCATGACCCTGTATATATTTAAAAGAGCGCGCTTTTCTTGTAGTTTGCTTTATCCTCTCCTTTGCTAACTTGGCTAATTGAAATAGCATACATAAAGACATTGCCGCGGACAATCATGTGACCGTAAAGAACAATTTTTAGCAAACAAAATTTGATAAGCCTTATAGATTTAGACCCAATGTGGCACAGATATAGCAGGAATCGGTTACATTACTCTATTATTTGCTTATACAAACGGGACCAATGTCGGGACCTTGCTACCTGCTGGTAGGATGAAGCCCCCCAGCTAGCAGAAGCCCACTGCTTATTATTATTATTATTATTATTATTTTTTTTTTCGATCTGGCGGCAAAATTTTATTTAAAAATGAAGCGCATATATAATAATAATAATAATAATAATAATAATAATTATTATTATTATTATTATTATTATTATTATTATTATTATTATTATTATTTTACTATTATTATTATCGACTAGTCATCTAAAGACGGGGACAAGATAGAGATGATTGGTACATTAGGATCACGGAATGTGCAATTTAGTGAATGAAAGGCAACTTAAATCAGGGGGAAGAGCTGCAGCTGTCTCACGGTCTGTGCGGTTAGACTGGATCAACGCACTGAGGAACCATTGCCAGCCTAATGAAATGAATATATTGGTTTGCGTTTCTTAGGAGTAACAAGAAGGCATGGGCTCAATCCCAACACTTAAGCTCGCTACTACTTATCGACAAGTACTTTAAGTAGACACTTAAAGTACTTGTCAGTACGCTTATTGAAAATTTGATCTTTAAAATCATCATACAGGTAGTTCAATAAGTTCTTAGAATGAAAACCAAGAATTTTCCAAATCATGTTTTTAAATTTATCTTATTCGATATACTCCCCGAGATGCTCAATACACTTTTCCCACCAAGATTTCAGAGCTTTTATACCTCTTAAGTAGAATTCCGCGTCTTTAGACTGAAAATAGGCATTGACAGCAGCCTTAACCTCTTCATTGCTGGAAAAAAGCTTTCCACCGAGACTTTTCTTCAAATGTCCGAAGAGGAAATAATCAGAGGGGGCCAGGTCTGGAGAATAGGAAGGTTGTTCAATAAGTTTGAACCTCAGTTGGGCCAGTTTTGCCAATGCTTGCCGGGACTTGTGTGCAGGAGCATTGTCCTGGTGAAACAGGACAACCTTCTTCTGCAAAGCGGGCCGTTTCACGATGAGTTCTTGCTAAAGGCAGTCTAACAGTCTTGCCTAATATTCTCCTGTGATCGTTTTACCGCTCTCAAGGTAGTCGACCAGCATTATTCTACGTTGGTCTTAAAAAACTGTAGCCATCACCTTTCCGGTCAATGCCGTTGTCCGCACCCTCTTCGGAGGTCCTTCATCAGGTGCACACCATTGGCAAGATGCTTCTTGGGTCTCGGGAGTGTAGTGATGGACCCAGCTTTCATCGACGGTCATGAATCTGCGCCGAAAATCCGACGGATTGTTCGACATCTTGGCCAAATTTCGCTGTGAAGCGAAAACAGGCGCGTTTTTTTGGCCTTGGTTGAGCAAATGCGGCAGCCATTTTTCTCTGAGCTCTTTCATCTTCAAGTTTTCGTGCAGGATGAAATGCACACTACCCAAACTGATCCCCAAGGCCTCCGCTATCTCCCTAATGTTCACTCGCTTATCTGCGGCAACGATTTTCCGCACCTTTTCCACGTTTTCCTAATCAGTTGCCGTTTTTGGGCGTTTTGAACGTAGTTCATCCCGGTGCTCCTGCGACCTCTTTTTAACTCATTAATCCAGTTGGAAACAGTGGCAAAACATGGCGCAGAGTCACCGTACACCTCGTCTAACTCAGTTTTTACTTGGGTCGCATTCCAACCTTTGAAATAAAATGCTTGATAACCACTCGAAACTCTTTTTTCTCCATTTTTCAAAATCACGCCGATACGTTGCACGGGAAAAGCGATCAAACTAAATCGCAACGGCCAATCACCATAATATTTTGACTGCTGGCAGTCGAAAAGTTGCAGTTCCTAATAGCGGTGGAAGCGCGCCGAATTCTAAAAAGCTCATTCTAAGAACTTATTGAACTACCTGTATTTTGGATGCAGGCTCCTGGCTGCTGCATTAAATTTGTCTCTATTGCTTATTAGTGCGAAACTTAGCAGCTGTCTATTCAATATAAACATATTTTTACTTCTCTCTTACTCCCCATAAGTGTGCATTCGACAGCATGTAGATGTATACACATATGCTATTGCAGTATATATATATATATACGCCTCAGGCAATAACTGGTCTGCTTATGCTGCTCCCTATTGCTCCTTCACAGTGGGATATAGTGCTGTTATGGCAAGTAGAGTGTGACAACGACAAGAGAATAGGTAAGAGACGTCAAATGTGGAGACACAATGAAGTAGGGCCAGAGTCAATGTAAAGCTGCCACGGCTGTTGCTACTACAATGTGACACATCGGAAGCTAGCCCGGAACTGGAGCAAACCGAACTGGGGAGGCCCACGTATTCATTCACTACATCTCTATATCTCTCTCTCTCTCTCTTTCGCTGGCTCGCTTGCTATGCTTCCTGCTTCATTCGTGTGGTGGCTTAAGGTCGACGCGAAAGACAGGCTGTCTGGGAGTGGCCGGGTGGGAAGCGACTCAGAGCCGAAGTCCGGTCGCGCTTCATCCCTCAGCGGGACGCATGGCAGCCAAAGCCGCCGAACCTCTGAGGTGCGACGGGGGGTGCGCGCTAAACACCAGCGTATTGCGTCGCGGTCTTCTTACTGCTTTGAGAGTTGCCACGTACGGCCGTTGGTGCCCCGTCCATAGGCCGAAAAGCTCACTCACCACCCCGTTGTCCGGTTGGCTATGTATGGGCTCGGGCTGCTGCCAACCAGAGAAGGAACAATCCCCCCCCCCCAATCATATGCGGGCGGGCATGACCGCAGGGCAGTAGCACCACGATGTCTACGACAAGCACACATGATGATAGGGTGAAATAGAACATAGTTCTGCGGTTGCTGCTGCCGCTGGTACGGACTGCTTATTTCACCAATAATATGAGTAGCAGTTGTAGTAGCAGTGGAAGTGGAAGTAGAAACAGACGCTGATAACTTACTTGACTTGGTTGGTGGTCGGTCGGCCGGCCGATGTCGGTCGGTGAATGTCCGACGAAAGGCGGTGACCAAGAATGTGGTCGCGCTTCACATATACGACTACACCGCCGCCGAAGCCAACGGAAGTCGCGGCGGAGACGCTCTACGTCATTTGGTGGGGGAGACGCTGCAAGCAGTACTATCCTGGCAAACGGGAGCCCTTACGCGCAAACGGGCCCCAAATCCCTAACCCCCGCCTGATAGTAGGCCGAATGAAACAGACCACGAATGATAACGGAAGCAGGGATTGACAAAAATAAGGAACGAAGAGTAAATATAAGGAAGAAGGGGGAGGAGAGAGAGAGCGATAAGCTAGAATATAATAGTGTGACAAAATATGGGTTTGAAACAGCTGGAACTTGCTTGTATGGTAGAACGAAAAACGTCTTGAAGCCTTCACCTTCGACTTTATACTTAGTCAATTAAATTTGTAAAAAAAATATTAATAGAGTGGAAGCTATGTTTGCAATGTGGCAGTGCAACACGAACACCCACATATATAGCTTGTTTCGAGATTTAATGGCAGCGCAGCCGTAGCATGATTTGAGCCCTGTTTAGTGAATTTGTTGGCCGCACGCGTCTATAAAAGCTGTACTAAAATCACGTCGTAGTGTGAAACTACGACCCGTAAGCAACTGAGTTGCAATCTTACTGAAAATAGCTGTGTGCTTGCGCAACTTCATGTATTCATTTAATAGACAAGACTGTTGTATCTGCAATCTCTCAATTTCTGACGACAAATTACCTCATCAATTAAAAATAGCATGATTTTGTGGACGGTTCTCTACTGCGTCGCAGCTTTTGGAATTAACCACGGGTGTACGTTTGCACGGAACTATTTGGCCGTGATTTTAGCAGACTTACATCGCGACATACTATTAATGCAGAAGAAGGGTTTGGACAACAGGGTTCATAGCACATTTGTGTAGTGTTTATCACTATCATTGATTACGGGCACACTCTTGTAGCGGAAAGTTAAAAAGTTTGCTACAGTTGTGCATTTATTGTAATGATTAACTGAAGGACCGCGCTTTAATATTATTGCATTTGGAAGATAGTTAGAGCTTTCTGCTGCCGAGAGTTTCGGCTACCTTCTGCTAAACAGGAGCCATAGCAAGTGTAGGCCGTCTTCAAAACTTGGCTAAGAATTTGCAGGTCGAGTTTCAGCAGGATATCTGCTTTTACAAGAAAGTCGCCCAAAGTTGCTGATGAAATACTGGCCGCTTCGCTCAATTTGGGCTTTTGCAGCGTCAGCGAGGGGACAGCGGTGGGCTGTTGTGCCGTCAACCGGAAAAGATCCTAAAAATTGTCGTGTACGGTAGCACAATCTACCCCAATAAACGGAGGCATGCTTTCAATATAACAATAATCAAGAGACGTACTGACGAGTATACGCTACACAAATCAATATTTTTCTAGTAACCTGCCTTGAGAAAATACAGATGAATAATGACAAGAACAATGACTCTGTGAATTATTAGCGTAACTAAACAGAACCCAGGGTTGCGTCAGCTGAGAACAGGAATCTAGTTACTCTCAACATGCTAAATGTGACACTAACTCCAATATGTAGCATTAGCTTAGCCTAGATAATGTTGCTAAACATAGGTTGAGTCTAAGTAAATGATTGGCCGGTTTAGCTGTTCAGAGCAAGAAGTGCCAGCCTAACAAACAGAAACTTAAAATAGTAAAATTGTATAAATGAAGCAAACACGGGATCCCATATACAATACAAACGGGGTTATAGAAGACCAACCTCCGCGTCATTATGACATCAGTATCTAATAAAAATCAAAGCTTTAGAAGCCATAGATCTGGCTGTGGTAGCCAATCTAAGCTACAGCAGCAATCGAGGTAGCAGCAGAGTTACTGACAATATTTGCCGGCAGTGTCTGAAAATCCGAAGTTCCCTTCGCAGTCTCACGGGCCGAAAGTGAAGTTGTGTTTCTTCCTCTGCCAGTGCGGGAGGAGGGGTGGAGGTTTCTCCGGCTAGTGCCGCTGTGGCTGTTAATTGCTGCGGTTAATAAGAGATTTCTCGGGAGTCAACTGCATATTGCCTATTTCTCCGTGAGTAGCGGTATTCCCAAATAAACTTCAGTATGTTGCCTCACTTATGTGCAACTCGGTCTTTTCGCCCCCCCCCCCCCCCTGTGTCGAGTTCTCTTCCATGTCAGCTCAAGCAGTTCCGACTCGAACGGGCTTCGGTGAGTTCGTTGCCTATCGACACGAGGTCCACATGGCGCGCTGATATTAAGAGAGCAGCAGTAATATTAGGAGTAGTGGTAGTAGTAGTTCTGATTAAAATCTCTGCAGCTCGAATATTAAGGTTGGCAATGCTCGCAATTGCAAAGGCAACTTTCTCTGACAAGTACGGCTTTGGCAAGTTAAATAGCCGAGTATAGTAGGACTCGTGCTGCATGAATGGCGCTGCTGTTACCTCTAACGCCGGGTGCATTTAGTCAACGGCCCTGGGTGGCTCCACAAAACGATAACGGAGACGATACACCGCTATCTGAACTTCCTTTTAATTGTCGCTTCCCTGCGGTGCATTAGACAAACAGGCGAGCCTGTAACTGTGTAAACACCGTTGGGTGCAGTAAACTAGGAATCAGCGTTCACCCGTGTAGTGTCAAACAACCTTTAGATAAATTAGATCCGTTTAAAATGCATTATTGCATCGTTGCATTTAGCGTGTCTCATGGTCTTTAGTGTCACTTGCCGGCACAAACGTCGATAAGTTGTAGAACGCGCTTGTATGGCGCAATCTAATCCCGACGAACTTGGATTTTATTTTGCTTATGAACAGATGTACACAGTTCAAGCAATACTATTTTTTTACCCATTACAGTTGTGCCGGTTCACACTGCATAAACTCAGCAGACACTTATACCAAGCATGCATTAGTGGCGTGATCTAGGTTGTTGATGAGTGTGGGGATCTGTTTTTTGTGTTTGAACATACCATAGGTGTATACTTCGCGTTAGAAAAAATATGACACAAGCGGGGGCTTCTTTTCTCTATTGCGTGACATTTATTCTGTGGTTCTGCGCTTGATAATTCAACTCCGTCATTAGGATTTGCTTTCAGTGTGCTTAAAGTGCTTATCAGATAGCAACATTTCGGAACAAAGTGAAACATTTTGAACAATTAGCATGGGATGTCCTATAAGGACAAAATCCAAAAAAATCTTGTAAAAGCGTGAGCTACAGTTAACAAGAACGTGTTGTGTTGGTTATGCCCATTACGCAAACATGAAATAAAGCACTTTCTTTTTTCTCTCCCCTCATTCTAGTATATATAGTACCCAGTCTAACCCTTCCTTCCATGTGCAACGTGGCTTAGGGAACTAGTGCGCTAGTCATGATTGTTATTTTTGGGGGTGTCGCCCGTTTGACCCCGTTATAATCGAATTTTATATGATTCTAGTTCGACTTTTCCATAGCACGCCTTATTTCGCAATCATTTTAATAGAAACTACAATTTAAATGCGCTGAGGACTGTATTACGGCCGAGAGCATGTTCTTGGCAAATTTAGTTATGTTTTTGGTTGTCAGGTATCTACTGCGCTTTGTGAGACGTCATAGGTGAGACGAAGTGGAGAAGCTCGTCTACGACTCTGACATTAGGAGCTCAGGGGATGAATCCCGGTTCGACAAATGTTTGTCAAAGCAATTCTCCGTAAGATTGGCTGAAGCTAAAGTTATGATATGAACAGATGACTAACTACAATTTTATATGGTCGTGTAGTTTTGTTACCGTACAACTCTATTGTTTCGCTGGTGAAAGTTTGCTGCGACTTCTGTAGCCACCCGCATCCACATCCTAAATGGCTACGCACCGGCTATTCGGCAACTCATCGATGCTGTTTAAGCCAATTCTAGCACCTTATAAAAAAAAACTGGTTTTAGCGGCCAGTAGGTACGACGTTTATTTTGCGGTCACCTAAGCATACTTAGTACGGAGTAGTGAATGGCGAGCATTCTAGCAGGCAAGTGCCGACAAAGCAGTACCCGTGGTGACTACGCTGCCTCCCCTTCGCTTTGCCGTTATTCGAAGCCAAATGCGCCCGGCCCCACCTGAGTCTTCGTGCAAGCGGCGCATTAATCATGTGTATGCGGTTGTTGTCGTAGCTAGTGCTTCTGCTACTGCCGGGCCCGTCGTCGTCATCATCATCATCATCATCATCATCATCACCACCACCACCACCACCACCATCTTCCTTGATGATGCTGGAGATACCAACGTACAAGGTTTTTCTGCTCTCACATCATTTTACTGCCATCGTAGCTGCTGCTGCTGCTGTTTGGTTTGCCCGTAGCACCGGACCATACTATAGTTGCAGGTAAGCATGCGTTCATGGGTGGCAAGCCGACACTCCTAAACTACGACTTCGCAGCTTCGCGGCTTACCTTTCGAAGCCCGTCGATAGCGCATCGCTTCCGAGTCTGACTCCCCGCGGACAGCAGCGGGCGCAGCGGATCGTAGAGCTGTACGTAGGTAGCTGGTCGCAGGTAGATGCTGGTCGAAAGTAAATGCTGGTCATTGACGTGATGGTGATCATGATGATGGTGATGGCGACGATAGAAGTAGGTGGGAGTGGGCGGCCCGCGAACAACGACTCTGAGTCCAATATCGTTCATCGTTTAGCAAAGGGGAAAGGAGTAGAAGTGTCTGCCGCTCTGTCAGCGGCAGTAACCGTTGTTGCTGAACACTCGCCCGCCCTTCTGGCCTTCATCTTCTTCCTAACCTCAACAGAGTCCTGCCTGCATTCCCCCAGACACAACACCGAGAAAACACGACGATCTCGGCTATACTAGTGCGAGGCCGCTGCCACTATCGGAGAATATTCAAGCCAATGCGGCAATATTTAGAGGTTTACCTCTGCAACATTTAAGTACGGCGCGAATTGTCAGACAGTGTATTGACGTGTGCGTATATGTGTCTGTGTATGTGCACGTATTTGAAAATGCGTACGTTGCCACCTGCGCGGTCGTGTTTTCAGCTCGTATCTGATTTATTTTTCCTTGCTGTCTGCGCGCAACACGCTGGGGAGCCTTTGCCGAGTCCGAGCCCGCTCGGACCCTGAAACGCCAGTTCCTGGTCATCGGGGGAGGTAAGCCCGACCCCAAAAGGCACTGACGGTTTCCGAAGGGGCAAGCAAAGCTTTTGGGCCGAGCCGACTTTTTGCCAAGCCTGAGATTCGGCGTCCAGCCGACAGGCATGTGCGTAGTACATACGAAGATAGATCCACAGATTGACTGACTAAAAGGCTGGCCAGCCTTCGTTCGAAAACAGCATGACCGCCTGCTTACCAATAGCAAAAGCAGCGGTTTCCTCCCTCAGCATCATTTGCTGTTGTTGAAGGCAGCCTGTCGGCGGATGTGGCGGCCTTAATTTGTTGTTATGTTTCAATGCCAATTGGCTGAATGCCGGCATCGATAAAGCGAAAACAAACCGTTGCGTAGATACGGTGTGATGATAGCGGCGGGCACACTCTGCGCTGGTACACTCGATCGCCGACGTGGGTGTCTGGCGCGGAGTCGACCAGTCAACAGACGCCACTCACTTGCATCCCAACCCACTCGGTCTCGGGTTCGCTCAAACGCACATTGCAGGCACCAGTATATATATATATATATGCTATCCTTGTGCACTGCACTATGCGCACAGGCAACAATCGACGAAGCACGATTCATTGATCAATCGTAAACGCGTACGGTTTTAGCGCTAATTAAGTAAGGCACGCTGTTCATAATGATTCTCACTGTCGTTACTATCAGCATAACAGCAAAAACACGGCAAGCTTTGCGTTGGACAGCAGGCGTGCTGTCGTGTGCCAACATATTAAGGCTTACACATGCACGCAAAGCGGCGCAGATATGCCTCAGACATATATATATATATATATATAAATATATATACACATACACATATATATATATATATATATATATATATATATATATGTATGGTAGATGATAATATAATTGAAAACATATTGAAGTAAATACAAATATTAATATATACCTTTATTAACTCTATTGGGTAAAGATAAGCAAGTTACGCCAAGTTTCTTAGAACTGGCCCCTCCTGTTACCGCTCGGCTACCGAATGGACTGTAATTAGTGTGTATAGACATTGTTAAGTAACGTTTTGTTTGCTAAACGCTACTGATATCGTCTTGCTATGGTGAGACGGTGGAGCGATAAAAGCTTTTGTGCAAAAGGCAAAATTAAATTTAAAAAAAAACGTGCCCGTGACAAAGTTGGCGACGGCGGGCTTGAATAGCAAGGATAGATTTTACTTTGTATCGATACCAGAACGGCGCTGAAGATACAGTACGAGATACTGTTGGCGACTACCACTTTTCTTTATCAAACGCACGACGATAACGCTTGTACAGTTCCTTGTTACTAACAATGCTTGAAACGACTTCTCCGCTACAATGGAGGCTATTCGGGTTAAATGCAACAAACGACGGACACCAATTGATCGGGCTACTTCTACTTCCTATTGAAAACTGGCCGTCCCGGGGGACTGAGTGAAACGTTCATAAAAATGTGCTCACTAGAAGACAATTCCAAGCCACGCAGGCTTTTAAAGCGACACTACCATGACCTCTAAATTGGAACACTTGTTAAGTGCTAGCTAAACCCAGAAAACAAGAACGCAGAGTCTGGGCAGGAGGCTAAGTGGCCGAGAGACAACTTATGAAACATATGCTCAATGTGCCGCGCACGTCGCCTGTGAGACCGGCCTCTGTCCCCGGCGCATCTGATATGGTTGCCTGCCAACCTACGGAAGTGGTTAGCCCAGCTGGTGACTCTCGCAGCAACGATGTAGTGGCAAAGATGACAGCTGTCGAGACTACACCAGCTAATCCAGTCGCGCAAGAGCCTACTCTCAAACGGGCCCGTACTGCCTCAGATACGGAGGATTCTCGTAACGTGCTGAACCTTCTCGGGGAGTCTGTGATACGATTGGTGACGACGGCTTCGTGACAGTGGTGAACAAGAAATCAGTTCGGCGAGTGATTAAAGCTGAAGCGGAACTTTCACGCTTCCGTGAATCGGTTGACAATGGCACCGGTCTACACAGTGCGGTTCACGTCACAGAATTCCACGCTTCCGGCACCTGAAGGTTCCAACAAACAGCAGCAACCGAGCAAGATGGCTTAGTGGCAAAGCCTTTGCCTTGCATTCGGGAGGACTGGGTTCAAGACCCAGACCGGCCACTCTTAAATTGGTTTGCATGGTTTCCAATTTAGACAAGGTAAATGCCGGAGTGGATTGAAATTAGCCATGACATGAATAAACCGTACACGGGCAATTGCCTTACAGAAAAATATTTTAAAAAAATTAAAAAAAGGTACGGCGCCCGGACTTTTCGGGCAAACAACTGGTAAAAGTATTCAAGGCCCTCCATGACCTGGTGCCGACGGCAACGTTGGGAGGCGGTCCCAAGGGGATAACGGCCACTGTGCCCACGATTTCGGCCGCAAGCGACTAGTTGTCCGTCAGGGCGTTGGGAGGCGTCCCGGTAATAGGATTGTGTTCCACAATGGATCAGTTTTGGGGCGTCATCAAAGACGTAAACCCGGCCTTTTCTGACGAGTGTCTGCTATCCGAGCTCGCCTCGAAACCGAGCTCGTTGCGTAGACTGCAGTGGCCCCCACCCTAGAGGGGACTCGGGCTGTCCCGTTTTTGCATTAGCCCGCGAAAAAAGCAAGACTCACGCATGCTTCAACATGCGCAGTTGTCGACGCCGGCGGCCACCCTGGTCGTTGTCCCGGATCCTGCACCTACTCGGCCAGACACATCTGCACCAAGCACCTACGCGGCGGCCGTACGTCGTCTGGTGATACCAGCCTACCGGGATGAGGCTCCGGAGCCTTCGGCAACGCGTGCTGAGGTCGTGCTTCCCGATCTTCGGCCGATCCCCGCTCCGCGAAAATCTACCCTTCGTGCGAAGATTCCGCTACCTCCTGAAACAAGACTTTCTAAACAAGTCAAGGCCGCTTTTTGCCGCCCTTCCAAGCGTTATGGCCGATTGGCTCGGAGTGAGCCGGTTCCGCGCGGCCGCGCCGTCACCCGTGTTCGGGCGCGCCCACCTAAGTCGACCGACGACTTTGATTTCGGGTCTTTGTCCAAGGCCGTGTCCATGCTCGCTCGCATCAACCCGAAACTAGGCGACACTCTTCGAGGCATTGTGAAGGCACTGGTGGCCCCTGCTCGCTTTGGCCCCGTTGCTGCAAGGCTTGGTGTCTCCCGCACCAGCTCCCAAATGATGAACCCTGAGCCCACTCAGTCCCCCGGTGCAGCCCCCCATCCCCCTTGTCTGTCCGTTTCAGTAGCAGGTAACCCTCCCGTAAGGGTTTTTATCAAGCTAGGTGTCGTCCATTCATCAAGCTAGGTGTCGTCCCACGTCTACAACTCCCGAATCGTCTTCGACTGCTTCCTCCGCGCCAGCACTCCCGTCACAGCCTAGACAGTCGCTGGTCGACAGGCTCATACTTGCGTCGCTACAATCTAGGGTAATGCGTGTAGTTCCCCGGGTTGTGAGGCCTTTGGTTACGGAGTCCCTATGCGACGTCCTCGACCTTGTGGAGGCCAACAACGACGTCCCCTCGTGGGAGTCGCTCTTGTCATTCGCTTACGTGGTCCCCCAACTGCCACCTCGCACTTCGTCGTCCACCTCTTTAGCAGCGACTGTTCGGTCGAACCTCCGAGCGACGCTTTACAGCAGGCTACGATGGACAGGGCGGGCACTTTCTTCTGCCAACGGCTTTCCCTAGTGATTCAGAGAGGTAACGCGATTTCGGTGCTTGTAACTATGAAAGACTGGATGGACCCGCGTCTTCGCGTCAGGGGTCGGGCAAGACTCCCACTCGGACACGAGTGATAGATGAGGAGTGAGCCATCGGTGCCGTGGATTTCAAACATCCACATGTATATATTAAATTCCTAAATAAATGCGACCGGCTGATAAAGCAAATTTTCGTCGAGCCGAGCGATAATATGATCTTTAGATAGCTGCACACAGAGTAAAATAATTTGCTGCAGGAAATTGACTTGAAAAGCGAAGGATACGTTGTAGTTGAAGGTAGGTAGGAAACGTTACGCTGATGTATTAATATAAATAGAAAACAAGGACAATTATTTTATTGGACTATATAGATCACTTTTCACCCCGCGCCAAGGTCTTGAAGTATGGCAATGTAACAAGGGGCCAAATTAAGAGAATAAAGTAAATAGGGCAGCAATTCAAACACTTAAATATGCAGTTTTGCCACTGCGACTGTGCAGGTGTGCGACCGAGCTTTTTCGTGGTGAAAAATTACGGTTTGCGTTCTTTATTCAGAAGTTAAATAATATGCTTCTGTGGCTCATTCTGCATACCGTCAATGAAGATGACTTTCTTGCAAATCTCAAATACTCTGCCCATTACCTTTTTCGGCCGACAAAACGGCATTGTCCACTGCTTCGACTGTTGTTTCGACATTGTGTGCAGTAGTGCATCCAAGTCTCGTCTACGGTTACGAGATGTACTAAGGGATGTTTTCAATAATTTTGAGTTTAGTAACCTTAACTGCACGTTCGAGGGCGTTTTATCTTTTAGATGTCCAGCCATGTTTGAATACGTTAAAAAATTAACCATCGGTACTTGGCTTTTCATTTGCCCAGACGTCTATTTCGTGAAATGAAAGTGCCTCATCACGATACGGAATTTAACTTTTCTAATGTCCACGACAGGTGCTGGCATGCTTAATTCAAATATCTGCCTCAAGCAACACATTCGAAAACTTAATATGCAATAGCGTCAAAAGTTTACTTGTATATACCGCAACGTCTAGAGATTTTCTAGTTATCAGGCTACGAATCGTATGCCTCGAAAACACGTGCTAATCCAAATCGACATTAACTTGCACAAATATACTGTGAGCCCAGCTTCCCGAACGTACTTTGTAAAGCGATTATTTTATGCTAATTGCAACGTTAAAGTATTCAAACTAAAACAAGTTTGTATACTTGTGTTTTTGTGAAAGTTACTTTATCGAAAGCAGTTGCTTATAACTTTATAGAAGACTTGGTTAGCGTGTTTCTACTGTATCCAGATATGCGTGCTCTTGAATATTCAACAATAGAAAGCGGACACAGGACTTATAATAGAGTTGAGGCTTTGTTAGGCAATATTTACTTCTTCGCTTAGTCATTTGCGCATCATTGTTTAATTATTGGTTGATATATATTCGTACATGTCATTAAACTAGTCCTCCGACGAGTTAAATTTCAACTTGAGACGAAGCGTGCTAGGTGCATTGGATAAGCGGCAATTTTCCGTTTGATCGATTGATGCCCGATCGCCGAGAGAAAAGAAAACGAGCAGACTATCGGTTCTACAAAAGCGTACAGAAGAAAGCCACACACACACACGCATTCGTATGTAAACATGCACATATGTGTCGTTTTTCCCCTGTTTGCTCTTTTCTCTTCTGAACTACGTCAACTTTCTTTTGTCTCCGCCTCCGCTCTCGTTGTCTTTTGGCGTCGAGCGTCTCGGTCGGCGCCTGACGTCTGGACGCCTAAACCCTGATTAAATCCCACGAGTGCGTCGTCGCAAAAGTGCCCTCCTCTCCGTTCAATGGGGGCCTGACCGAATCTGCAGTGCAAGATCGTTGACGACGAACCCCGGTGGGGGAGCGGGGACGAGACGACGAGCAGTAAGAGGCACACAGAGGAGCAAGTACAGGCGACCGAAGCGTGGAGTTTAGAGGAAACTTCCTGACGACGACGATGAGAAGAAGATGAAGATATCCCGAACTATAATACAACGACGACTGCTGTCCGCCCGCTGCCCAGGCCAGCGACATGCTCGATGTCTGATGTTTGAGCTGCTCTCTCGAGTAGTGTCGGCTGTGGCTGGCAGCCAGCGACTGCAACCGCGGGCGCAACCACCGAAAGAAACAATATGATTCTTCCCCGGCTTGCGTTGTTGCGGTGTTGTGTGTGTGTGTTTGTGTGTGCTTGTCTCTCTGTCGTGCGTGCGTGGCCTTGCGTTTCGATCCGAGTTTGGCAGCAATGTATGTGTGTGGGTGTGCGGAGCCGGGTCAAAGGCAAGGGCTATGGGGAAAGACATGCTTAGAGAATGTACAGACAGATCAGATAAGTTCTCGGGTGTCCGACGTTTCCGCCCCTGCCCGTCTACGTCCGGAGTACGACAACCTCTATCACCACTACCAGTACTACTACTACTACTAACTACTACTACTACGATGACTACTACAAAAACTATCCCCAGCAGGCTGTCACAACTACTGCACGTCAGTCAGCCCAAGCTATTGTTACCAATGCTAAATTGGTTAGCAGAAGCTGCAGTAGTGGCCCGAGTCACAGTAGTAGTTTTCCGTCCGTACAACCGCGTCTGGACGAAGTCTGCAGCAGCTCCGTCTCCGTCTTCTTCTATTCCTCCGCGCGCCCTTCGGCCCTGGACCTCTCCGA
This sequence comes from Dermanyssus gallinae, assembly GCA_003439945.1. NCBI lineage: Eukaryota > Metazoa > Arthropoda > Arachnida > Mesostigmata > Dermanyssidae > Dermanyssus > Dermanyssus gallinae. The sequence goes on from QVRM01004238.1 coordinate 748,966, forward strand.
TTCGGCGGGGGATGGGCGGGAATCGGGCGGTGTCCGATTGCGGGAATCCAGTGGATGATCGTGGACGATTTCGATCTCGGCCTCCCTCGCCTCTCGCCGCCGCCGCCGCCGCGTTAATGCATGCTCAGTCACGCCTGCGGCGGGCAGTCGTCGTCGCCAGCCAGACAGCCAAGTCTTATCCTCATTGTCGTCGATCGGTCCGTGGGCCGATCGGCCTGTCTTGGACTCTTGGCAAGAAGGGCAACCCAGCCGGTGCAGATCAGCCGAATCAACCGAGACGGCGTACGGATCCTGTGGCAGCCCTACGCCGTCTCATAGCAGATGTACAGCTTGCTGCTGCTGCTGGATCGAAGAGCTTTCTTGCTTCTTTTTCTTGCTTTGCTAGCCAGCTTTCCCTCAAGCATTTCTTCTTCGTTCGTGTTTTTTTCTCCTTTTGTCTGTTTCTCCATCGTTTCTCTATTATCTGTCTTTGTGTATCTTTTTATCATTATCACAACCGCCTCTTCTGCCCGGTTCGACATCTTCTCTAATCTCACTCCTATGCAGTGTACGGCACGTATCATTTTCTCAACCACTCTGGCTCGACAACCCTCTTTAGACTCGTCTCTCTTCCTCGAGCCTTTTCATTTTCTCTGCGTCGTATTTTCAGTTGCAGTCTGTCTACTTTTGCGCCCGTGCGCCAATGACTGCACATTTTGACGAGATCCGCCGTTGTTGTGTCGTTGCATGACGGCTGCGGCTTTAATGAACTCATATAAATGGATCCCGCTTGCTACTTAGGCACGCGGTGCTGACTGACTACGCTAAAGGGCCAGAGTTCCTATCCGTCAGATTATGTGGCGGTTCACCTTAATGAGTAGTTCAGTGCCTCTTTTTCTCTCGTTGTAGTTCTCTCCTATAAATTGTTACATAACTTGGCCATAATACCCGTACAACGCCAGACATATAGTGAACTTTAAAACGACTTTCTTTGTTTTTTCTTTCTTAGGATACCCGTATACGCCACGTCGTCTTGAAAAGTTGTGAAACATGTGTATCTATTCATATGACTTACATGTCACTGGATGCGTAAATTACGATTATCGCTTAAAGAAATAGGCAAAAGTATAAGCAGGCAGTTTTTGGGACAGCACATAGGCAGATCGTCCTCGACACTTTCAGCGTTGGCAAAAAAATGCGGCAACACCAAGCCTGTTGTAGATAAGCCGCTGATCCGGTGACGATGCTTTCGGATCGCTCAACAGTACAAGGCCCTGACAGCCAATGTATACGCCAAATATTATATTTAGATGTATATATATATATAGCAGAGCTGCAACGCTCCTCAGCTAGATGCAGCCCACTTCATGAGCTCCTAGCGAGTCTCCGATACTGGGCCAACTGCATACTGTCTAGGGTCAGAAATATAACGAAAGAAGTGGTATGATACGATCAGAGTCTACTTTTCATATTGCATGTGAATCTTCCTAAACTATGTAATATGTAGTACGTGATCCAAGGGCTCATACCGCTGACTATCTCTACCGCCACATTTAATCGCCTTCTTTATTTTTCAACCTTAGTGAGTACGAAACTGGGGAGGGTAATCAGCTACGACGGTAAGTTGCCATCGATAGCATATCACACCGTTCAACGCGCCGATGTGATCACCTGCCCCAAAATATTGCTGTCTATCTAACGGCCAGCTGCTGGTACTGCCAGACACAGCTTGTGTCCGAGCCGCACACTACTATAGCCTGGTGGCAGCATCCGAAGGATCAATATTCGGATCTATTAGGCAGACGCGGGCGGGTTAAGATGCACGTACGCCTCTCCTTTCTGCGCTGGCTAGAACGTATCTCCTATTGGCATTCCGCGGTGGCTCGCTGCTATATGGTGGAGCCTGCCTCCACATATAGCTTTTGTTAGCGTCGACACGAGGACGACGAGAACAACACTAACTACTACACCACTACAATTACAGAAACATTAACCATACCAAGTATGGAAGTGGATGACGATACGGCAGGAAACTTTGCTCTCTTTGCTCCATGAGTACTTAAATATTCATCCTTTTCTTGCTCTTTTTTTCTTTCTTCCCCTTTGCCCTGGTACTTCACGCGATGGCTTTGTTGTGGCCGACACGAGCGCACTCATAGACGCATCAGCGGGACGGGGCGGACGTAGGCCAAAGATGGGAGAGAACCTGAAGAAACAGTGCCTGCTGCTACCGCGTTTGCTTCTGCTGCTGGCGTTGCTGCTGAGCGCTGCGAGCTCAGCACGGCCAGCCTGCGAGGAAGCTCTGCCGTGTTGGTATTGTTGGTACCGAACATTCTCACAAAGACAGAACGGCAACAACATCCAGGCGCGCATCCAACGACGAAACCAACGGCCGCGACAATGACAGCAACACCAGCAAAGAGCAGCAGTGCATGTAGCTCGTGGTGGTACTGTCGCTATCGTGCGACTACCTATGCGGCCTTCTGATGCGGCGCTTTTGAGCTTGAAAAGTTCTCGCTCGAATTGATCATGATCTCCTAGGCCAGCTGTATAGTTGTACTGCTATCACCCGAGCATCTGCAGCAGCAGCACCTTCCGTTGTTTGGGCCGTGTTCGCCGCCGTCGTCCGCCAACACCATTACCACCACCTAGTCTCCTGTTTTCATGCCGAGTTCGTTCTAAGTGACTCTCGGGGCGGCGGACAGGCGTCGTGTACTGCAAGCTCGCTGGCGTCTCTGTGCGTATGGGCGTCTGCGTGTGAACACAGTATGTAAACGTGTGTGCCGCAATCGCAGTGGAGCCTGACGCAGTGGTTGTGGTCTGGTCGAGCGCGCCTCCGACTCCGTCCGTATCTGTCGGTATCTGTCGATCTATATATCTCATAGTGGTCGCATCCCCAGCGAGAGCTTCGTAGCAAGGTTTCAGTACTTCGGCTTCTACTACTACTACTACTATTATTGCTGCTACCACCAAAACCACCACCCCCGCTGCTGTTGATATCAACCGACCGTGTTTTGTATGCGGCAGTCGTCGCAGAAGCTCAGCGAGAGAGCCGAGAGACAGGCCCCAATGGTCAGCCTACCAACGAATCCAGCCTTGCGTCCATCCTATCCGGACTCGTCCCGAGTTTCGTCGTGGCTGACTTTTGCCTTGCTTTCATTTATTTTGTTTAGATATTTACTTTCTTGTTTGCTATTTCTCCTATATGGCAAAGGCAGTTGCTAGCTGGCATCCATGGGTAGGTCGGTGGTTGGTGGCAACAGCGTCCCAGGGAGTCGGTACGTGCCATTCATTCATTCTAATGTCGAAGTGTGCCTATGAGAAATAACCACCGGTATACAGAATGAAGGGGGTGGACGGGGGGGGGGGGCGGCGGATTAACCAGTATCGTACGAAAGGTTCATAATTAAGTTGAACAGGTGACGATAGTGGCAGTAGTTGAACTAGTTGTTACAATCATCATCATCATCATTTATTGCAACATATGTATGGTATGTATATATATAGATCATTGTGATAAAACACATGTTTATAGATAAGTAATAAAATATCATCGAGCTAACTGCGTAAGAGAAGTAGCCCTCTGACAGGTATCGAGATGGTAGATAGGGCACGGCTGGTTACATAAACGGCACAAACAGCCGACATCAGGATCGTCGAAGCCTCTTCGATGGCAGAGTTTACTACAATAATGCCACTTAAAGCTACTAATAAGGGATGCCCATTAATCTACAAAACACGATTTTGTTTCCGCAGTGTCTTTCCATTCCGTCAGGCCAGCAATCCAAGGTTAGCACAAAAAGCGATAGGTGTGGCAATACGAGCGCCACTTTTGGCGATAACTTTGAGATGACACGTACATGTCGATAACGGTTAAGATAACTTTATAGCGGGGACCTCAGCTTAAACTAACGACTGAGAAGCTTTTAAGTAGAAGGGCAAGCGTTCTATGCCCAAAGCGTAATCTCTAAGACAAGCTAGACAGTTCCAATATAGTTATTTTAAAACTTTGTAAAGGAGCTATTTGTAAACAAAGTGACACTGCCAGACTAGACCATTGGCATACATGCATTTAATCGCTTGTACCGCCACCAAGTCCCGTTCTTAGATTGCTTGATAAGTTACGATTAAATGTGGCCGTTCCGTGTGAACGCAAGTAGAACAACACTGATGATCCGATGGTCAAAATGCAAGTCGTGTCTCTTGTTAATCTAAGCAACACAAGCACTCCAATGCGAGAAGTTCATGTTGAAATATTGATGCCATTTCAGGGGCATGGTTTGGTTGGACGTCTGGCGCAACTTGAACTATTAACACCGTCCTAACCTCCTCTACCGCCAAAAATATAACTACGTAAAGAAAATACAATTCAAGTAGATCCGCAACTTGCTGACAGTAAGGGGTTGCTTTTTACATGAACAACGCGCGAGTTGTCGTTATCCTCATGTTATCTTCTAGATTATCAAAGGATTTCCGACAAACAGCGAAAAAGAGGGCAACTGTAACCCCAGGGAACATTCATTAAATCTGATGTGGTCTTTTTGGTCATTTGACCAACTCTAAAGATATTAGCATACACGAGGCTCAACAGTGGAGTACTCCAGCCTGGCTAAACCGCGTCTGGTTAGTAAACTAAAAAAGTAGTCCATCGCTAGAATAATACTGTTTTTGTTTAGAGTGTGACTTCTCGCTCCTGCCACATGTATGTGCTTTTTAGCGCGACTGATAATTCGATGCGACTTGGTACCTTTAGAATCACTACCTTTATTTCCATACACTACATTGTCGCAGACCACACGTTTTTCAATTACATAAAAAAAATATATATATATATATATATATATATATATATATATATATATAGATAGCCAGACACTGAGTCAGAACGGCAGAAATAAAGTTATAACATACACATTCTTACAATGTCTTGTGGAAAACTGTGCTCTTTTAGGAGCACACCTTGAAGAAACTTTCGCTATCACTTTGAAATGTTATTCGTCGTCGCAAGTAAATCTTTTAAAAAATACGACTGCTGCCTTCCCGCTAGTAGTAATTTGTCATAAGTGGGAACATTTTTCGTTTATTTGTTGATTTACTGTATATGGTCATTGCGAGCGGCCGGACAGAATCGTCGTCTTGACTCTCTTGTTCGTTGCGCAACAGACCAAAATTTTGGGCTTGACTCCAAAAATCGTTCTGCATTATTTCAAAGTTCAACGCGCCGCAACAAATGAGCACATAGTCTGATCCCGCTAACACCTAGAGCGTCTGCTGTAATAGTTCAACTGTAAATAGTTCATCCAGCTGACCAATTCGGACATCTTTGAATGGCTCACAAAATAATGTATGTATTCATTGGTTTAATGCATATATATATATATACTAAAAGAGAGAAATACTTACACTCCCGCCGCCCGCGATTTAATACGCGCGAGCCTTTGACGGGAGTGCCCGCCAGCCCGAATAGACAGGCCAGCAGCTCCCCACCCTCCCCCCTATCGAGGTTCGGAATGGGGGTACCACACTACTCCACCGTACCGATTAGACGCGTTCACCTCGCGATTCCGCGTTACACCCCAGAATATACATTCCTCCCGAAGGACGTCTGACCACTCCAGAGCAGGAGTTCCCCGTAAAATACGGGGCCAGAAGGTCCTCTCGACCGGTGGTCTGCTTTCATGTGGCCACTTCTCACTCATTTTGCCTATTAAGCCAAGGCAGCAGGCGTCCCGGACGGTACCACAGGGTGTCACCCGGGGCATTAACCGTCCGGCCCGGGGGTCCTCGTGCAGAACGGTCCCCCCGTATTGGCAATAGCCTTAACAGCCCTCGAATGGGCCACGACAGGATGACAATACAAATTCGTTGACACCCAGTTTCTATCGTATGCCTTGCCCCCCGTTAGATGTTCGAAGCGGGGGTGTTACTATTGGGAGTTTGTACCGTCTGACTAACTTACAAGGGGGCCCCGTGAAGGTCCCCGCAGCGCGCGGAAGTCGCACACCAGCAGTCCAAGGCCGGTAAGAGAGTCACAGTTACTCCCGCTGTTTTATGAAACGAGAGCAATGACGTCGGATTTGTGGAGGGCCTGCAGTTATGAGAACCGGCATCTAATCACCAGATTTGCCGTTCACGGCTTCCATCTGAAGATCTGTGCGCGCGAGAAGTTTCATGAAATCTCGGCGGAGTGTATGTGTAAACTTTGTGGCTGCCCGTGTGATCTATATCCCCTTCAGCGTTGTGAAAGAGCAATTCCGCTGTCTCAACTCTGGAAATGCGATGTCTAAGATGTATATATAGCTGAGAGTAGAACGCCACATATGTAAGACTACCTTTTTTGCCACAAGAACATCTATCATATCATTATATTTAGTTACGTTTGTTAGGATTACCAGTGCACCCTTGTTTATCGCGGCTACCAGCGTACTCATCATCGTTATAAGTTTTACCGCTTTTGCTTCTGTCAAAGTCGTCATAGTTATTATAATACTACACGCACAAGGACAAATCAGACTACTAAACACAGACATGTTACAGACGCTACCATTCGCATGGCACGCCGACGATGCGCTACGATGGGTGCTGCTTTTGAGTTTTTATTTGGGCGAAGCCTCTATCTTTGCTCATCACTGCTTTGCTCCGGCCGTGTGTTTGAGGGTGTGCAGGATAGTGCAGGAGGAGAGCTCTCGTAATCGTAGTAGGCTACTACTGGCGTGATACTTGCGCAATCCCCTTGCTACGACCGTAGCAAAAGTGAAGCCCCACATCGACAACGTGCTGAGGTCAAAGGCACGCAGAATAAGAAGAAAAAGAGAAGCGGCACACTGTCTATTGTTTGTGCCTGCCTGCGCCTCTTGCTTTCTCTGGAAGCCATAGAATCTATCGGTGGCATACGTGAATGCACAATAAAAGCAGCCGTACACAACAGGCATCAATCACAAAGGCATAAGATTCTACAGTGGATGGAACTGCTCCTAGCACCACATTGTCATATTATGTAGGCTAAATAAAAGAGGTGATATGTCTATCCAAAAAATCAGGCACTACTTAAGCTTATTAGTCATTAGATACTAGCCGATACACACCAGCTCTCTAGGCAGCTGGCTACGTCAAGCATTGTTTTCTGAATGCGACTTGAACTTAGTTACTTATAAAGTATCTCATTAAGCCCGGTTTTTGGCAATGCGCGATGGTTTTTAAATCCAAAAACTTTTATGGAAACTTTTCTCTTTAAAACAACGTACTCTATACAAAACTGAATGCCGGCATCTTAACAAAATTTAGAATACTTTCTAAGGTAAATGTAGGAATGGAAAAACGCCCATTTATAGATAGGAAATCTGATCATTTTTGTTTGGCTACATCAATTATGTCTTGGTTCCCTCCGGGAACGTCGACTTTTTTTTTAGCACAATCCTGGGATAAAGTTTACGTTTTCTGCCTTATTTTTCTTGTGCCTTACAAGTTTTAGGTAACTAAGAGATATATTCCTAATTGGTTCCGAGTATGGGCTAAACCACTCAAAGCAAGCTAACTCGAGAGTACGAGCACATTTGGGTTCGCCCGACAGTTTCTTTTCTTGGGTTTCGTGTTTTTGCCTTAGTGTCTAACGGCTCCAGTCATATTGAAGAACTAAATTTTAAAAGCTTTACAGGCTGTCTCTTTAGATATTTTTTTTCATTTTTCATTTTATTTATTTATCATGACTTTAACTCAAATATGCAATTTTTTCGAAATATTACATTTAAAGGGTATGTCTCGCGCCGGATTCGGACCCGCGATTCCTAAGTCAGAATCACCTAGAGTTTTTCTGTTCAGATTTGATTCCGTTATTTTTGAGAATTTGCGGAGAGTCACCCAGTCGATAACGATGCACAATGGCATACATACATGTTGTTTTATGGAGAAACTTGAGCTAATAGCTTACAGTCGTTTGTGCAAGCGCTGCAGCTATCAGCATGGACATCTTATTTTTAGATTTGCTGTTAATTACTTCTATTTAATGCTCAGTGTGCAATGGATGCTCCTCAATGTCTATTCGGTGTGTTTTAGAGGACACTGTGGGCTAAAATATGATAATATCACCTTCAACGGGGCGAAAAGCAATCCGGTGTTTCCGACTTTGCAAGCCGTGACAGAATCGATGCATAGTATATGATTTAATTATTGGTTAATACAAATGAGTGAATGGCTATGAATATAATTAATATGCTGCGGTAGTCGTTTCCGTTGAGGTTGGATATTCCAGTAACTTAAAGTGCATCTGCCATTTTGTATCACCATGCAAAACTAGGATGCACCTAAGAAATCTTGGCTGACCTTCGACCGAGATTTAGCGTAACGTGAACGACATTTTTTAAACGGCGGGAACATTGATCGTTAGTTCGCGCACGTAAGGCCTCCTTGCGTTGAGCAAAAACGTAAGCTAAAATGAAAACTCCAAATTTTTACCTTTCGATCGCACCTAGATCGATCAATGGCGCAGGGGTCACCGGCGCACACGAAAATCCCTTAACATTCGATACATGCCCGGGATTGGTTGACGGTATTGGTTAGAGGGACTAAACTAGAACTGTCACTATAGAAAATCAGTAAAACAAGTCTTGGCGTTCTATAACTGGCGTTAGTAGTCTTAAGTAATGCCACTTCATATAATAATGCACAATTTTACCAATCATTACATGCCTCATATTTCTCCGTTTGAGAGTGTGGCAGGTTTCAGCCCTGTCGAAGTGCAAGTTGGCAAAGCTTTCTCCTGAAGCCTTCGCCTCATTGATCACGGCAGCCCCGATACCAGATAAGTAAACTACTAAAGGCTGGCTGCGTATGTGGACCATTAATGCCGTTTTTACCCTAGCGCATAGCTAAATATACACTGCACAGCAGCTGCATCATGCCAGCTGTTTAGCTGGACGTACTCGGAAAGCCAAGTAATGTTTAATTTGGTCTTCTACCGACAGCGGGCAGTCCCCACCTCGACGTGGTTGGCCTGGTGTTCAACATCTATGAAACCGCCGGCAACCAGCCAACTGTACGGACGACGGCCCGCCGTATCTTGCTTTTTCCACATGCGACGAGCATTCACATAACGATCTGCTACCCTTTCACTCGAACGGCGCATGGCCCTTTCTCCCAGTTCCTCTCCACTGTTTCCCTCCTCCCACTCGGAAAGTTTCACGTGTAGCTCCACGACTCTGGGGGTTGTCGCGCAGGAGGATGAGGAGCTCCGCGACTCGTACATCCAGGACCGGCATCTATTCGTTCCGCGAGCGCCTATGGTCGTGCGCCGCAATGAGCCCGATGGCGGGAAGAGCGCACCAAACAAGTAGGAAGTGCAGCGCGTAGCCCGCCATTGTCACTGATAACGATGGGGCACGCTGTTGAGTAAACTCACAGAAAAGGCCGACGAAAAAGCAGAACGACCCGATTGTGAGACATAAGTTGGTGTACAAGTTCTGCGCGCTTATGCAGCCATGGTCAAGCGGGCCGGTCAAAACCTGTTGCAAAATTCCTGCACATCACCAGGTCAATATCAGGTCAGCCGCACAAACGCATTACCGCCGCCTCCGCCGTCCTGGTCGTTGTTGCGGTTCAAATGACGGCTTTGAGATAACAGAATCAAACGGGATGACGCTCCGTAGTGGACCACCGGTGTGTTGGCCACCGCCGCCATAGTCAAAGTGATGTAGACCACCTAACTTGATTAGATCGTACTCGACGCTATACGACTTAGCCCACGTATAGGCTATAATTTCCTCCACCGCAATGCTCTGCAACTCAACTTTACTTGACGCTCTGGTAGCGCACTTCGGATGTGGACTTGATCGGCTCGTTGCTTGATTTAAGCTACGGTTGTATCGGTATAATAACTGCCGGTACGGCCGGAGCATTTTCGTCGACAGAATGCGTCCAACATCGTTAACTGAACCGCGCTATGCGGTTTGATAGTTAGGTCATAAGTTCGTACTACTTCTGGTGCCGTTGGTGTGTTGCTGTTTCAGCTAATGTTGTGTATGCTATCCGTGTCTTTGATTGAACTACGCGTGCCGGTGGGCAAGTGTGCTTGCGTGCGTAAGTGGCAAGGAATGTATAGATAGATAGAGAAGTGAGCCTAGAACACGAAGTCAGCAAGTGCAATGCAGGAAGAGACAAGTGGAGAGTGATTTTCTAGCGCGAGAAGATAAAATCCTATCTATACTACAGACTGAAACAATCGGAAGGAATATGTGCACGTGTGCACGCAGACCGTTGTCGGGCGCAATGGGTGGCCCCAACACTTGCTGGTGTATCGCCAACAGGCTGCAAGTCATGCTGCTGTTGTTGATATCGTTAATGTTGTTGCTGTTAGGCACGGCCGGAGTACGTGCATCTCCAGAGTGCGAATTTCATGCAATGTGCACGTGCAATCACGCCATGGTCACCTGTGTTGGCGTGCGGATATTCTCGCTTAGAGGTAGGTTATGCCCAATTAGGCCTATATGTATATATATATATATATATATATATACATACAGGGTGTGGCAGATAAATCCGCACTAAACGCTATCGCCCGTTTCGCAATTTGTATCTAAATGAAAACAGATATTTCGGTCAAATTTTTTTACGTGCCGTTAGAGGCACTCCTGAGGAACATTTTTATTCAATGTAGCCACCATCAACAGCGATTACCCTTTCAATTCTGGCGCGAAAGCGCCCACAGGCCTTCTTCAAATTTAGCGGATTGAGATTCCTGAACGATTTGACAATGGCTCTGCGTAGCGCTTCTGTGTTTGCATATCGAGACTTGTTAGACTCTTGCTTAACAACGCCTCATACAAAGAAGTTCAGGGATTCAAGTCTGGACTGCTAGGGGGCCACATCGTCTTGTCCCAGAACGCCGTCATGTTGCCCCGCAACCAATCCTGGACAAGGTTGCTGGTATGGGCGGGATCGCCGTCTTGTTGAAAGACATATTGTCTTCCATTGAACACTCTATCAATCCATGGTTTTACCACCTTTTGCAGAACACATAAATACACTCCTTTTGTTACGGTTTCCTGTCTGTCAAAAAATGTGGGGGTATCGCGTCTCCTTCATTCGACACAACATTTAGGACGTGCGCGCCGGCAGGATGTTTGGTTTTATGCACGATTGGTATATCCTCAGGGTCCTTTACGAGCCACCGGTCATTTTTCGGGTTATGTTTTTGTTCAATGATGACATTTTTTTCGTCGAAGAAGAATCGAAGATGTCCCGCCGTCTCGTGTCTCAAAAACGTGAGGATGAGATTGCAGCAAGTCATCCTCTTGTTTTTCGCGGCCTGGGACAACATCTGTTTGAATTTGAACGTGTAAGACTTGTAGCGCAGTTCTTCGTTGATAATCCGACGCATAGAACGATAACTCATATTGAATTTGATCGCTAAACGGCGCATCGATAGACTTGGATCCTTAAAAACGCAGTTTTGCACCATTTTAGTTACTTTTGGCGTCCTCACTTCTCGTAGGCCGTTGTGAATCTTTCTTCCAGGCTTGCACTATCTAGCTCTGTCTCTCCTGCATCTATGTAGCATCGGTCAATGTCGTAGACCGTTCTTCTTTTAAATCCAGTAATGTTGATGATTTCGGCCGGTCGATGTCCGGCACGAAGCAATTGGATAACGGTTGTTCCTCGATCATATTCCTCGACCCAGGTTGCAGCGGTCGTCCATGATGACAATGTGTTTTTGTTCTATTGTGAGTGGGCTGTCTGCTCACGCAAACCGAACTGAAAGAACGCATTCCACCTATGCAGGGTAGCCCGCCAAAAGTTGTGCGGATTTATCTGCCGCACCCTGTATATATATACATATATATTGTGATGATTTATTAATTATTTACAATACGCTTGCACACTCGGCAGTGCTTGTCTGGATACTGGACTCCCTGGATACGGCCTGTCCTGCTTTTTAGTACAATGAGATCATGTCCAGAAATACTCTTGAATTTATAGGCACCATCAGTAAATACCACTACCTCTGACAAATGACAAGTTAAAAACATTTAAAGAGGCATGCTAAATGAAACACTTATAAGCGGTGCTTGAGACGAGCATTTGGCATGAGACCATGTAAGGCCATATAAGCTGCAAGTAGGGCTTAATTATGAGCGGTCTAACCCAGTGTAATAATATTTTGAACGTACCTTTTCAAGCTGCATCGTACTGATATATATATATATATATTTTTTTGTATATTTCTGGTATATATTTATTTTTTTTTACGTTTTCGAGTTTCAAACGTGCTTTTTTCAACGGAACTGCATTTTGCAATGCTTAAGTTATCAGTAAATAAAAATATTTACAAATATATATATATATACAGGTAGTTCAACAAGTTCTTAAAATGAGCTTTTCAGATTAAATTTTGGCGCGCTTTCACCGCTATTGGAAACGGCAACTTTTCGAATGCTAGCAGTCAAAATATTATGGTGATTGGCCGTTGCGATTTCGTTTGATCGCTTTTTCCCGTGCAACGTATCGGCGTGATTTTGAAAAATGGAGAAAAAAGAGTTTCGAGTGGTTATCAAGCATTTTTATTTCAAAGGTTGGAATGCGACCCAAGTGAAAACTGATTTAGACGAGGTGTACGGTGACTCTGCGCCATGTTTTGCCACTGTTTCCAACTGGATTAATGAGTTAAAAAGAGGTCGCAGGAGCACCGAGGATGAACTACGTTCAGGACGCCCAAAAACGGCAACTGATGAGGAAAACGTGGAAAAAGTGCGGAAAATCGTTGCCGCAGATAAGCGAGTGAACATTAGGGAGATAGCGGAGGCCTTGGGGATCAGTTTGGGTAGAGTGCATTTCATCCTGCACGAAAACTTGAAGATGAAAAAGCTCAGAGGCAAAACGGGTGCCACATTTGCTCAACCAAGGCCAAAAAGACGCGCGTGTTTCCGCTTCACAGCGAAATTTGGCCAAGATGTCGAAAAATCCGTCGGATTTTTGGCGCAGATTCGTGACCGTCGATGAAAGCTGGGTCCATCACTACACACCCGAGACCCAAGAAGCATCTCGTCAATGGTGTGCACCTGGTGAAAGACCTCCGAAGAGGGTGCGGACAACGGCATCGGCCGAAAAGATGATGGCTACGGTTTTTTGGGAAAAACCGTAGCCATCATCTTTCCGGCCGAATATTATGCAAGACTGTTGGACTGCCTGAAGCAAGAACTCATCGTGAAACGGCCCGCTTTGCAGAAGAAGGTTGTCCTGTTTCACCAGGACAATGCTCCCGCACACAAGTCGCGGCAAGCAACGGCAAAACTGGCCCAACTGAGGTTCGAACTTATTGAACAACCTTCCTATTCTCCAGACCTGGCCCCCTCTGATTGTTTCCTCTTCGGACATTTGAAGAATTGTCTCGGTGGAAAGCGTTTTTCCAGCAATGAAGAGGTTAAGGCTGCTGTCAATGCCTATTTTCAGTCTAAAGACGCTGAAATTCTACTCAAGAGGTATAAATGCTCTGAAATCTCGGTGGGAAAAGTGTATTGAGCTTCTCGGGGAGTATATCGAATAAGAAAAAATAAAAATAAAGATTTGGAAAATTCTTGGTTTTCATTTTAAGAACTTGTTGAACTACCAGTATATATATATATATATATATATATATATATATATATATATATATATATATATATATATGCGCACGGTAAGCTAATACTATTGCACATAAAAAGATTTGACCCTTTTGCAAACGAGCAAGACTGGCAGCGACTACGGTTTATGATTTGTTTGGGTTGCTCTATTCACTTCATATCACTATGTAAGGTGATTCCAAAAACCGCACTTAAATGTTCAGGTGTCTTGAGTTGCACGTGGTGTAGGATAATATGGCCGGTAAAGTCAGGGCTACAAAATAGCTACAAGTTTCAATACAACACGGTATGTTTTTTGGACACATTCAACCGTAAGCCAAGAGACCAAAACGCGAATGCAATTCTCTTCAAGGTATCTTTGATCCCCCCTATATCGGGTAGGCAAGAATGATCAGAAACCTTCAACAGAAGCCTTAAGAAACTTCTATATTAATAACAACGGTTTTCAAGGTAGGCTACACATCGAAAATCCCAGGTCGCTACACTACAGCACAGACTTGCAAGTACTAGTTCTCCGTAAAAAGGAAAATTATCTAGATGACTCAGCATCTACACCAAAGTGTAAGAGAACATTCAGAAAAATATCAGTTTGTAATGAGTTAAAGACCATAGAGACGTCGATAAAGACTCGGAAAACAGCACCTCTACGGTCAGGGCATCGCCATATAAACGTAATTATAATACAAGGGCGAGTCTAGGAAAACACAATTTCCGCAAACCGTACTGAGCCTTTCGCTAACAGCGTAAATGCATATATATATTAATATATATATATATATATATATATATATATATATATATATTTTTTTTTTTTTTTCATAACTGAGCTTTAACATTAAGCATGAACTCCCACCTCTGCGTGGAGGACTGCACCCAGATTGCTAGTTTGCTAGCGGGCCTACCGGACTGTCTCGACGGACGTCCTGTTGGCGCTCGCCTGCCAGATCCCTTGGGACATACTTGCTGAAGAAAGAAGCAAGCGCAAGAAGGACGGCGACACTTCATGGACCCAAGCACGGGAGCACTCCCTGGTCACATGGGCGGGCACGTGGTCCAACCCACCAGCTGGGGATACCAGAGGGGCCTGGACAAGAAGCCTAATCACAGACCTCATAACCTGGTATAAGCTCAAGGGAGCACTTACATATCAGTCCGTGCAAGTGCTCACAGGGCATGGACAATTCCAGTCGTACCTTTTCCGGATAGGCAAGGCGAATACAGATATCTGCGTTCTCTGCGCCACAGGCGCACCCGACGACGCGGCGCACACCGTAGAGGACTGCGAGGCCCTCGCGGCCTACCGCACGGGCTCCTCCTATGTCCACAAAGGTAGCCCGACCACGACCATCGTGGCCAACATGCTCAAGTCGACAACGGACTGGCACGCCGGGACCTAATACTTAGACGGGCTTATGCGCGAAAAATGTCGCCAGGTAGATCGCCGCAGATCGCGATTCAACACTAGGCCTCTAGTGTTCACTCCCGAGCAGGACCCACTCTCTGCTCGGGACATAGTCGTAGACTAAGGAGAGGGTCGCAGCACGGGACTCCCCTCTTCTGGTCTCGATGTAATGGTTCACAATTCCGAACCAGAAGAGGGTGGGAGAGGTGGTTTTTAGTGGGTAGAACGAGCGGATTGGATTGAGTATTATACTCTTCCCCGGCGTTTAGTCCCACACTACCCTTCATTAACATCGGAGGGTGTGCGTAAAGCATTTTCACCCATTTCACCACCTCTATCAAAAAAAAAAAAAAAAAAAGATTGCTAGTTTGAGATGCCGACTTCTTAGCCCTTTTTATGGTCGGTGGCCGCGCATACGAAGCTGGCTATGCAACCCACCTTGCGGAGACTAGCAAGCTAAGAAAATACTCACCAATCGGGTACCCCACCAATTCTGCCCTGCTGCGTTTAAAACCTTGGTAGTCCTGTCGTTCGGACCAGACAGCTGATACGCAAAGTCAGCACTTTGTTAAACCTGTCAACCGGTGATAGCAGGTCGTCGTTCTTTTTACATACATAATAGCTTTATTAACCGATGGTTGGTTTACAATATTGCGCGTACAGATAAAGCACACATTCACATATACATATATTCATCACGGTTCTAAAAGTCGAGTCAACGGAACTGTTCTATCGCATCGTTGAAGGTGATATAAGTCACACTGTCTCCCGCAAAGTTTGCACAAGCATAACGAGGAAATTTCATGGAACTTCTCTCGAATACAGATCTTCATGTGGAAGCCATGTACAGCAAATCGTGCAGTTAGGTGTCTATTCTCATAGTTGCAGCGCTTCCATGAAGTACACGTCATTGCCTGGGTTTCATAGAAGAGCGGGTCAATGTCTGCCATCTTATTCTCCTATTCAGACATGTACTCGTTGAAAGCTGCCGTTTTCGGTAACACGTGCATTTTTTGTAAATTCTCAACAAATAGCGGAGTCGACGCCAGTAAATAGACTAATCTGTTGAGACTAGTGCGGTGGACTCTTAGCACCTTTTTTAGAAAAGCGGCCTTGATTTGGTCAAGCGCCTTAAAGTTTAACTTCGTCAGATGCGGCCATATCACATGTATACCGTAAGAAGCAGTAGGCGCAATCTTCAGGTTAAAGAGATGAACGGCAACGTCCATTGATAGTTTATGAGGGTCTCGGATACTATGAAAGGACTGTAGTCCTTTCCGAGTTCGTTCATCAATGTGCCTCGAGAAGTTCGTACCTCGAGACGAGAACATAACCCCTAGGTATGAGAAGTTCGAGACAAATTCTATAGATTTTGAACCTAACCGTAGTTCGTCGATTCCAGCCAATTTCCCTCCACGTCTAAACTTAATTGCCTTTGTTTTATCTAAATTTATTTCCAACTGGTTTCGATGAACGTAATGCTGCAAGGTCGCAAGGGATTGTTGCAAATGGAATCGACTGCGAGAATATAGCACCAAGTCGTCTGCATACATAAGGACGTCTACCTGCGAGTGCCGACTCCGTATCTCTTCGGGAAGGTCTCTCACCAGCACCGAAAACAGCAGGGGGCTAAGATTATCACCTTGGGCAACACCAGTGGTCTGTAAGATCGCCATGTGTTTAGCGCCTCCGTCATCTATAATAACTTGTCCTTCCTGTAAAATACCTTTAATGAGCTCCAAAATATTCAATGAGATCCCGCAAAAAGCCAGCTTGTCAAGTATAATTGTTCGTGCGGCCGTATCAAAGGCCGCTTTAAAATCTACAAATACAGCAAATAGATGTGCCCCTTTAGTTCGAAGTGCCCGTTGTATCGAATTTAGAAGTACAGCACATGCTGTCATTGTTGACCGGCCTCTTCTGAAGCCATGTTGTTGCTCCGGCAGCTTTCTGTTAATCTCAAGAAAATGTTCTAATCGACGGGCTAGGATAGCCGATAGAAGTTTATAGATTGCGCTCTTCTTTGCGATACCTCGGTAAGACGACTGTGCCAACGGATCTCCTTTTCCTTTAGGGATAATGCTAAGAAGACTGGTTTTCCATTCCGAGGGTAGTTGGACCGTTTTCATCACCTCGTTAAAAAGTCTGGTAAAACAAGGCGCAAGGTGAATCGCTTGCTTGAGATGCTCATTTGTGACCAAATCGAGCCCCGGGGCCTTCCCGGACGGTGCTTTCATTATTGAGTCGATAACTTCAGAATTGCTAAAAGGCCGCGACAGGGCTTGACGGGCGTCGGTGACGCGCTCGTCCCACACAGACATTATCACAGGAGCGCAACTCGGAACGGTAATGGCACTGGCAAACATTTGCCGGAAATGAGCATTTAGTATATCATGTGAGATTGGACACGCAGTAACGCGCCTGTCTGTCTGCAGCCACTTATGAGGTCGTTGTTGCGCTTCTAGGAGCAGCTTGTACTGTTTTCGTTCTTCATATTCTTTTATGGCGTTTTTTACAACTCTTTTATAGTCACGACTTAATCTAGTATAAAAATAAGTCATCTCCGGGCGGATTTTTGCTAAAATGTACGCTTGAATCATATAATGTTTGCATGAAGCGCACTCCTGATTGTACCATGGAGCGTGCTTTCTGTTTGTTCGCTTGCTTTTCATTTGTTGCTTTAGCCGAGCGCTACCAGTAATGGCACTTCGAATGCTGGTGGCATAGGATTCCACGTTGATCACGGTTGGCACTGGGAAAATGTTTCGCAAGGTAACCGTCAAAAGGCTGAGATTCAGATTGCGACTTAGACAAGGCCGCTTGTGATCTGTAGATTGAGGTTCAATTGATATTTCCATTGCAACGGGTAGGTGCCACCTTGCACCGAACGCCAGAGTCTTCTCCTGCACCCCCCTGTACTTGACATTACATGGGTTAGCATTTGTGGCGAAAATGTCAATCGTAGATTGTCCGTGAGGCGCGACGAATGTCGAATCTTCAGCTGTAGATATAACCCACATACTGCGAGATGCCAAGGCGTTGAGTAGTGATACCGTTCTTATACATCTTGGTTTGTCAAGCCGACAGTTGAGATCACCGCATACTACAGTCACTTTGTGTAAGTCCACCATGTCAAGGCATAGTACTAATTTCTCCAGCAGTGTTGAAATCGCTTCTGAAGGACTTGAATATATTGCAATGACGTTAATGGCGGTTCCTGTTAGAACTACGCAGTTATTCTCTTTGTAGCATGTTTTTGCGCCAGCGAGCTTGCTGTTAAACAACACTGCAACTCCCCCACTTGTTCTGCCCGGTCTCTCTGTTTGTACACCCAGGCATTCCGCTATACACCAACTTGGAACGACTGTAGGTTTGGTGGCCCATGTCTCAGTAAGGACCAACACGTCATACTGCTCAGCTAAAGGAAGAAGTGGGTAACTTGATTTAATGCCTTCACAGTTCCATTGAAATAATTTAAGTAGCGATCTCTTGTCTTGAGTATGTTGCGGTTGTTTTTGTACTGGTGCGTTTGTTACTGCTAAGCAAGCCGGTCACGAGCCTCCAGGAGGCCTGTCGCGCTTGCTCGTCTTTACACCTTGGTTACATGATAGCGTGCAAAGTTCATCGCGCAAGGAGGCTTCAATAGAGTGTTGCAAGGTATTTTCAAGGGAAGTAGCTCCAGTGGTTTTGCTCAAGTCACCACCCATCTCTCCTGCGGTTGCCCTACAGAGCAGAGAGGGAAACAACTTTTCAAATACACTGGTTACCGCTGTTTGAACCGCTTTGATGATACAGGGGACAACTTTGTCTAGTAAGCCTTGTACAAGATCTGCAGCTATGTCCATTGAAGGCAACGCTTTTTTGCTTATTTCCACAGGTTTCGACTTTGACTGTCCAACTTCTCGAGTGTTCACTGCGTCGTTGTTCACCTTCGTACCATTCTTTACCACAGATGACCAGCTGCGCTTCGAAAAGTTATCAGACGGTTGAACGTATTCTACGGGGGCGCAAAGTGGTAGAGTTGGAGCCTCAGGTTGCCTCTGAATAACATTCCGAAAGCCCCGCTTCAGCATTTCTATACGGCTCAATCGTACGGGGCACGAACCCCACGTGGCTTCATGCTTGCCGCTGCATAGGCAACATTTGGCCTGAGCCTTGCAATCTCTCCTAAGATGTTCTAGCGAGCCACATCTTCTACATTTTGGCTTCGGAACCTTGCAATCTGCGGCAAAGTGATCCATGCTGTAGCATCTAAAACACTGCATTGGATCGCAGTATAGCACAACCCCATGCTTCTTTAGGCCCAAGCGTATTTCCGATGGAAAGTTATTGCCAGTAAATGTTAAGATTACGTGTTCAGTTGCTGATACAACGTTGGTTATCGGATTCTTGGTTTTAACTCGAGCTACCTCGGTTACTCCTAATGATCTTAGTGCAGATAGGCTTCTGAGATTGACGGGTGCACACCGGATATTTTGCCTTTGACAGAAGAGCGCCCTCCACTTATTCTGGCAGATACTTTAACACCCGCTAGCTCTTGCAGTGACAGCAAGGTCCCCCTATCCTCTTCAGCATCAACAACAATTACAAGCTCTCCAGTTTTCGTAAAGCGGGGTTCTTCGATTTTCCCCTTGACATGGCCCACAATATAGTCACAGACCTTGTTGAAATTATTCTGTAGCTCTTCGCCGCCGGCAGAAAATATCACTGCCTCTTGCCTGGTCACAACCACCTTTGGGGCCTGCGATCTTTTATGGCGGTGCACGGTAATAAACCCTGTATCATCAGGTTCACCCTCCTTATCACATTGTACTTCTTTTTCTGCTTCGCTTTGTACGTCTGCGCTTGAATCGGGGGAATCTTCATGCGATACACGGCAATCTTTCACTCGCACATCCTCGATGGGGCTCGATGCAGCGCGCTTTTCTCGTCCTCCAGCAACGCGAGTTGCGCGTCGGTCGTCGTTCTTTTTAAAACGTCTGAATCTTGACATACAACTTCTGGTGGTTTTTGCCTGGTTTAAACAAAACGGACACATGATAGTCACAATGCACGCCCTCTGGGCACGTTGGCTTAGCGAATCCTTCGTGGTATGTGTAACATATACATATTGTATTATACAGAAAATAAATGAGTAGTAACATAATGCTCATAGAGTACACTAGTGCAATAGGCAACGCTTGGCAAATTTCATCTACCATCATAAAATGTGATAACCTCAGCGATCTATAACTCTGGTGAGACGGCTTTACAGCCAGTAGACGTATTACACACCTGTGCGAGCATAACAGCAATAAGAGGCGTTACTATCTGTAGTACGTTTAAAGGGCGTTTTCCAAGAAGCATTCTTTAGGGAAATCTTCTTTGTCAATAAGTTCTTGATTACCGTCTGGGAGTCAATATATTGCAGGACAAAAGACAATGCCAAAGGGTGTTGTTCTAGGAAAATCTAATTCTCCGCTAGGCGATCCAGTCCGATTGCGATCGAGAAGTGGCCTACACGCCTACAATCGCAAAAGATTGGTTTCAAGTGCACTTCCCCCTGCTTGTTATCAACTTATTGCTTGTGGTCCGTTCCTTCGAGGCATTGTCACACGCTTTTCTGAGTAGTTCAAATACCCCATTCATAAAGAGACAAGCATTGCCTCATATATGTGCAAGCAAATAAGTAGAAATTGACCATATACTTTAATTAAAAAAGGGGTTCTGCAAAGCAGCCATAGTCATCTCATTATCGGATGCGGCGCGCATTCAAAACAAGCAATTGATTCACACTCTTCAATCTCGTTGTTTCGGTATGGAAAACAGAATCTTTGCTCTAAGAGTATTACGCTTTCCAATAAAGTAGTCAGACATTTTTCAAGTCATATAATTTATGTTTAAAATCTAAAACCGACTCTTTGTTAAATCCTAGGGAAGTTTGTTAAATCTCCAAACGTGAGCACAATAGTATACCGCGTTATCATATTTCTATTTTAAAATGGCACATTTACGAAGAGGTATTACCATTTTACTGTTGACACACTAGGCAGATTTGTGGTCGATAGCTTTTTGAATCTACAGCCTGTTATTTTATTGTGAATCTCTCTATATATAAGTATATATATATATATATATATATATATTTCTTAAGATTCCAAGCACACATTTGATAGGTAGAACGTAGAGTGGCCACCCAGCTAGACATAAATGGCATCCGTTTAAAATGCGGGAGCCAATTCATTACCTAGTGAAATTCCGTGATGAAGCCGATAAAATGCACCAGAGCAATCGCGAAGTAGATGATTTGAAGGTGTACTATTTCGGTTACATGTCAGGGCCCAATCATCAACAACAACTTCGATTAGCTGTGCAGCAGCGTTTCGAACGCCCATGAATCCATATCGCTGCGGATCAATTCGACATGACAGACGCAACAAGAAGGGAATCTCACCATTTTTGAAGCTACGTGTAAAGCACACGTGCATGCGGTTTGGCCACTACGTCCGGGATTTCGGAAGATGATGTCGGTTAGCATCTTTCCAATAGTTGCCTTTTGCGACGAGACATTACCACACGCTTTTCTAATTAGTGTGAATAGAACCACCAATCAATATATTGGCTCCTGGTACGCTACTGGTTTACAATTGTGGCAGACTGCCGCGGTACGGCTACTCCAGGCTGAAACTCAATCGTTTGCTGACATAACGGAAGAACTCCGATGCATTGCAGATGTTCAGACACGATTCATCAAAGTGCCTTCTTCCACTTCCTCGCTTCCTCTTCCTGAGAGAAACACAAAAAAGTTCGTTGCCAGGGCTGTGTGTGTCTCTGAAGATAGATAATTATTCATAATAATGATGATAATATGTTTAATCTCTCCTGTATAATTTATAGGCAACAAAATATGACTTTTTAAGGGGCTTGAACGGCGCTACTAGATTATTCTAGACTAACAAATGACCGTACTGTTACTCGACATTGTTACATGTAGAAAACAAGCGCCGTCAGTTAATTGGCGCTACGTCGGCTCCAGTCGCCTTAATTGGTGAAAAATAATGCCTTTGTATAGTCATAGCCCGTCATCGGGACGCTGCACAGTTGCTCTGCGGCTATCCTAGAATGCGAATGACTACGTGATATAATTTAGCAGGAGAGGCTTGAACGCTAACGCTTGTAACGTAGTATTCTACGTCCGGTCAAAGTAAGGCCATCGCAGTACCGATACGTGGCCGAGCTGACTGCGTACAAGCTGGAATATTTCGTTAACCATAAACAAGAACTAAAAAGATCTATTGCTCTATCTAAACGTGCCGTGCGTCCTGACCCAGACATTATGACAATAAAGGATCAGTATGGTAGCATGGCTGCTGATATTTAGCAGTCAGGTAATCATATAATGCCAATCAGCCATGCCCGAAAAAAATTTAATCAAGAACAAAGATAAAAACAAGAATAAACAATAGACATCGAACCGGCGATACCTCGGTAGATGACAACCATGACCAGCGCACCGGCCCTTTGGACTACGCCGTCACTCGTGCACATGCTACTGACCATTACATTTTAGCAGAAACTCTCGATTTACGTACTGATGAATCTAGAAAGCATAAATAATTTTTGTTTGCCATTTTCCTACTTCTTTGGTTTGATATCAATGTCCGGGCTAATGAATGACAAGTCTTCTCGTCTACGATCAAGTAAGAGAGGGGATGTATCTGTCGCTGCTTGTACATGCCTGCAGCCAAAGTGCCTTCAATTTAGTTTTTCTCTTTTCAGTTCAAACTGTCACCATTACTACCACTGTTGAGTAACAGTTGCAGAATTTTGCACTTCGCTCGTGACGCCACGTCTTTATAAGACATTTGCATCTTGTAAGCCACTGTTGTTTATTTCCAATCCTTCATTCTGACTACGAACGCGCGGATTCTCATCCCCGTCGAGGGTCATTATCTTCAAAATGTAATAGTTTTCGTTCATTTTTACAGAGGATGACTGCACGTTAAATGAGGTATATATATATATATATATATATATGTTATCCCAGATAATGCTGATTTTTTTTATAAAAGCTGATTTTGACGTATGACTCGACGTGCAACGAAATTTCTGAAGTTGGTAGCTCTCAAGAAGTACACCTGTCATGTTCTCGCGTGGGGCTGAACTTCCCAAAGGAATTCGCTTGCTCACCTCAGTCAGAGTATTTAAACGTGCCGTAAAAAAGGGTAACACGCAGAAAATCTAGTCCGAACAAGGGACCTGTAAATAGGTCGAAGAACGCATTTCATGTGTGTGAACGTGAGAAGTTCTAGCGACTTCAAAAGGCCGCACGCGTGTGAGCTTACCCAGCCTTCGCAAAAAGATAGCAAGTCTCGATTAGGAAAGTTTGCTGCATCCATCGTACAAACTAGACATTGCACCATCGGAGTATCATATTTGTAGATGTCTGCAAAACTATCTATAGGGAAAGAGGTTCACTTGGCCGGAAGCTGTAAAGTTCCAACTTTCTTATGTCCAAAACTATATTTATCGATACAGGATCTATTATAACAGTATGTACTTATTTTATGCCTTAGTCAAACTCGGCAAGAAAAACATTTTTCGAATGAAAGGACGGGGTGGAAAGGTCTTGTTTAGGAGTGAGGATGACACTTATAAAAATAGCTATTCTGCTCTTTCTCCTACATGGTTATGCAAATTCTACATTTGCGAGAGAATTAGTCAAGATATGAAAAACATATCATATCGGCGTGCTCGGCAGAAAATTCTGCACAATTCGAGTGGGTCTTGCGTTGCAGCTTTCATGTGCGGAACTGTAAAATTTTGCTATAATGTACGCCCAAGCGACTATTCTTGAAGAATAGCAAATTTATTGCCCGCTATTTTCATACTAAAGTGATGGTGCTGCGTTACGTAGTTGCCAAGTAACTAAGCTTTCTCGACAGGTGTCATTATATAATGCAGAATTTTCGACCGAACACGCCGATATGATCGGTTCCTTCACGCGTTGACACGTTGTTGGTTCCCACTACTCCTTAACAAGACGTTTCCGCCTCGTCCTTCCATTGGGAAAAATTATTTTCGCGCCGAGTTTCACCAAACCCTAAAACATATATGTATATATATATGTATAAATATATAGTTGATAGGCAGTTTCAGCAGTAATGAGTAACGCTCATTCACGTGCTTACGTTCAGTGGTCGACACTCAATGGATTAAAGTTAGTCAGTAGGTACCAGGTGGTTGGCAAAATAAAGCGAGACGATCACGACCCGTGACGATACTAGTGGTATTCGGCATGAGAGGCATGGAGACATGCCATAGCATGCTAACCTAAGCGGTAGCACCAGCAACAGCGGATCTGAAAATAAACGTCATTGAATAGAGAGAATAGATGATGTAAGTTACGTAGTCATTGAGCATCATATTCTCAGCTCGGTGCGGTACAGCACCCTGCGCTGCCCGGCGTTAGCCTTATTATGTCACATATGCCTAATGTGTGCGTTATACTTGTTCTACGTCACGGATTATGAATTTGTGTACTGCCTAGGTTAGTTAGTTGAAATGCAAAATTCGATGCCTGAATGAATATCGATAAAGCTAGATTTCGCGTACGACATTCACCGAGAACTCGTCTCAGAAGAAGACACGCTAAAAGCCCTCAAGCACGAAAGAAGCCACTGACATATTTATAAGGAAATAACGCGCGCTCGTTTTCTCTTGTCCATATTGTTAGTGTTCGTTGGCTGTCGGCTGATCTTAGCCTCTGCAAGTATAACCCAATTGTACTAAGTTACGCCAGAGCTCTCGCTGAATCCTGAAAACGCGCACAACGAATATTGGACAGTCCATTCTAGCTAGATACACAAGGCAGTCGACAACGTTATCAAGACGCCTCCTCATGAGGCTGCGGTTCTCTACGATAGTTCCCGAGCCACAGCTGTGGTGTTACGAGGTCGCTAGCTTCACAACGGCTGAGAGGCGTGGTCGTTGACGTACGTCATCCGTGCCTCGAGAAAAACAAAGCCTGGAACATCTCTGTCTCTTGCTCGTTTCCTTCGCTTCGCTTTCCGCACTCTCTCTGAGACCACCGGCCCATCTTACTAGCTCAACTTTGATGCGGCGTTTGACGTCGCTAATATTCAAATTGTCTTGCAGGCGGCCGTTGGGGTATTCTTGGTTGGGTCATCGTCTGGTAGTGCAAACTAGTAGCCCGCATCAGCAGGGATTACGCTATCAAGGCCATTCCAGCAGGGAATTTTGATGAAAACAAACGAAATTCCCCTCATTATGTGCGCAGAGGTAGTAAATAGTCGTAATAAATGTAGTACTGTGCCGGTATTACTGTTATCGGCGACGTTCTACAGACTCGTACAAACACATCCCACCTGTCATCGCTTATTGTGCCTAGTGATCAGACGAAATGCATTAGTATGGTCACAATTATTTATTTATCATGATCTTTGTACGGTTCTTTAGTTCAGGGCCGAGCAGGTTCCAGCTGAAATACCCACGTTCTTCTCCTAGGGTTCCAAAAGTTTATTAATGCGGTTCAAGTGTGCACGCTAGCTATCTTCTCTCAAAACTAGGGCTGTTATTCACCGGTCTTCCGTATATAACCGCCGTTGCATTCAGATAGAACGTGTACAATTTTCTCTAGAATAAACCGTATCCGTTCTTGCGACATTTTTTTTATACTTTTGAAATTGAACCGACACCATCAAGGTATTCCGGCTTGTTTTGCTCAGAAGGACCATTAATAAGCTACACACGGGCCAATTTCGCCAACCTGTGGCGGCGTTTATTGTTTGAGTTTGATTCAAATAATTGAACCAAAAATGAATCCGCATAACGTTCAATATTGAAAGCCAAATCTTATGTTTTAAAATGGTGAAAATATTACGAACTGCTTATGCGAAGTTCGTTCCAAAAACGTGTCATTTCCAGCAAATGAGCCCCCGCCACGAAATGTCAGAATTGAACCCGAAAGGCGCAAGCAGAAGACCCTGCATTGCTTCAGAGTGTTTACAAAAGACGAATCATAAGTATATAGTTACGACGAGTTCCTATTTCGCACGACCGGGCTTCTTGCGACTTTTTCTTGTTCCCACAATTAGATTAATTGAGCTACACAAGAAATACATTGTTGCAATTTTGCCCATTATGCGTTATGTCGGTATCTAACCTATGACTCATGAGCCTAAGGTTGCAGGGTTGCAAGGATCTCCATTATACAGTTCCGCTGACTTTTCCGGCGGAACTTTGTTGCTGTATCTCATCTCTTGATGCTCTACTGTAATGATTTCCACGGTAGAGGTTTCTATGCGGAAACAAAACTTAGAAAGCTATGGAAATACATCAACAAATATTTGCAGCTGCAATGTAATATACTGCAGGGGTGTGCCAAGTACAAGCGCATGCAGTGGGATGCGCAACACTAGAGCATAACTCGTTAAAGGTAAAAACAGATATATAATATATATTCTAATCTGATTGGCATGTAAGCACTTCTATCCTTCATTTGTATTTTGCTGGGATATATATATATATATATATATATATATATAACAGTAAGCACATAAGTTATGCGGCTAGGGTTTGATTGCCTAACCGCACAGGTGGTGTATGCTATCGTGGGGTTCTTAGAGGCACAGCTTCTTAACGGAGACTCGAGTTTGCTTGAGAATAACAGTCGGAGGCGGAATCGTGATCGCTGGCTCGCCGATTTCGCATTGGTTGGTTGGATAGATGGATGAACAGATGGCAGGTGTGGGGAGGGAGGCGATGAAGTAGGGGGAAGAGCGGGGCAAAGCCGAGCTAAAGCTTCTGCGTCGCTGCATGGAACAGTTTACGTCAGCCGCTGGTCGGATGCTCTAAATGATGCCAGTGTCGTAACCGGCAGACTGGTGGTAGGCGGAGACTCTAGGCAAACTACGAGGTTACGAGGATATACTGATGATGATGGCGATGATGATGATGATGATCCTAGATAGGAGCGGTGCCAATGTTGGTTACGGCTTGCCGCGTCAGATCTGGCCGCCGTCATGTTGTGTGTCCTAATGGCATGATCGGCATGCAACGAACGATGCTTGGTCAGAAACCTTACACCCCCGATGTGTAGATAATTACGACAGCATAGAAAGAATCAGCAGCGCAGCAACAGATGCGCTAGCCACAATAGCAATTTCGTGACAACAGCAGAACCGATAGCGGACCATGACAACAACCAGTACAACAGACCATATTCGCAGTAAGCATACTCTGGCTCCCTTCGCATTTAACTAAGCCACACCCACACCCTAGGTGTAACCTCGTCTTCGATAACCTCCTCCTGCTGCTGCTTTTCCTCGTTTTACGCGTCTTCTTTCGCTAAAAACAACTAAAGGTTCGAATTTTTTCGGTTCGAAGTTTGATTACAAACTAACGTTAGAATATGCTGATGGTAAATGCCATTTTTTCAGTTGGTGGTTACTTAATCCCACTCGAGCTAAAGATATTTTCACGCGGCTCAAACTTTACCAATTTGCTAAATTTTCAAAAATTTGAAATGTATTTGCTTCAGCCAACCCCAAGGACAGGCTTCTACAGCAACTTTAGTTGTTTTCCCTATAATACTTTTTGTATGACATCATGCAAGTATGTCTGTAATGTATATATATATATATATATATATACATACACTTAAGCCTGTAACTAGTGGTTTGAGTAATCGCTGTATGATAGGTAGCAGCAGTAGCTTTATATAGAATTTACGATGCTTTTGCAATGCAAGCAGTACACTCGCAGTACCCTAATTTGCTACTCCGTAGAACTAACAATTGAAACCGATAGCGAACGACCGCTTGATCTTGCCGCAAAATAATACGACAAATAATAGACGATAAATATTGTCAACTCAGTCTCACGCCTTTCTGGGCAACTGCTTGTGCTAGGTGTGACCCTTATCTTTTTTCTAAGTTTCTTTTAGCCCCCCTCCCACGCCTTTGACGGCTGATTGTCTCGCTGGCTGGTTACCCAGTCACGTTTGAAGATCAAACCCCTTGTAGTAGTGTCCTAGCGCGAGCCTGACAGTCCCTTTCTTTTTTCAAATTTTAATTTAGCCGAGTAACGTACCTAATCTATTGGAATGTTTGTTTCGCTAAATGTCGATGCCTCTCTGCCCTACCTGGTTAGCATTTGACTGGTTTACGGCGCTTTGCTTTCTCTCTTGGCCTGTCAGCACTTAGCTCTCTCCGAGGGGCTCGTCCCTGAAAAGACTCAATTGCCTCAAAACGCTCCTTTCTTATTTCTCATCTTGCCTTCGACCCCCCTTGCTGTGACATACGCCAGTTAGCACTGGTAAAGCCTGACCCCTGCGTGCCACTAATCACATATTGACATATTCGTCCCTCCTCCGGTGGCACCCTGCCGGGTCTCTCGCCACGCAGATCCGTGGCGACATTCTTCCTTTACCTAACGACAGACACATTTTGCCTTGTCGTTCCCTTTTTCTCCCGCTTTCTCTTATTCTCGTTTAATCGTCCTGGTCAGTATAAATAAATGGTTCACACATCGAGACTACGCCTTCAACTCAACGTTCATGGCAAATTTCACCATTGCACACGGCGCTGGCGCGTGCCACCTCGCACCGTATGTGGTTGTGCGGGTCGGTCAATTGCGCGTGCAAGACAAAAGATGGACGAGACCCGAGCAGGGCAGTCACGATTAAGCACTCAGAACTAATAATGACTCGTCGTTGTTGTTGTCTCATCAACGCCGTCGTTGTAACTGCTGGTGCGGGGCTCCCTTTCGGGACAGCGACAGGACACGGGACACGTGGCTGGTGTTGACATGCGACAACGGCGCCGCTGTTGTTCCCCTGCACCCCTCGGCAATCTCAAAGGAACGCACGCGCGCCTAATGGCCGAATGGTGAACACGAAATTCTTTCATGAGGTATTCGGCTATTACTGATCAAGGCTGGTGGTACGTGAGTTGATTAACGCCTCTACTCTAACCAGCTCCAGTAGAACACTAATAACTGCTGATATGCAATTACTGCTGCTACTGCCACTGCAGCTACTGCGCCGACTATAGTAGTAGTAGTTGGTTGTAGTAGGTAGCAGTGCGTCTTTCGCACCCACAGGATGTGGACATCTCTAAACGCAGCGATTCACATAGGCCAAATTAAAGGCAAAATATCCGTTGGCTTGTTGAGTTGCAGATCGGGCGGTTGGTCCACCAATAAAGTGTTTGTAAAACTAACAGTCAACCAGAGAGTTATGTGTGCAACCGTGTTATGTATGTAAGAGGAAGAGGGAGAGAAAAAGACGGTCATGGGAGCAAAGGGAAAAGGAAAAATAGTCAGTCTCGCTGTCGCTGATCAATGATTTTTGCTAAACTTGTTGTAATTTTAAAATATGATGGCGTCCTGTAGTCACCGTTGAGCAACAATGATCTATAAGTAGTATAGTTTTTCGATGTGTGCTCGCTGTGCGGAGTGCGAGGCATGCTTGCCAGGCGTATACTGTCGGTGAAGACACTTCAGGATGCATTCGGGCCTTTCGCACGAAAAAAACACCGTCTTCGGCAGCCCCTTCCGGATATCTCTAGGCTGCTGGCTAACTTGTCTGCTCAGGCGACTTCACGGGGTGTGCCAATGCGTGCGCCTGAGGGCGATTTAAGGGGTCTTGGCTATGCTGAAGTCTCGGCAAATGAATAAAAAGGTCACAAACTTTGCCGTGGAGGCCCTGTACGGAGAGACCTGAGAGAGACCGGTCACACCTGAAACGCATGTTCCTAGTATGGGTAGATAACTCCCCTGTTCGAGAGGCAGTTAGACGGTTTAATCCGCTCGGCTCATAATGGCACTGCAAGAAGCCATCTAAGAGCAGTGTCAGCGACGGGGACAAGAGCCTGCCTATATGTCCTTCCAAGCGCCCTCTAGATACATTCGTAGACGATGTTGCTGTGAGGGTTGGTGTCGGCCTTTGACTGAGCACAACGTTGGTAGATCCCCATTAGTATTGATGCGGAGAACCGGTGGACACTATTGTACATCATCCGTTATCATGCATCCATAACGGTGGCCGTGCTGCAAGGCATGCTGATATCAATAACGCTGTTAGCACAGTTCTTCGGTCAGTTAGATTCCCCGCAGTGCTTGAGTTATAAAGGTTGCCCCGAGCAGACGGAAAAAAGCCTGATGTTATGACGATGATACCCTTTAAATCAGGCAAGCTCCCAGTATGGGACGTAACTGCATCAGACTCACTCATACGCTGTAAGGTCGGACGCAGTGCATTTTAAAGAAGGTACGTTGTAAAGGAAGCTCAGGAGGGTAAACGCTGTAAGTAGTTAAATGCTGGGCACGCGTGCAACTTCACACCACTTGCCTGAAGGCTCCATGACAGAAAAATAGCTTTATTTTAATCCAACGAGGCAACGCAGCAGTAATGGTAGTGTCGTCGGCAAGAAGGGGTCGCTCTTGGACTAACTCTGACCGGCGACAGAGGTACAAGTCATTTACAAACAGTGTCTTCACGTCGTAACGAACAACGCAGTTAAAGAAACTTAACCTGTGCTGCTATATGTATCTGCTAAAAAGTGCATATATATATATATATATATATATATATATATACGTTTCTATAAATGTATACCTATATGCTTGCATATTATGGAAAAATAAGAGAAAACTGTCCCCGAAGTTAGGAGAACCCTAACAAAATCACCAATCAATTCGCTGCCAACTTTCTCGCCTTCGACCGGCAGCCTAAGTTGGACGTTGCGAGGCGGTGGCGGCAAATATTCAATAGACTCCGTAGGGACATAGCTCGGAACACAGGTAGGTTAGTGTCTACGAAACAGGTAGAGGGGCGCCATGGCCACACGGAAAGGCGATGTTCTACGAGCGGCGAACGTCCCTGCGGGGCAAGCGCTGCCGGGCTGCGAGCGACAGGAAACGAAGCTATAAGGTTAGCATGGAGGGAACGAATGGGAGCGAGAGCAAAAGGGAACAACACTGTGGACCCGTGACAATTTGGGCCCGTACAAGTGAATGAATGCACCGAACAACTAAGCAGTGCATTCGACGGGCGTCAAGTTTAAATTCGAATTAAGACTAATAAGCGTTTGCAGCGGAAGGAGACCGGGATGGAGAAGAGGAGGAGGAAGAGGAACGCGGCAGCAAAGACGACGACCTCGACCAAAGCAAACCGAAGGCGACCGCCTGAAGAGAGATACTGACTAACAACACTGAGAGCTGCTAAATTAATTGAATTTAGACACCAACGGCTGCTGCCAGCCGAAGAATCGACCTGCCATTGCTTGCAAACATTTCTGCCTCTCTCCTCGTTAGCTCTCACTTACTTGCCGCCTGCCTGGTGCTGAAAGGGAGAAACGACGAGTTGCCTGGATCATCCCCATCAATGCATCTAGAACCGCTTGGGCGACACAACAACTCAGGGCTCAGATTTGGTTGCAAACTACCGCGACGAAAACCGCTTTCAATTTCAATCAAGCCATTTGTGTGCGCTCATACACCGCATACGCAAGCTCTCCTAGTTGCCCTCCCAATCAGCTCGCTTCATTCGCGTTTCGCTCAATTTGCATGTGGTGTTCTTAACGTTATCGTTGTCGTCATTGTCGTCGTCGCCGTCGTCGTCGTCGTCGTCGTCGTCGTGTTGTTGTTGTTGTTGTTGTTGTTGTTGTTGTTGTTGTTGTTGTTGTTGTTGTTGTTGTTGTTGTTGTTGTTGTTGTTGTTGTTGTTATTGTTGTTGTTGTTGTTGTTGTTGTTGTTGTTGTTGTCGTCGTTGTCGTTGTTGTTGTTGTCGCCACTGTGGCTACTGCTGTTGCCACCTTTAGTAGCCTGGTAATGTTATATAGATTCGGCCTACAATTCGTACGATTAGCGCCCTTCCCGTTCAGTTCCAAGTCGGACAGTTGTCCCATTGAAGTTGTTGTATGCTGTGGTTATTGTTGTCGCCGTTTCTCGTTATGCTTACAGCAAGCAACAGCGTTAATTTGTTGCTGTTGTTGTTGTTGTTGCGGTCGTCTGTGTGTTGTTATTGTTGTCCGTGTCCAGTCGCTTTACCGTTATTGTTGATGTTGTTTTTGTCAATTCTGATTGCTGTTGTTATCGACATGTTTGTGATTGTTCCTATTATTGTTGATGCACAGAAAGTAATTCACGCAATAACATGTATCGAACACTATGCGAGTGTAGCTCATAAACATGCGCTACAAATTTCCGAGCTAACAAAATTTAAGCAAACTCGACACTCTGCTGTGAGCTTGGGTTACTTAATGGCAGTAGGTGGAGTAACAACAACAACAACAATAGCAACAACAAGAAAACCGGCTTGTGAGTTCTATGTGTGGGGCGCTAATAGCAGAACGTACATAAATAAAAATATACACATATACAGTATATACACCTTGTTTAGTAGATCACTGCGGAACCACTTAGAATACGATTAATTCTGTCGGTAACAAACAATACTAATAAGCCAAGGTAGACATCAGCAACATCATTAGACAACGAATGATTATGGTGAGGAAAAGTTGTTTGTTGTTGTTGCACTTGCTGTTGTTGTTGTTGCACTTGAGGTTGTTGTTGTTGTTCGAATCATAGTAGTAGTAGTAATCGAATTCCCTGTTGTGTCAGGGCACCCTGCGAAAGCTTCCCTGCAAATCTTAGGCCTCACCCAATTCCAACATTGAAAAACATAGAGTTACTTTCTATGAGCAGGCCATTGCAAGTAGTGGCAAAAGATACGACAAGTCCTTATAGTAGAGCAGCAGCGGTGAGCTCACGTGAAAGAAATTTAAGTTGTTAAAACAACAAACAACTTACGGTCGTCGTCGAGAACCAGTTGTAGGCGGACACTAAGACGTGCGCCCACTAATGAAATTACATGAATTACTAATGAAATTACAACCAACCTAACTTTTCGACAACACCACAGACAGCCATCTAGCTCATTAGATTCTCCGCTTCCATGCAGCCTCCGTGCGCTGATTTGTAGAGAAAGTGCGACATTTTAAACTTTCCTACCTTGATTTAGACGGGGTCTCGTCTTCCCCTTTAGAGGAAGGAATTTTCTTTGCTCGTACTCAGTTATCTGCCCTTTGGGCTAACGGAGGTACGATTTCTAGCAATCATCCCTATTACTTAGATGCATAATTCCCAGCAAGCTTTTCAGAATTTTGAGCCAATAAGAAAAACAACTATGTAGTTTAACCTTAGTAAAGCCATCTCTTTGATTTCGAAGTGAATTTAATGTTATTCGTCATTATTTCTAATTACGGAACAAAATAATTATACAGTGTGTTTTTGGATAAATTGACCTCATTTGAGGGGTTGGTTGAACTCGTTATAAACTTTTTTTTACATATACATTGCATTTATGCATTAGGAGACATTTGTTTTTATAAAACCAAGGGAACCCAAGTGATCTGGCCGTACTCAGCCTAGCGAAACTTGCTGATCTCGATAGACCCTTTAAAGAAGGCTGCATTTCTTAAACAAAGGTGTCGCAATAGGACTGTCTGTCTGGCAATTGGAACACCTTTTTTACCGAAAAGTGGCAGCGAAGTTACAATCTGCCTTGCACTGAGTCGCTTCAACAGCACATTCATAAATTGAAGACGAAAATGGACGATTTCAATCAAATATATTCTATGACGCCAACCCTCACCTCG
The DNA here is from genome assembly GCA_003439945.1 of Dermanyssus gallinae. NCBI lineage: Eukaryota > Metazoa > Arthropoda > Arachnida > Mesostigmata > Dermanyssidae > Dermanyssus > Dermanyssus gallinae. Next base: position 782,622 of record QVRM01004238.1, read on the forward strand.
AACACGTAGAAGAGTAAATATATATGAGAACTCGTCATCTTAATTTACAATTTGCTGTACATGAGTGTCGGCACAACATTTGGGCACGACTTCGCTACCATAAAGATGTTCAATCATGTACTTGTCAATGTTACGCTCAGCAGTGCACAACAAATAATTTTCTTGATTGCTTTCTGTAATCGATCTAATATAACGAAACACAATATTTGCTATTGGACCAATAAGAAAAACTATATTACCTATTATTTATCGTTACTATCTGCATACGTTTTGCAAACCAAATTTTCGCAGACTTTTATTCTCAACAGGTATATTCGTCGAGAATGGTGGAGCAGGGTAGGAGACAACGCCTTCAACAACGTATATTCGCTGTTCCCTATGTTGGCGTGCTTCGTAAGTTATTCAGATTTAATGTTCGGGCCGTGATATATGCGGGTAAATATTTAATGTTGCCGCATACCAGACTGTATTTTCCTAGCGGATTTAAGGATGGTCTAAAATTAAAAACAACCTTCTTAAAAATGTTTCAATGATATATTGACCGTTTTGTTCGATAACCTTCGCCCATCGCCTCGGTAGATCCATGATTCCTTTCTCCCAGAACGTCTTGTCCTTCTCGTCGAAATACTGAGTGAGGTGATTTTTTATAGCCTCCAAAGATTCAAATGTTGTGCCATTAAGGGAGTTCTGAAGAGACCTGAACAAGTGATAATCAGATCGTGCGAGGTCGGGACTATAAGATGGGTGCGGCAGCACATCCCAGTCAAACTCCGCCAATTTTTGCCGGGTGGCCAAACTTTTGTGCGGTGTCGCCTTATCATGTTGAAAAGTGACGCCCCACCTGTTTGACAATTCCGGGCGCTTCGTTGCTACTGCAGCCTTCAAATATTTGAGTTGTCTGCAGTAGACGACGGAGTTGATCGTCTGACCCATTGGCAGCTCAAAATACACGACGCCCTTACAGTCCCACCAGCAGCACAGCATAACCTTCTTCTGATGAATTTCGGGTTTAGGGATAGCTGCGGCCTGAGAACCTCAGGGGACCCAACTTCTTTTCTGTGTTACGTTTCTGTAGAGTATCCATTTTTCATCGCCGGTTATCAATCTCCTCAGAAATGGCTCATTCGAGTTCTTCCGGAGGAGTGCGTGACAGGTATCAACTCGCCTTTCAAGCTGCCTATCATTGAGGTCGTGTGGTAGCCAGATACTCCGCTTGCACGAGAAACCTGCATCATGGAGGCGATTCCAAACGGTTCCGTGGGAGACTCCCGTTACATCTTCAATTTCTTTTATGGTCAAACCTGAGTTCGAAGTAACCAGGCTTATGACTTCGTCGGTCTCCACAACATTGGGTCGTCCTGACCTTGGTTCATCTTCAAGATTGAAGTTTCCAGCTTTGAAACGGACGAATCGCTTTTCGACTGTGGATTTGTGTACTGCGTTTTCGCCGTAGACTGCACATATCCTCCGGGTTGTTTGCGCTGCACTTATGCCTTCACGGTAGGAGAACAACATAATGTGTCGAAAATGCGTATTTTTGTCCTCCATTGCAAACAGCTGCCGATTCCGCAAACGAAACGGTGAAGTTGGAACCGGTATACCGTCGCGCCGCCACGGGTCTGCTACTGAATGTAAACACCCAGCCGCACTATCAGGCGGCCCTGCTGCAAAGCGCGGGAATTTCAAAAATGCGGTCCCAGAAAGCCGACGAACTTTTTGACTTACCTAATATATACAAACTCTTTTATAAGTACGGCCTTCTACATTGCTGTTGCGCGCGACATAAGATTTCAATTGATTGATACAAAGGCTCTTCTTGATTTATTAAGAATGCAAATGGAGCTACAATTGTCTCCCGCGAACGTGTGCACTAGGATATTACTCTATCTCGTTATTGATTGATTGACATATCTATGCTTTCAGCCAAAGTTTAGAAGTTAGCGTGCCAAGTCTCAAATGCATTGAAAAACACGGTAAAATCTACTGATGTGAAACAGCCACCGTTGTCAACACGCATTGTCTATGGCGCTTGGCTCATGAGCGGACAGTAACAGCGCATAAAACAATTTATATCTATAAGGGAAGAAAACTGCTTTCGGTCAAAACTGCTTCTGTCAAAAAACCATGCAAAACGACACAGAACATTAAATGGACAGTTTGCCTTCATATGGTGCTTATGAGCGCTGCTGTTTTTCTACACTTAAGCAGATTGTTACTATGATAGAAATAAACATAAGCAATACACCTACAGTTTTAATATGTCATTTACTATTATATTCAGTATTACTGCTGTGAAACTAATTAGCTAGAACGTTTCGACACTTTGACCCAACATGTGTTGCCCAACATCGCTGAGGGGCTGCAGCGGCTTCTTTTTATTCTTCATTTCCCTCCGGCTGGCTCTCCACATCGGACACCCCTCGAAACGCCTCAGCACACATTGAGCCTCCGATGCTGAACCCGATAAAAATAAGAAGAGCGGGAAGCGATTTTCTTCTGCAAAATGCTCCTCTAACAATGCAAAATCAACGACGGCACATAACGACGGCGGTGTTAGCGGCGGCTTTAGTAGTAGCCGTAGCAGCGAACGTAGTTCTTGTAGTAGCAGTCGTGTAACGGTGATAGGAGCGGCGCGTTAGGGGTGGGCAACCCCCGACGCGTGAAGCTTTCTCAATGCGCAGCAAGCAAAAAGCAGCCCCGTAGTCTGGTCGGGTAAGTAGACGCGCATCCTTCTCGTCGTCGTCGTCTTCGATGTTTTCTATTCTCGCCACACCACCGGAAAGGTCCATCGGAAACCGCGGTCAGATTTGAATAACGCCTTGTCAGCAGCAAGACGGTTGGTTCGCTGGCTGACTGACAGTATGCAAATAATTCCTCGCGTTTCCTGCCCACCCGACCACCCCTCTCCTACTTTCAACCTCAGTCCCCCTGTGCTTGCTGTAACGAAAGTAGGCCGGCTATAGATGCGTTGGCAGTACGTAGATTTTTGTTGAAGTGAAAGCGCGGAGACTTGAAGGCAGGCGGCAACGGGATTGCCACCAGGAAGTACGTGTAGCCAAGAAGAATGAACGCTGGGACAGCGGCGTTCGACAGGGTGGGGGGCGGGGGGGGGGGGGCGCAATAGAAAGCTGAACAGCTCCACCCCTACAACAAATACAGCCATCACTTTGTGCAAACTCTGTTAGGTTGCAGGCGTCCGACCCCCTGAGAACGTGTCCGAATGTGTGTGTGTGTGCGTGTATGTGTGCAGGTGTAGGAAGAAGCAGAAGAAATGTATTTCAACCTCTGAGCAATAGCTACATCAAGACAGGTATAGTTGGAGTCTACGGGGCTAGCGTGTGTTATGTCACACGAAGAAAGGGCATGCTGGAGGGCAAGCGCGGTCGACATGCTTTCTTCTCTTGGGGGAGTTGGCCGCGCACCCGTGGTGCCTGGGGCACTCTCTAGGAGGCGTTATCTTCGACTAAGCGGAACTAGTTTCTTCTTTTGATCATAGCAGCTAAACGTGTATTCACTTATACATTTCCCGTAGTACATCCTGCCGTCGTCGCTGGCGCCGCGATTCTCTGTAAGATAACACAGTCAATGTCGGTTAAACAAAGCAGTTTCGGCCACCCGTCTATTACCATATACTTTCTCTTGTTGTCGTTTTGTTTTTGCGTTGCTTTGCTATCGAAATATCGAAAACTTGTAGTCTTTTTATATGCATATTTTCTTCCATGGTTAAAACTTTTTAGTTATATATATATATATTAATATATATATAATTCTACGGCGTTTGCAGCCCACGGGTTTCCATCACGTGTTATGTAGCACGGAAGAATTCCACGATCCTCAGGAGTGTTGCAGGTGCACGAGGTGCTCTGCCCAGTGCGATAGATACCACGCCGCAGCATGTCCTGCAGTTCAGTCAATAGCTGAGCTTGCAAGATGAGAGAAGACCCAATGACGTGAAGGAAGCACTAGTTGTGTCTGATGTATATGTTTATAATTTTACCCAACCTGGGTGTTAATAAACCATAATAAATATATATATATATATATATATATATATATCCCATTGATTTGCGGCAAACTACTAAGCATTTAAATACACAAAGCAGATTTTGCACTATCAATAATAGCAAAAGAAAGCGTATTTTGCAAGTAGGAAGTCATTTTAATGAATAATATGTAGATGCATATTAAGAGGTATTTACAACTGCGAGCCCACCAGAACAACGTCACAGGCCACACTGGCAACTACTGAAGCAATCTTAACGACAGGAATATTAACCCTGGACTTCGGAATTCCCCTTTGGATGAGCCCCTCCTTAACATTGAGGCACATAAACGATTGGCTTCGCCTCGAGCTACCAGAGTTGGCAAAGTAGTCGGATTCTATTGACTTATGCTATTCGAAATTGTACTTTTCAGCGGACCCCGAAGAGGCAATTTAGGCTATCCAGTTGGTGGCTTGCCGTTAACAATATGCGGTATATATTGGAGTCCGTTGACGCAAACAATTGTTTGCACAATTTTGATCTCGTATGCTCGGTGGCAGTTAGCGCTGCGTAACTGAGATGCCAGTCTACTCTAGTAAATTGAATATTTCGGTACAAATTAAGAGTCTCGATGGTAAAACGGTTTATAAAACCGGTCATCACTGAATCATTATCAGCAAACAGACTGCTTTCGTATCGTCATGACCACTTGCAGGATTACCTTCCATCTAACAAGAATGTTTCTTCTTAACTTTGGCCTATTGTTCCAGCCACTGTTTGCCAGGTAATGGGCAGACGTACGAGTGGTTTAAAAGAGGCTACAGTTTCGGTTCCCTCCAGGGAAATTGAAAATAGTGTAATGCAAGAGTTTGTCCCTCATGTCATGTCCATCAACGGAAACCGCCAATGCTTTTATTTACTAGACAATCCTTGAGGCGTGTGTCCAAGGTAACGGCTGCTGTTCAATTGCATTTAATAAAATACAAGGCTTTGGGCGGCTTTCTCTATGATGTACCTGTCTTGATATAGCAATCGATTGAAATTGGAAATGGTTTCTTTCTTATATTTAAAGTCGATGGTGACAGTACCCGGCCTAACGGTAGTATCCCGCCTATACACTTTGCGTCTAGGCAATCCGAAAGAAAGCGTAATGCACCTATTTTGTTTACTGTATAGATCAACATTTCTATTTGCAATCTTGAAAAATTATCATCTGTACGTGTTGTGTTTCACGAAGCTGGTTGTACTCTCTTTATTACGGTGACTAAGAATAACCCGCAGAACGGTTTTAGCGCTGCCCATAAGACGATGCATGTCCTGAGTGACACTATCAGTAATCTACGCTTATTAATTCATGCCAGGAAGATGCAGGCGGTCTCTTTACAACAGCGGGGATTTAGTTTTGAACGGCTCAACACTTGAGCTATGTAAGAATATTACCTGTCTGGATCTTGTGTTTTATGAACATTTACGCAGATGAGATACGTTAATCTAATCCAGCGCAATTTTACATCTTGCTTTTCACTTCCTTTGCTCAACTCAGAGCTTGTCACCTGAATCACAATCTTCATGATAGTACACAACGCATCGGTTAAGTAATTTATTTTCTTTAAACTTTGTTGACTAAAGCAATGCATGCAGTATTTGGTTTGAATCACTGAGTATGTTCGTGTTCTGCTTACTGAGCATGGTTGTGCTAACATGAAACAGCTTACCTTCTTTAACAAGTATATTTGCTTATAATAGCATCAACAATCGCACCGCTGATTGTGATCCCCTTTAGGCTATTAGATCTCATCCAGCCCCCTATCCCTCTCTTAGTGAGAGATCCTGTTTTTCTTTTGATATTCCATTTTGCTGTTTTCGTGAAAACTTACCGCAACATCATGTTTTTACGAACTGAAATTCTGTTGTGTACCTTATTTCTGCCTGCTCACACGCTGTGTTTTTCAGAAATGTCCTTGCAAACACGTCTTGATTTTTCAGATTGACATGCGCTACTGTGCTTCGCTTTCATCTGTCGTCGTTTCTTTAATAGTGTTGCACTGTAAAAGATGATGATGTCCTCGTTAGAGTCTCCAGGCTGGCTTGGTCGTGCCGACATATTTGTGTGGAGAAAAAAACACTTTACCAGACGGGAAAAAGCCTGGACGTGTATATATATATATATATATATATATACAGGGTCATTCAGAGAGAATTGTACTTCTTTCGAGGTTTGATAGAACTCGGCAAGAAAATAAGTTTTCCCTATGGTGGGAAGACGCGGAAACGTCTTGTTTAGGAGAGAGAGTGAAGTTTATAAGAGTAGTTTTTCTGCCCTTTTTCTCCTACATATTTGTGCGAAATCCACGTTTGCGGGAGAACCAGTCAACGCATGAAGGAACTGATTACACCGGCATGTTCGGAGGAAAATTCTGCATGGAAGACACTTCACTAGCTTGCGTAGCAGAAAGCGAATACCCAGATTAAGGAAAGTCATGAAAAGTCGATATTTTACGTTAACGCCTTTTCATGAAAAATCGTAAAATGTTTCCATTGCGACCAAAAATGTACGTCTAAAAGACCACTCTGACGCAATAGCAAATTTAATGCCCATCATTGTCGTACCAAGGTGATGGTGCTGCGTTACGTAGTTGTCAAGTCACTACGCTTTTTCGACAGTCATATCGAAAGCGAAGGCATGCATATTTCCATAGGGCGTATGAGAAAGTTAGGTGCTTATTTTGAGGTTTGGTGGAACTCAGCAAGTGAATATATTTTTCTAGTGGAAGGAGGGGGCGGAAACGTCTTGGCAATTTTTTACGGTGTGAGCGTGAAAACTTGCACGTAAAGCATAACAACTATGACTATCGAAAACGCTTAGTTACTTGACAACTACGTAACGCAGCACCATCACCTTGGTACGAAAATGATGGGCATTAAATTTGCTATTGCGTGAGAGTGGTCTTTTGGACGTACATTTTGGTCGCAAGGGAAAAATGTTACGATTTTTCATGAAAATGCGTTAACGTAAAATATCGACTTTTCATGACTTTCCTTAATCTGAGTATTCGCTTTTTGCTACGCAAGCTAGTGAAGTGTCTTTCGTTGTGTATATTTTTTTTCCGAACACGCCGGTGTAATCGGTTCCTTCATTCGTTGACTCGTTCTCCCGCAAACAGAGATTTCGCACAACTATGTAGGAGAAAAAAGGCAGAAAACTACTTTTATAAACTTCACTCTCTCTCCTAAACAAGACGTTTCCACGTCTTCCCTCCATAGGGAAAACTTATTTTCTTGCCGAGTTCTATCAAACCTCGAAAGAAGTACAATACTCTCTGAATGACCCTGTATATATTTGCCGACTGGCAATAATTTGATATCAAAATAAATAAAAATGAGGATTGAAAACACATAAGTGTTATGTTTATTAAATATATATTTCAATGCAATTTTATATTTATATGAATTATCTTCTTGAGCCGTGAACACATAACCCAGATATAGCCGCTGGGCAATTTCCTCTATACAGGGGATATATATATATATATATATATATATATAGATTGATGATTTATTAATCATTTACAGTACGTTTGCACACTTGGCAGTGCTTGCCTATATATATATATATATATATATATATTTTTTTTTTTTTAATTTCTTGTAAGGCAATTGCCCGTGTACGGATTTTTCAACTAATGGCTAAGTTTACACCACTCCGGCATTTACCTTGTCTAAATTGGGAACCATGCAAACCAATTTAAAAGTGGCCGGTCTGGGTCTCGAACCCAGTCCTCCCGAATGCAAGACAAAGGCTTTGCCACTAAGCCACCTTGCTCGGTAAATATATATATATACATATATATATATATATATGCACATATTTAGAAATTTAATATATACATGTTTGAATCCACGGCACCGATGGCTCACTCCTCATCTATCACTCGTGTCCGAGTGGGAGTCTTGTTCGACCCCTGACGCGAAGATGCGGGTCCATCCAGTCTTTCATAGTTCCGAGCACCGAAATCGCGTTACCTCTCTGAATCTCTAGGGAAAGCCGTTATGCACATTTAATAAATACGAGGTATATGTAATTTACGAATAATTATCTTTCTGGACATGGCCTGGATATCCATAGTTTGTTCCAAACAATTGGATCCACTGAATGCTGAGTATGTTTGGTAGATATGCTAGGTTGTTGTTGTTGCTGCTGCAAGAAGTGCTACTTTTATTACTCCGGGCGTCCTTTTTTTGTTTCGGTCGAGTTAATCTGAGCTTGCGTCCTTTGCGTTTCTCTCTTTTGCAGACATCTTCACCCGGGATGAGTTTATCCAGCGGCAGCACGAATTCACTCAGATAGTCGTCAGCCGGTCGGGATTGCTGCGAATCGAGTGGACGCCGGCCCAAATGGTGACGCTCAGTCTGCCGAAGAACTCAATCCACGACGTATCGGCGAGTGCGTTAAAGGGTAGCGAGATGTCGCTATCAAGCCTCGACCTCAGTGATAACCGGCTCATCGGCTTGCCTGATCTGACGCCCTTGCAGGCGTTGCGGTGGGTCAACCTGCAACACAATGACTTTACCGAAATACCCGAGGGTCTTCGGTGGACGAACGTCTCGACGCTGTTTCTGTCGGGCAACAGTATTCGAACGATTAGCCCGGACAGCCTGCCCGATTCGCTCGCCACACTCGACCTGGACAGTAATCAGATTCTGACGGTTGAAAGCAACGCACTGCCGACGGGGCTGCGTGCGCTCAACCTAGGTAACAATATCATCAGCTCGGTGCCTGGTCACAGCTTCCACAAGCTGGCTTCGCTCGAGAGGCTCTCGCTGAGTAACAACGTGTTCCGGGGTCTGCCTGGCCGGTGGCACCTGCCGCAGTCGACTCAGGTCCTGGACCTGTCGCACGGGTCGCTGCAACGCATCGACGCGCCGTGTATCGGCCTCGTCGGGTCAATGAGCTGTGAACACCTTCACACTTTACATCTCGAGTACAACTTTATCTCGGCATTGAGCGAGTCGGACGTTCCTCGGAATGAACCTCAAAAAGCTTTTCCTCAATTCTAACCGGTTGATGCAACTTCCATCGAGCTTATTTAACGGTGAGAACGCCTCAATTTCCTCCTACGTATCGCGTGTAGGAGAACGAGCAATAGCGCTACACACGCGCATAACGATTAGTCCGCATCTAAATTGGCGTTCTAGACTCATTACTATTGCCTGTATACACGCGTGACTCTGCTGGGTTTAGCCATTTGATGAATATATGTGCAGCCAAACGCAACCTGATGCTCTTCAGAATAGCATGCATTTTATTGTACCAATAAAATGTTTTTAAATAGGCAAACGTATTTAAAGACGTATATTCCTAAAAACAAAACATTTAATCAAAATTGTCCCCCTCTATAGAAATACATTTTTCAACACAATATTGCAAAGCCTATGTTCTGTTTTTGTAAACATTTCTTTCTTGGCTCTCAAAGCATAGAGATAGAGGTTTTCTGTATTGTTCTTTATGGCAAAGTTTTGGTCGTTAAAAGCGTTGTGAAGATTCAGAAGTGCATGGTAGCCGGACGGCTCAAAGTCAGCTGGGTATAGTAAGTGTATCACAATATTTCGCTGCAGATGTGTAAAAGTGTCACGAGTTGCCCTCGCTAGTGCGCTCAGTACTCGCTAGTACGGTGTGATCTGATACGTTTAAGTTTTGACAAACTTGAAGGGTAATCGCATATACTGTCCCATGCGAACGGTACATTTTTAAATGCGCACGTAATGTTTTCTAACATTAACTAATGTTTTCACAAAAATGAGAAAAACTAAAAGTGCTACGTTTGGTTCTTGGTTTTGTTCCACAAATATTCTAATTTTGACAAACAAAATCTGTGTGCCCGCAATACATGCCAAATTATTTTAATATCCGCATTGTTTAAAGTTTGGTCTTAGGTTTGCTGTAACATTTTTCTAGCTAGAAATAGTAAAGTGTTCTTGTGGTCACTCCAGGTCATCCATGTGTCCTGTTTCTTACGACCTATTTTGTAAATTGTAATATACGTTCAAAATACGTCTTTAAATTGGTGACGTATCGTAACTGCATACGTAGGTTTTTATTGCCGATCAACATTGTGAAGCCTAGATGCGACCTCGATACTGCAAAGCAGCGCATCTGTTGTAGGCACGCAACAGGTGTAATAATGCATCTAACTGAACGACTGTATTCTTCTGGATAGAGATCAAATCATAGATCTGAGCAAACCGATAAACCAATGTCGCACTCGGTTGAGGATCTTCGATCAAGTGAAATGCATTGGCAATAATTGCACCTCGGTGAGCTCCAATACCCACCACACTTCCGCACACAACATATGTATACATAGACATTTATTCATTGTAATTAATCACCGACGGTGGGAACATGACAATTGGGTCCCTGCGAACGTGTCCACGTTTACGAAGGGAACCAACCATCTCTGGAGGGTTCCCCGGCTGTGTATATGTATATATATATATATATGTCGGGAGCGACAGGCTTGATAGGCAAGCGCGTGACGGAAGGTTAGGCTACGCTGGGCAACAACTTGTCGACTTTTCCAATAGAAACATATGTTTTTTAGACTCGTACCCACCTTTAAATGTATTCGTAAGCCGGTCATAATGGCAGGGCTTGCAATCGTGCCATCATTGACTCAGGCTGCAGATTACAGGTTTAGGGCATTATTGGATAAATAACTTCGGAAAGTTTATAACGTAAAGCTGCAAAGGCTGACGGACAGGTTGTCGTTTTTAGCTAGTCATTCCCTACCGATGTCGTTGTGGTTACCTTGTGGACGCGTTGGTCCATCATGGCTTGTCATGCACTTTAAGAGCACGCCACTCGGCTTTAAATGACATTTTTAGTCGAGCACTAAGATCGGCTAGCATTCTAGTGTGTACTGGAACCTCTGGGTCTATACGATGGAAGAAGGTCTCATTCGGTCTCACTCGGACCTAATCAGGTGCTTCCAGGTTAGCAGAGACTAACAAATACAAAAACTACCTTGAGGTTAGTTATTTGCACCAATTTTACTTCATTGGCTTTCAAGACAATGGGATGACCAGGACCTCTTACATTTAAGCTGATTCAGCGAGTGACAAGACCTAACCTTTCGACAGCAGACTAGAGAGCATCGGAATTTTTGCGTCACATGGCTGTGGCTTGACAATCAACGAGGCAACGCAGCATCTGGTCGGAGCCGATTGGTAAACTAGGCTAATCCTGGGTCATAGAACTCCTGACCACATATTGACGCGGAGACAATTGTTCACTCCAAGGTGTTAACATAACAAAGCTCTATAAATAAGCTTTTTATATTTACTTAAAACAGCAATTCCCAGCATTTTATTTAAAAGGGAGAATCGTAACTTTTGGAAAAGTCTGGACCACACCCATCAAGATACATATTTTGTGTATTGAGGAAGATGGGAGTAAATTAGAATTAAATCACGTTGAACATTTCAATTACAACCCCTCAATACCAGCGACGATACACCACAAGATATCCAATTTAGGCAACTTCCCGTCAACATTAGAATAAGTTACACGCTACACACTACGATTAAAAAGCTCAAAATCTTAGCATTTTTTAGCTGGATTATACACAGTCGGTTCAGTAAGTTCCGGTTTTATCTAAATGCACACGTAATAATAAAAAAAAACTTGTGTATGCGCATTGCAGGAAAAACGACATCAGTTACCTGAATTATACGTTATTATCGAATATTATCGTCAGGCCAAATACGACGAATTGTTTGCGATGGACGTGTTAGAACCTTCACAAATGCCCTGTCACAGTTAGGACGAATTGTTCACCTTGAATACTGAGACGTATTCAAGGTGAACAATTCAACAACCCGACCTTTGTAGGTCGGCCACCTTCAGGCGTTAACCAACTGCCGACTTGGTTCCTCGTGAATATATCATACTGAAAGCACCTATTTTCATCACCTGTGGTGATCTTTAGGAAAAACTACTTAGGCGTCGAATAGTGCGAAACAAACTTTACACATTTCTTTGAAAAGCCTAAATCGTCATGCAAGGTATTGCCAACGGCCAACACCAACGGGCTCATCTGCAGTGCGTTATTACTTGTTTTAATAGATACATTTTAATAGATATTGTTTAAGATAATCAAACTTAAGTTTAGGTAAACCGCCACAAAAGGTCGAAGTACAACAGTGATCAAATAGGCAAGTTGCCCTTGACAGTTACTAAAATTAGAAAATACTGCTACAGATAATACGAAGAACACAAACAAACAGGTAGGGCTATAATGAGTAATAAATCAAAGTCCTAGTTATATATTACGTATTGGCCCAATAACTAGAAACAGATGAAAAAGCGTCTAACGTTAATAGCGATCTTAATATGTACGGCAGCTCATTCCAGTGTAAACATTCTGACGAACTTGAGCGGAAAAACAACCGCTTTTTTTACAATTTAGATCGATATGAGGCGGCGGCTAAACTTAAGTTGAATTTAAATTGGATTTAGAAATTAGCGACATTATGTGCTATGAATGCTACGATATGAACAAGTTAGCTATACGGGTGCATAATAGACGCATAAAGGGTGTTTTTAGACGATGAAGTAAAGAAGTCTCGTTTTGGCTATACAGGACACACATAACTAGTACATCCCTCAGTAATATAATTAAGTTGTATGAATTAGATAGTTACACCCGCTGAGTCCAGTGGCATGGTGCATCCCGCACCTCGCGACCGCAGAAAACACATAGGTGCGCGGGTTTGAGCCCACCGTTGCACATTTGTATTTATGAGGGTCCGTCTATGAAGCAGTGCGAAAAGCAGTCCCGTGGACCTTAAATATTAGTTGAGGGTCAGCTCGAAAAGTTTATTAAATAGTGACATCCTGGAACAAATTGACTTTCCTTATGGTGTTTAGCACAGTAGCCTTATTTTGTTAGAAACTTTAATAATTATATCAAATTACAGACGCAACGGTTTAAGCAACATAGACGGTTTTGGATTTACTTCACAACCTTTTTAAAAACATAGCATACTTCTCCTTGTCGAAGCCCGACTTTTTGCCAGCGCGTGTACTGTAGGAACTACTTCTGATGCTTAGTCCGTACAACAGGATTGCATTGCTTTAAGGCTACGCTAAGTTAGAAGCTGCTCTTTGCCCTCACATATTACTGGTTGCCTGTAACTTATAGACAGATTTCCTATAGTTGTTATAAACATTTGTATAATGTCGGTGAAGACGATTGAATACGACGAGAGCCTTCGGTCAGACATGAAGGCTCCCGTCATGTCTGACTTCTAGCATGTACTCGAGGTCAGGCATTTATCAATGCCTGTCCGTTGTACTTGTTACTTACAAGGAAATTATAGTTTCATGCTAACAAAGTGATAGTAAGCGAGCAAAAATGCCCCTTCTACGTCTAAGCCGCGCAAATAGCCTCAGTGTGACACTACAAAACAGGTCAGAAAGTTCCACTAATAACATTGATCAGGGAGTTGTTCTAAAAATAGAGCGTGCCGTTCCAGTCATCTTTTGTTAATCTATTTGTCAGGTCGTTAGCTGCTACGTATAATAATACTAATATACGTATTGATTCAATTTCTGTTTAATAACACATGCCAAGGCATCGTAAGAAAAGGTCGTTTGGGAATTCGGGTTTCAGTTCAACACGAACCACGCGTTTGGAGTGTTATTTGCAAGCGTTTGTTTCAATATCGAAATTTCTCTACCGCCGTTGTCGCAGAGCGTCTTGCAATGCTGCCGTTTTACGATTTCATTGCTTCGCGACCGTTTGTCTCATACTCTTAAATGGCGTTTCAATCTAAGCCGCAGCGCCGTAGTTTTTTTCGTATTACAACCTTTAACCCAGATAACAGCCTATCATTATGGAGTATGTCCCCTATATATATATATATATATATATATATATATATATATATAATCATCATGCGACTTTGTGTATTTTAAAAGAATCAAACGATTGGAACACCGCTGGGGGCTATGTGTAAGGAGACTACGCCAAGCAACAAAAATAATTGTTTCATATTTTATCACTTTTCGACGCTACTTATTTAATAACGTACATATATATGCGTGTGTGTGGACATTCGTGTATAATGCTATATTTACTGCGCGCTACAGGTTCCATCTCAACGACGCTGCTGTTTCTCGACTTGAGCGAGAACCAGTTCTCGTCTCTACCGCTTTGCATCTCGGACTTGGACAACCTCACCGTGCTCAGTTTGCGCGGCAATTTGCTTAGCAGCTTCGAACCGGTCGCAGTGGCTTCCCGTCCGGCGTTCTTCAAAACCATCCAGGTGGGTTCTTCCACACGCAGGCGACGTCGAGAGCGGCTGGCACGCTTCCGTTCGGTGCAAACAGCGCATCGCTGCCTGAAATGAAATACGCTCGTTTCATTACCGAAAGGCATGCCGGAGCCCCGTAGACCCCACGTGCACCCCCCCCCCCCAAGGCGCAGTCTCTTCGAGGCTGTCGTCGTCGTATTTGCCATGACCAGAGGGCTAAATAAATAAGCACGTAGGTAGGAAGCCGGCTACCCCTGTAACACCAGCATGCGCACAAACACACACACACACACACGTGAGACACACTTGAGAATAGTGAACGAGTTAATGGTGTTTTTCAGGTGATGGACTTGTCGTACAATCAGCTGGCCGCGGTTCCCGCCGCTCTGGCCGACACGACGGGCCTGCTTCGGCTGAGCCTGCAGGCGAACCTCATCGAGCGGTTAGCGGCTAACGACTTCACAAGGTGGGCGGCGAGTCTGCGCAGTCTCAGCCTGTCCAACAACGCCATCAAGGTGATCACCAAGCAGGCGATGCGGCAGCTAATCAATCTCAAAGAGCTCAAGATCTCGTTCAACAACGTCCACTACTTACGACGTGTCCGCGTTCGCCGCCCTCACGAACCTGCAGGCGCTCGAGATGTCGTCGACGCTCGTCAGCGACATCGCTGTGCGCAACGTGCACAAACTGCTCGCGCCGCTGAAAAAGCTCAAATCGCTGCAGGTCGACTACAATCGACTGTACCAGACGCAGCCGTTTGCCGACACCGTCTCGAATCTCGACCTCGAAGGCAACGACCTCAACACGGTGCCCGACATATCGGCCCACTCAAGATTGTCCCGTCTGTCGTTGAGCTACAACAGCATCCACTATTTGCGAAGCGGCGTACTACGCAACGTGCCGCCGCTCGAGCAGGTCATCCTGATCGGCAATCCGCTTCGCGAGATCGAATCCTACGCGCTGTCCGATCTACGGTCGCTGGTCAGCGTGATTCTCTCGTCGAACCGGCTGTGCGCGATTCAGCGTCATGCGTTCCACAAACTGCCGATGCTTCAGCGGCTGCATCTCGACAACAACCTCATCCAGCACCTCAATCTCGACATGCTGGCCGAGAGCGGGTCGCGGCTTTTTCTGAACGTGTCGAACAACCAGATCAGGACGCTGGCCGCCGACGACACGAACTCGACACTCGACGTCCGCATCATTGACTTCTCGAACAATCGTCTCGAACGCATCACGGCCGACGTGTGGGCCAAGATGCCGGGCCTCGTTCAGCTGGCCGGCTCCCGAAACCGGCTGACGCAGATTGCAATGGCCACCGCGCCGCTGGCACGCCTAACGATGGCGGATTTCTCGGAAAATCGTCTCAGCGCCGAGGCACTGGCCAACCTGAGTCGGTCGGCGCCCGCCCTCGAAGTGCTCAATTTGCGAGGCAATGGCCTCGAATCGCTGCTACCGGCGGCCGACGTTCGGGCGCGAGACTATTTCATGGCGATGATACCGGTCACAGTCACGCCGGTGACGAGAGTTGCTGCCGCTGCTGCTGCGGCCTGACGCCGCTTATGTTCCTGCAGCCGGTCCCGCCTCCACGGCCGCCGCCGCCGCCACAACTGCTGCCGCTGCTGCTAACGGCCAAACTTCGGACGCGCCGCTGTGGCCAGCGATGCGCGTCCTCGATCTGTCGCGAAATCGGCTCCGCGTACTCGAGCGCGCGGCCATTCCCGCCACTCTGCAGATGCTCAACGTATCGTTCAATCCGCTCGTCGAGTTCGACCTCGATTTCGATCGCGATCGCGTCGACGATCGGCTGAAGTCGCTAGCGTCGCTTGACGTTTCCGGCACACTGCTCAAGCACATTCCGGCGCACATCGTCGTGGCCGCGGCAGGCGGCGCCACCGCGAGTGAGGTTTTCGACCTCGCCACCGCTAACGCCTTCGCTATTGATGCGGCACCAGCCGCCACAACATCAGCAGCAGCAGCAGAAACAGCCCACCGATAGTTACTGTTGGCCAGCTTCAGGTGCTCAACGTGTCGCTGTTGACGTTTGCCGAGCCGGAAAATATCTCCAGCCGTTCGCTGCCCCGGGGCCTGCTCATTCTTGATCTGTCGGGCACAAACGTGCGTTCAGTTTCGCTCGATGAGCCGGCGCTCGTCGAACTCCAACTCGCCAACACGACAGCAGGCCGTCCGCTATGCGGTGCACGCGCCCGTACTCCGGGTCGCCGACCTGTCGCGCAATGGCGTCAAAAACCTCACCTCGCTGCTCAAAGCCTTCTCGGCGGATCAGCTGCGCGAGCTCAACCTGGCCATGAACGCCATCGACAAGATATCGAACGCTGTCTGGCGCAAGCTGCCTCGCCTCAAGCGGCTTCGGATCGACTCCAACCCGCTCGAGGTGCTCACGCTGCACTCGTTCCGCGGGCTGACACACCTCAGTGAGCTAGACATGCGAAATCTCAGTCTCACGCATCTCGACTCGCGCTGTCTGAGCAACCTCAGGTGAGCACGTATAGAGTGCATAAGGCGATGCGCACACCGGCAGTTCCCACAGCAGTGTGTATATATATATATATATATATATATATATCATCTTAGATTATGTGGATTATATGTTATAATATTTGATTTTATTCAGTGATTATTTCAAGCTTCTAACAATTTTACAAGCACTAAAAAAGCGCCATGCATAAAAAATGCCACGCGTTAGACTTTGTACTTGGTCTTTTCACTCTGCCACAATCACTTGTTGTTAAAAAGAGGCACATACAACATCTCCGAACACAAGCAAAAAGTTAGACCTGAAATAAATGGAGGTACAAATAGCGATTAAAGAAGCAATATCTGAGCGAAATCCATCAACAAAATTGATCTGGCCATAAAAGTAATTACCTAAGATGTAATCACCCTGGGGGGGGGGTCAACCTAAGATGTAAACCCGACGGTTACACGCTTGTACACAGACACCCGGGAAAGTCCGACCATGGCTGATTAAAATCACATTTACTTAGTCTGGTTTTAGAAAACAACAACAGGTTCTAAAAGTAGATCACGTAGAACTGACATTGCAACTATGATACAGGGTGTACTTACAGCCAGTTTGACACATTTAATACAACTACATCCCAATATTTCTTATTAAAGTGTGCACGGCCATCGTTTTGTTACTAATGTTGTCAAACAAACGCATTTTTAAAAAATCGCTAACCTTGCAATCGCGCAACCCACTGTGTTTCGTCAGTTCGTGGATGTTTTGGCCCACAATCAACAAAGTGATGTGCTCTTGAGAGATTAAGATAGACGGGATATTACCATATATATATGGTAATATCTATATATATATATATATATATGTGTGTGTATATATATATATATATATATATATATATGTGTATATATATATATATATATATATATAGAAGGCGAGCACTGCCGATTGTGCAAACGTATTCTAATTGATTAATAAATCATCACAATATTTTCTATATGTAAAAATATATATATATATATATATACACACATACACGGAGGGCATAGCAGATATTTTACACGAGATACGTGCATACGCTTGGCATACCCATGAGCATTGTAACCAGTAGGTGTCAGTCTGGCAGGCGAGGATGCTCGATTCACGAGTTCAGTGCCGCCGCCCACTTTGACAGTGGCTCTCACACACAGAGGGACCGAACACCGTTAGCAGCGAATGTTGCCAGTCGCATAATCGATTATGGGCTGCTTGTTTACCGTTTCCGCCTGGTGTGGCATGGGATGTCTGCTTGCCCCTATGATGTGCGGGTGTCTGCACGCCCGTGCCACTCGCGCCACTCGCGTTTTCAGGGCGCTCTCGTCTCTCAAGCTGTCGACGTACAACAAGGGAATTCGATCGCTGCGACTCCAGGATCTGCTCTCGGATTCACTGGCTCTCCGCCAGGTGACTGTCGAGGTCGAGGAACCCGTCCTCTCGTATCAGCTACAATGGGCGTTTACTACGTCGAAGCTGCGTGAACTCCAGGTCACAGGTAAGCGGCCAGCAACAGTACATAGAGCACCGCATTATCATTTATAGTAGTAGTAGTAGTAATTTACTACTTATTATTATAGCATTTTCCCATATTTAGACCGATGCATCAGTATTAGTTAGAAAATAGTATTAATTAGCTGAACCACCTACTATAATTCCCGGTCCATTCAGTAGTAATGGCTTTTTAACCTAAATAGAATTTTATTTGTGCGGTATTACCTTGCCTTAGATGTATTTTCGAATGCTTCTGACTACCGTGTATTTATAAAGCGCTATATATACAGGGTGTTGCAGGAATATTTGAAGCGCGATATACAGAATTGTAGAGCTCGTTAAAGCAAATATTTTTCCAATGGAACATGGTCTCTGAGAAGTTTTGTTTCGGAGTGAGAGCGAAATTACTACAATTTGTGACACTAGTGTTTTTGCCCGACATAGGAGCACAAAATGTGCTGTTGCGAGACAATTATGATTTTTCGGCGGGATGTCCAGATTAAGTGCATGAAAAATGACGCGCTGCGGCTGTCGCGCGACACGTCGGCGATAGTGAACGTCGCCACACGTTTTACACATTTTGACAAAGTCATTTTACATGCACTTAATCTGGACATCCCGCCGAAAAATCGTAATTACTTCGCAACCACAGCTCGCATTGACACATGTTTGGTACCAAAATGATCGCCATGAATTGCGCATTGGCTGAATATGTCCGTTTTGAGCGCTGTGAGTGGTTGTAGGGTTATGATTCTAAAGTAATTGGCGTAAACGCTAATAAAGAACTTTATTTTTGGCGAATTCTCTTCTAAGCGACCATGTCGCGTCTTCTGACCGGCCTTGCATATTCTTCAGATGAAGCAGAATTTTCACGAACACGATGGTGTGCTTAGTTGCTGTCTAGGAAGACTGGTTGTCTCGCAACAGCACATTTTGTGCTCCTATGTCGGGCAAAAACACCAGTGTCACAAATTGTAGTAATTTCACTCTCACTCCGAAACAAGACTTCTCAGAGACCATGTTCCATTGGAAAAAATATTTGCTTTAACAAGCTCTACAATTCTGTATATCGCGCTTCAAATCTTCCTGCAACACCCTATATATATTATTTGCTGAGAGTAAGTGAGCATAACACCACCAATCCAAACCTTTCTATCAAGAAAAATTGTAAGCCTTACAAGGAGCGAACGGAGTCAATTTTTCTAGCGAGTATAGATAGCCTCCGCATTTCCCCATGAGCGCGTGGTGTACTGACACACAATAGTGGTTGTCGTTCGCTTTTTCAAGATCTTCTAAAAATATAATATTGTACGTTAACTGCATTATAATATTCTGTTTCCCATATTATTTAATATATAGTTTTACCGTTCCTACATACATTATATATATGTATGTATATTTATATATATATATATATATATATATATATATATATATATATATATATATTCACATCGGTAGGCGCCGCAAGCCCGAGTATTCAACAGTCGAATGAATCTTATTGCTTTCGAGCTCACAGCTTTTTCGTATACTCAAGTAAGGCGCCAATCACGCGCGATTTTCAGCATTTATTCCCAGACTATATTTGCCAAGTTTTGCTGCCGTTGTCGTCCATCGTACTTGGGCAACCTTGCTATAGCACGGCCTCCATCGGCGATTTCTTTCTTGTGTGTCTTGCCTTTCTTACTTTTTTTTCTATATATATCTTAGTCACCATTATTTAATTCGCTTCCTTATACACATTTTTATTTTTGACATTGCCTTTTTTTCTTGCATAGCTTGTCTCCTGCATTGTTTTTCTCCGTTTCTCTGCTCTCTTAAACACTTTTCCTGTGTTCACTCTTGTGCTTCTCTCCATTATACAAAGGTTGCACCCTGTGTGTAATTGCCAATATTACATACACGTAACAAATAGACACGTCGTTGTCATCACTATCTATATATTATCATTGTTATCATCACCATCACACTCATCGCTACGATTGATAGCTCTAGAAACTTCTCCTATCTCAACTTAGTTCGGAAACGAGTGGCAATCTTGGTTACGTTCTACGGGGGAATAGATAGTGGATAGCTATTCCCCAGTATTAGGGCCGATTCGGCGGGCAGCGCCCATTTCCTGGCGGACTCGTTTTTGTCGGCCAGTCCAGCCCAGTTTAAGCGGAATTAGTTGAGCCTTGGGCTATTTATTTGCGCCTGACGCATTTGTGCGCATTTGCACTGCAGCCAACCGTAACACGAACAACAAACAGCCAGTTAGTTGGCTGCCAATTGCCAGATCACCCTACGCTACTGTAACTGCGCATCATGCGTGCCCGCCCATTTTAGTGGACGCGTTTGCCAGTTCCCACACTGGCCTTACGTTTACGTACAGCCATAACAATGATTGACCAATAGAAAGAGATACACCGAGAGAGAGAGAGAGAGAGAAAAAGAAATAACTAAAGAGAAAGAGAGGGACGCACCAATAAAAAAAGCATGAAAATGGGCGATAGTGGTGGTGGTTGTGGGGGGAAGAGATTTTCCAGTCGTGGCTTGGCCGACCCCCAAGGTTGAAGCGGCGGGGCTGAGAACGAGCAGGTTCTCTCGCATCGTGAACGGTTCATCTCCTTCGCTGTAGTCCTACTGCTGATGTGAGCCTGCCTGTATATGGAGCCTGCGTACCAGGTATCATATGTGTATGTGTTGTATGTACGTACAAGCAGACCAGGCCAGACCAGACAGACAGACCGACAGACAGGTAGGTTCGGTATGCTCAAATCCTTTGACCAGCTGCCAACTCCACAGATCCGCCAGACCGGGTCCCGTTGCCTTGCAACTTGCCGTCTCGCGATGTGCGTGACGGTCGAGTGGTCACGAACAAGACTCGACTAGACTCGATCTACGTGCGTGGGTGGATCTATTGCGGCTGTTTTTGCTGTTCTGTTCTGCCGTATCCGTTTGCCGCGCAGCGTAGCGACTGATGCTGCAACTCGTACTGTGTGTGGCTCGCATCGCTGAACCACCGATTCATCCCCCCGTGCTATGGGACAGTGGTCGCCTACAATTGCGTCGTTGCAGAATTGTTTTCGTCTCGTAATAGAAGAAAACACACAACAGCGGCGGCGGCGACAGGAAGAATATTGTCTGTAGTAAAAGTACCAGTAGTCGCCGCTGCGGCAACAGCAGCGCCGGCAGCAGCAGCAGCAGCAGAAGACGTAGCTATACATAGCAATCAGAGTACCTGTTCAATTGGTACAAATCTAGTGGCAGTGTTTGCTAGTGCACTAAGTAACCAACAGAAGTAGGCACATACACACATTGGCAGTCCAGGTAAGCGAGCAAGCGGACCAACAAATCAATCACGAGCCGCCAACCAATAATAATAATAATAGCAATACCAGAAGAAACGAAACTTTGACGGGTGCCTGCCGGTTTCAAGGCAGATCCTTGTTCGGGACAACAGGATATCAATGCCGTTGTTTGTTGTTACATTTCAGACGCAGATGTTGACATAAACGCATCTACTCGTAAAAAAATGTGCACGTGTCTAACCATGGACCGAATAACCACTCACACATACACAGACAAGCGCATCTTATACACCGTAAAGCACGCTTAGAGATACCTTCTTTGTCATGTCTTCCTTTGCAAAGCTTTGATATTTGTGCCAACTGTGTGGACAAATAGCTATTTCCCTACCCGTCGCGCCATTAAAACGGGCTCGGAATTCGTTAGTAAGAAGCCGACGAACGCACCACGGCGATATATATACAGGCTCTCCCAAAAATATTTGAAAAAGGACATTGTTTCGCTTGTTTCGGAGCGAGAGTGATATTACTGAAAATGTGCGATGGCAGGACAATCCTAGACAATCCTTCAATACAGAAACTAAGAAAATGGTTGCTTCATCTGAAGAACGTATAATGCCAGGCAGAAGACGCTTTTAAGAAGACGTTTAGAAGGAAAACGCAAACAAAGAAGTTTCTAAAAAGAAGTTATTTATAAGCTTTACCCCCAATACTTCAAAATCATAACCGTACCACACAGTGCTCAAAACTTACGCATTCGTATTTCATGACGATCATTTTGGTATTAAATCTGTGGCAATGTAAGCCGCGATTGCGGAGTAATTAAGCTTTTTTGGCGGGCATTTGGAGATGGTGTGCATGTATAAATGACCTACTCAGATAAATTACTTGTCATAGCTCTAGAGAAACACGCCACTAGGTAATTTATGCATGCACTCAGTCACGGCATGCCCGCTGAAAAATAGTTACTACTTCGCAATTACAACCGGCATCGTAGTATATTTGGTACAAAAATGATCGTCATAAAATGCGCATTGGCTTTTAGTTGTGAGCGCTGTGAATGGTCGTAAGGTTATGTCGCAAACCACATCTTCTGATCGTGACCCTGTCGCATCTTCTGAGCGTCGTTACATGTTTTTCAGAAGAAAAGGAATTTTCTCGCGAACGCGGCAGTTAGTAGACCAATGTTATAGTAGACTTTATAGATTTCTCAAAGACCATGATCCATTCGAATTTTTTTTTAACAAGCTCTACAAATTCCTATGTTGTTCCTATATATATATATATATATATATATATATATATATATGTCACTCAGTGAACACTTTATGTCTTCATCCACTTAACGGCATATTTTAGAGCCAGCTTTTGTTCTTGGACAAATGTATGTACAGTAATTGTACTGTAAATTAAACTTAAAGTACTATCAATCGCACATAAAACATATCCCATTTATTTTCGCCTACTAAGCATGAGGCCTATTTTTTATGCATTTGCTAGTAGTATAGTACTGTTTCGCGAATTACTTAAATTTCGCAAAAGCCTTACAGCATAGAATATCAGGCGCAGTGTATGAAGGAAAGGGAGCAAGCATTGGCGCTGAACACTACAGGGCAAGGAAGATCACAACGATAACAAACACATGCAGACGATTAAATGACCAAATAGCCAGATCATACCCCGCGAACATATGACTGCTTTATCTGCTATGTCTGCTATGTAACACCGAATCCCCTGGTCACTTGTTTCAAACAGCCGGGGGGAACATATTTAGCAAATATTGCATCTTATTCTTGAACGGAAACCTCTAGTACAGACCCACTAGAGCACCATCTCCACCACAAAGTATTTCATGGGATTGGCAATTAAACCGGCGGATCGAGGAAAACTAAAGCGGATCGTCTATATAAGAGTAAGAACTATGCAGTTTGCCAAGCTGCTTTATTGGACTGCTATACGCATCGAATATTACCTAATATGTAGATATAGCCCATCGGAAAGGTCTGTAGATAAAGTATTACACGGCATCGGCGACTGTATGGGACTCTGCACAGATCTAACTAAAAACCTAGTACAAGGTAGCGATTTTAACTGACAACCTAAAATTAGTTTTAGCAAAACTCGTTTAAAAACAGGAGTTGACGAAATTAGGCTGGCCATCCACAGCAATTGTACTAAGTCTATATTCTTCGGCGATCACGTCTTAGGTCTAACATGTGAACCGCCCATTAAACAGCCACCTTATAGAACAACGTGCACCGCTCGATTAACAGCCACCTGCGTTACGGCTGGCTAAATACAGAAACGGCAAAAAATACATTGAAGGAACAATTAGGTGGTTTATTATTATTATTATTATGGTTATTAACACCCAGGTTGGGTAAAATTATAAACATATACATCAGACAGAACTAGTGCTTTCTTCACGTCATTGAGTCTTCTCTCATCTTGCTAGTTTAGCTATTGACTGAACTGCTGGACATGCTGCGGCGTGGTATCTACCGCACTGGGCAGAGCACCTCGTGCACCTGCAACACTCCTGAGGAAGGTGGAAATCTTCTGTGCTACATAACACGTGATGAAACCCGTGGGCTGCAAGCGCCGTAGTTAAATCTCTGCTCTTGTATCCGGCTGCTCGCCAGGCCGTGCTTGTCATCGCTACCGTTTTATATATTCCTAAATCGATTTTCTTTCATTTGTCCGTCCACTTCAAAGTATAGGCCTCAAATGCTCTCGTTCTAGGTAAACCCCATCGAAGTTGTAATTCCTGTGTCATTAAAGACCCCCCCCCTCTAAGGTATGAACTATTCTGTTCCTACAAGAATTGGCTAACCCCAAAACCCGTTTCATAAAGAAAAATCTGGCTCTATCTAGTAACTGCAGATCTGCTTCTCCCAGTTTTTCCCAAATTAGTGATATACCGAATGTTGCTATTGGTTCTATTTTAATTTAAAAGGGTGGTTTATTATAAGAAATGCCAAAAAAATACGTACGCCTCCTGTCTAATAACAAATAGGTTACCACCGACACTTCGCTATATATGTAGCAGAGATAAAAAATATTTCACACCCATCAAGAGAGAAAAAGAGACGTTACGCAGCGTGCGTGGCTTATAACGGCAAGCGAGCAGATGTAATATCTACTTCTCCCGCGTACACGAATGCCGCTGAATCTAGTAATAATTAGTTCTGACTGGGTGGATCACTTCACACACCTCCTAATGAAGGTCTGCGTAACTACCAGATAGAACTCCTCTTGATGGAAACTTTTTAGAAGTTAGTCGAAATAGAGTTGAAACAGCATTTAGACAAAAACATGGGAAATCGACGGGAACAGATCTTACTGCATATGAGCAACTCTATGTAAATGTCATGCGTCCATTCTAAATAAGCTATACGATACAAGGAAAAATATCAGTCGAGTGACGATAAATCTTTCTGCAGACCATCTTCAAGCTATAGGTGATTCAACTGACTCGGCATGGCATCTTTAGAGACATGGCAATTGCAAGTGTGGTCTACATGATTCTAACGTCGCTAATTATCGACAGGCTGTACTTGGCCACCACGGACAAGATTCCGGCGGATCAATATGGCTCTTCATAGGGACTGTCTACATCGGATTCCATCTCCGTTTGTACTAAAACACGTATCATATTGCCACTTTAATAGCGTAATATCACACGCTGCTTTTTGCCGTCTAGGGGGACTATCACCTCAACACACTCAAATTTCTGTATGAAAAGTGCGCAATTTATTTATATATGCAATCTTCGCATACAACGTCATAACGATTGGAAATGATCGACTACACTCTAAAAGCCCGTAAACTAAACATTCGGGGTGGCCCAAAGCATTTAGATAACCGGATTCGCGGATCTGCATTGTGATCTTAAAGCCCCACTTGCAGTCTCTGGAGAAATCCTCTATCCCGGAGAAATCCCGAAATCATCTACAGTTTTTCCTCAGGTACACTACACAACGATGTGATGGAAATAAGTATTTAGTCAACACAGTAAAAACAAAGGTAATGCGTGTCAGTAGAGGAGGATCACATTGTGCTAGAGATATTGCTTAACAACTTCACTAGTAGTCAACAACTCACTTATCTAGAGGTCATCTTAGCCTTAAGGGTTTCATTCAGGGTACGGACAAAGCTGCGTTGCTAAAGATTACCTTGCGAAAGAGCCCACGTGACGCCAATCGAAAAACACATTTTGCTGCTTTATTGTAAAACCACTCCCGATCATAACATCTGCTTTCCCGCAAATTGCACACTTGACAGTGTGATTTGACAGTCCTAATAGACTAGAGGCTAGCTTTGTGAAGCGTATGCTAGGACTATTAAAAAATCGCAAAAAGCTGTGCGGAGAGAAAATTTGGTGCTTAACAAAGTTTCGCTTAGCATAGAGTCATATGACTCTTACAAAACATTCAGAGAGGGCCCAGCTATTTGCTCATTAAATTTTTTTTTTTTTTGTCAAAGATACCTTACAACTGCGTGCCTGATCGGCAGGCACACTTGGTACGGGTACCACCATTATATGTGCATGAAGCCAAACACTTTTAAAATTGAGAGATGCATATGTAAATTCTGCAGAAGAAGCAATACTGGGCATACCCACATACTGTAATGTAAAGAAATATATATATATATATATATATATGCGCGTTACGTACCGTGAATACAGCTTTCTGGCTCATGATAAATGGTTCCCAACTTCTGTAAATGGATGTCTTACAAATTAAACGATGCAAACAAGTTTGAGTATCCACGCCTGCTCAAGCAATTACTTGTTGCCACACTTTTACAAGAGCCCATTTTCAAACATATCGCAACCTAACGTATCGTCATTTTATTACAAAAACTTATGTAAAAAACTCCACTGGTCCGGCAAGTCAAGCACCTTTGCATCTTGTGGAT